>OY754989.1:7984145-8499145 GCA_963576475.1 Molanna angustata
GATTCCATTTCTTACTCGCGACACATTCTTTCTCCCAGCCATATTATTTTGTTTATCCGGTAATTAACTCGTTTAGCACGCTCCTCCTTGTTATATACGTAACAATTATACTATAAATACATGCGTGTTTTCTTAGTATGTTCCCAAATATCGTTAAAAAATTTAGTATTTTTTTGGTATTTTTTCACATTGGGTTTAGTCATAGCCTACTGTCAGACTGATCTGTAGGCTAAGGTTTAGTATATTTTAGTATATTTTCGCCACAAGTGCGGTATTTTCGGCAGTTTGGAAAACGCTCACACTGTCTAGTGATTTATCTCTGGTATTCTAGCCTCTAGCCATAATTTATCTATGGTTTTAACGGAAAACGAATTTTGTAAAATTTGTTTTCGTAAACTTGTGATTATATCAAATAGTTATAATTTCTTTAGCTTATTGTGTTTTAAACGCATTTAAGTGATGTTTTGTGCGATTCGTAGGCGATATATTGTTAAAAATCATTAATTTATGTATAGATGTAACGTAAAATGTCCCTCAAAAACAGCAATATGAAGGCGGTGCGCATGAGTACGTTAGAAGAAATGCTGTCGCATTTACCGGTTCACAGTGAAGAAGAATATGAAGTAAGCGACGATGAATCTCCTGATAGATCGTACAGCGACGGCGAAGTTTATGAAAATCGTAGCTTTTACACAAGTGTTAAAAACGACAGCACGTATCCGAGCAACAATGTGAAAGAAAGTTGCTTTGCGGATACTTGCTCCAATCAAACGTATCCCAGTAAAGATTTGCTGAGCTGCAGCGGCGGTAAACATCGTCAAGGGAAAACGGGCGTCACGCCGGTTCAGACTCCGCGGAAAGTGCACCCGAGCGGTAGCTCTTCCAAATCTAAGAAGCAGATGACGCCCATGTCGAGAAAGACTCCCAAGTCCAGCAACAAGAAGACGCCTCGTTTTCAAACCAAAAAGTCCGCCTCGAACAGCAGTGCGAAGAAAACTACACCGTTTAGGAAGTGTCTTAGCACGGATGATGCTTTCAAGTCTTCCACCAAATGTAAGTAGAAAATATTTATTTATTATATGATTTTTTATGTTTCATCTATATCTAAAGTAATAAAACAAAGATTTTGTTAGTGTGTGTGTTTGTGTGTGTGTGTGTGTGTGTATGTGTATGTGTGTGTTTGTCTCACGCCTTTTGAAAAACCAAGAGCATCTAAAAATCTAATTTATGTGCGAACATGTACCAGTATACCTGATGCAGTGTCACGCTAAAAATAATGCGATAAAAATGCCGAATTTTAAAAATATTTCAATAATTATTTTTTTCATTCAAAATTTTCCAAGTCATATCTGTCAAAAAAGTGTACATTTTGCACGCAAATATCTGTTAGTTTAAAAGTTACAAGTACGTATTTACACGAAAAAAATATATTTTCAAGTATAACTTAGCTTTTAAGTGAAAAACATGGTCAATATTTTGTCTAATTATAATGTTTAACTTATTTTTAAAGTAAGCGTTTTGTACAAATGTACATATAACCCCGCCATTTTAATGTTCTTTAAAATAATATACCTTTGAAATAAATGTGATTATGAAATAATAAAATGAAACACAAGACATTACAGCAAGTTTTAAGACATATATTGTAAAAGTCTGTTAATTATTAGTAAAGATATAGGCATAATAAAATTGCATAATTTGTATGTAATATTTGATATTTTGGATAATTTTCGTTTTTGTGGCTTCGAACAAACCAATGTAGGTACCTACCTACATATCCAAAATAATGTATCGAGCCCATTTGATAGTAATATTTTATATGTTCGATGGTTACTATGGTTACGGAAAGATTCTGATCTATATTATAAATTTGAATGTTTGTATCTATGTATGTATCTATGTATGTATCTATGTATGTGTTGAATGCGCTCCTAAACCGCTCATCCGATTGCGATGAAACTTTGGTGAACTGTCGAGAGTATACCAGGGATGGTTTCTGGATCAAAAAATTTTAACTTCTTCTTCTTCATCGAGTTTTAGGTCATTTTACCTATGAAGGTGGACTATCCTGGGAACCGTTCATCCGATTGCAATTAAACTTTGGTGAATTGTCGATCGTATGCCCGGGATGATTTCTGAATTTAAAATATTTTCTTCTTCATCGGGTATCAGGTCATTTTACCTATGAAGGTGGACTATCCTGAGAACCGTTCATCCGATTGCAATGAAACTTTGATGAATTGTCGAGTGTAAGACCGGGATGGTTTCTGGATTAAAAAAAAATTCTTCTTCTTCTTCATCGGGTATCAGGTCATTATACCGATGAATGTGGACTATCCTTGGAACCGTTCAATCAATTTCAATGAAACTTTGATGAATTGTCGAGCGTATGACCGGTACCTACTGAAGGGACGGGAGGTAATGAAGGGACGGGAGGTAATGAAGGGACGGGAGGTAATGAAGGGACGGGAGTAACCGGAGGGACGGGAGTAACCGGAGGGACGGGAGTAACCGAAGGGACGGGAGGTACTGAAGGGACGGAAGGTACTGAAGGGACGGAAGGTACTGAAGGGACGGAAGGTACTGAAGGGACGGAAGGTACTGAAGGGACGGAAGGTACTGAAGGGACGGAAGGTACTGAAGGGACGGAAGGTACTGAAGGGACGGAAGGTACTGAAGGGACGGAAGGTACTGAAGGGACGGAAGGTACTGAAGGGACGGAAGGTACTGAAGGGACGGAAGGTACTGAAGGGACGGAAGGTACTGAAGGGACGGAAGGTACTGAAGGGACGGAAGGTACTGAAGGGACGGAAGGTACTGAAGGGACGGAAGGTACTGAAGGGACGGAAGGTACTGAAGGGACGGAAGGTACTGAAGGGACGGAAGGTACTGAAGGGACGGAAGGTACTGAAGGGACGGAAGGTACTGAAGGGACGGAAGGTACTGAAGGGACGGAAGGTACTGAAGGGACGGAAGGTACTGAAGGGACGGAAGGTACTGAAGGGACGGAAGGTACTGAAGGGACGGAAGGTACTGAAGGGACGGAAGGTACTGAAGGGACGGAAGGTACTGAAGGGACGGAAGGTACTGAAGGGACGGAAGGTACTGAAGGGACGGGAAGTACTGAAGGGATGGGAGGTATTGAAGAGTCTGAAGCGACGGGTGGTTATGAAGGACGATTTTTAATTATACAGGCAATACGAAGTTTGCCGGGGGTTCACTAGTATTCAAATAAAATTTGTTATGAATCGAATTTATTTAGAACATTGTTGTAGGTAGGTACCTACCTAATACTATTTACTTACAAATCAACAATATACTGATTTCCTATAGGAAAATTATTTTATTTATTTATTTATGTATGGATGCATGTATGCTATGTGCTCCTAAACCGTTTGTCCGATTACAATGAAACTTTGGTGAATTGTCGAGCGTATGCCCGGGATGGTTTCTGGATTTAAATTTTTTTCTTCTTCTTCTTCGTGTATTTGGTCATTTTACCAATGAAAGCGGAATATCCTGGGAAACGAAGGTCCAACTGTCTCTCCATCTCTTCGCAGGTCTTCCAGGACGGTTGCTGGATTTAAACTTTTTTCTTCTTCTTCATCGTGTATTTGGTCATTTTACCTATGAAGGTGGACTAACCTGGGAGAAGAAGGTCCAATTGTCCTTCCATCTCTTCGCAGGTTTCTGGATTTAAACTTTTTTCTTCTTCTTCTTCGTGTATTTAGTCATTTTACCTTTGAAGGTGGAGTATCCTGGGAAAAGAAGTTCCTTTTATCTCTTCGCGGTTCTTCCAGGATGGTTTCTGGATTTAAACTTTTCTTAAGCGGCTGAAGGGACGGGAAGGAAAGGGAAGGGACGGGAATGAAGGTAAGGGATGCACTAAAGGGCCTGAAGGGATGGGAGGTATAAAAGGTCCTGAAGGGACGGGAGGTACTGAAGGGCCTGATTGGAAGGGACGTAATGATGGATTGAAGGGACGGGAGGTACTGAAGGGTCTGAAGCGACGGTTCATGGAGTCTAATTCTTTTTCTTCTTAATTTTATGTAGACTTTACAGTTTTTCCACAAACTATTTCCTTTAGTCTTTTTCTTCGTTTTCTTATTTTATGTAGAACTTTGGTGAATTTTATACAAAACTATTTCCTATGGATTAATCTTCTTCTTCTTTTATGTAGACCTTTTAGTCAGTTTTTATACAATCTATTTCCAATAGTCTAATTCTTCTATTTTATGTATTTTTTCTTATTTTATGTAGACCATTGAAATAGTTTTTTATACAAACTATTTCTTATAGTCTTATACTTATTCTTCTCTTTTTTATTTAGACTTTTGGGTTAGTTTTAAGTCTAATAGTCTATTGTGCAGAAATATTATTAACGATATGCACACTTGATGAAAATACATATGTAAAAACGAATGGGATGTGGGATGTGATGATGTAATCTGCACTAAAATCTTTTCAATACTTTTGTTTAATCAAATTTAAACCATTTATATCATCCTATTTTGAATAATTTTCAATACCTTCATATTTGATTTCGTTGTCGATATTTAAATAATGGGGGTTGTGGCCATTACTGAACTCTTCACAACGTTTATATTCAAATTAAAAACTATTTACTATAGTTTGTCTTTTTCTTCTTCATTAATGTAGACTTTTGTGTCAATTTTAAGTCTATCAGTCTAATTGTGCAAAAATATAATGCACACTTGATGAAAAAATATAAAAACGAATGGGATGTGACCAACACTAGATCTTTTCAGTACATTATTTAATCAAATTTTAACCACATTCCAACATCCAAAATTACTAAATTTTCAATAGGTACATATTACAATTTGTTTTCGATGATAATATTTAAAAATGGGGGTTGTGGCCAAACCAATCTCTTTACAACGTTGATAAACAGTCATATTTAAAACCATTTCGCATAGTCCATGCGTGCAGAAATTGTAGGTATATTACTTATACTTCATTCACACTTTATAGCAATATATAAAAAAGAATGAGTTGTGGCCATCACTTGAACATTTTACAATGCTTAAACTCAATCAAATTTCAAACCACTTTTCATAGTCCGATATTGCAAAATAATTGGGTGACAATATTATAAAAACGATTGCTTATTCCTTCACAGTTTTACATTCTTGGCCAACGGCGGGACATAAAGGCTAGTATATATATATATATATATATTGTGATGTAATTATATTTGTTTGTTTGTATCTTTGCGATGGACTCCCAAACCAACCATCCGATTGCGATGAAACTTTGGGAATTTGTTCAGCTCATACAGGAGAAGGACAATGCATAATAATTTATTTATTTATTCGATGTATCCCAAAACTTTTTGAAAAAAAATGGTTTATATTGAAATGAAACTTAGTGGGTTGGTTCAGTGCGCACAGGAGAAGTTTTATGAATTAAAGAAATCGTATTTGAAGCTTAATTCAATTATTTAACTTCTCGTACGAAAGTTTTTGAAAAATGATATATTTGGCATTGCAAGTAAATTTTAAATAAAATATATTTACGTATTAATAAATCAATGATCAAATAAATAAGTAAAGATAAATTTAAATAAAAAAATAACATATAAATAAATCAATGATCGAATAAGTAAATAAATGAATAAATAAATAAACAAGTGAATAAATACATAAATCAATAAATAAACGGAAAAAAATAATATATATCCATATATAAAAAATGGTATATTATATAAAAATGGTAAAAGTTTTATGTTTAAATAAGTAAATAAAATGAATGAATGAATAGGGACGGAAGGGACTGTAGGGATGTAAGGGAATAAAAAGATGGAATTATAATTAGTGAATCTAGAAAAGAATGTTAAATAATAAAAAGGAAACATACCGATCAACCATTTTTATATATTTAGAGGTAAATAATTAAACAGGTAGGACAACGTCTGCCGGGTTTTACTAGTTTAGTATAATGTATAACAACAATAACGTCAACGACACATTTTTTTGACAGCAAACTTTGTAGCCATAAAATTTTCTAAAAATAACACACGGGCGCGCCATCGAGCCATCAAAATCAGTATACACAAGCCGTCGGCGCTTTCGCATTAATATTTCCTATATTTTTGAAATTTTCAAGTAAAAATGAATTTTAATTCTGATGATGAGTTTTACGATGAGAACGTACGTGTGATCCTTTTGACAACTCAATGCTCAAAGCGAACTGAGACAAAATGACGCACGGGTTTTTGCATTTACGAGAGAGTCAAACAGGTCGGCACAATGAGATGGTGCAATGTACCGCTGGTTTTCACACTCATGAGCATGCTGGAATTCCATTTTGTGTGTCAGGCCAATTGGGCTACACGGGATTTGACATTCACGAGCGTATTTTGGAGTGATAGCAAGCCGTTTGGAAGGATGGCACGATCGTGAATAATGATACAAGATAATAGTTAAAAAAACAACGTACATTTGCGATGTGGCTATTCAAAATTTTAGTAATATTATAAAATCATTTGAAAATATACCGCATTAGGTAACGAGATTAAAAGACTTTGGCATTTTCATAAAATAATATCACTGTTCATTATGTCAGCCACTGGCATTATTCCAAAATCGTTTAGCCGTTATTTAGAAATTTTAAATTAAGTACACTTGTGTGGACTTTAACATTCTTACCAATGTTCCCTCTAATTTTTCTATTGTGTGTGCGGATCTTCGACGCATCTGTGCAGTGGCGGTTCGATAAATTTACACCCCCCCCCATAAACACACATACAATTTTTAATTCTTCTTCCTGGCCTCTTCTCAATTTATCATCGATGAAGACTGTTGGGGTCAGCTCTCCTCGTCGTCAAGCTGTACACTCTTCGGTTCTGGGCCGCCTCCGATGTCAATTCTTGTTTCATCAATTGTGAACTCCTTTGTGCCATCCATGTATTTTTTGGGCTTCCCCTATTCATTGATCGGGGGATGTCTACGGCCATAGCCTGGTTCATAATGTGATCCTCGGGTCTTCTTTATATGTGACCATACCATCTCAATTGTCTTTCTTCTAATTTGTTGTTAATGCCACATACAATGTTTCATTAAAATGTATATTTTAGGGTATTTATTAATCACAGTAATTTTATAAAATAACAACACTAACAAATATAAGTTTTGAATTAAATAAAAAAGATAACACAAATCTGGCAATGGAAACTTTCTTATATAATATTGACTATGTGTGCGGAGGGAGACCTTACAGGGAACATTGATTCTTACTTATAAAAAATCTACTGCAGACACAGAAGTTTATGGCGCATTGTTCAGTTTGCGTACCCTGTTTGTACGTGGTGTGGTGTGTATGTAATATGTAAATGCTACTTGTATGTATTTTCTTAAATATACTCTAGTTGACTTGGTAAAATGAAGATACTAGGTATTAAAACATTTTGATAGACTGGCCGGTTTCTGCATAACACAAATACCCAAAACATCATTATTACAGAAACAGTTTTTGCTATAAAATGGCTAATATCTTGAAAATATTATGTCAAAGTATTTTTTATTTTTTGTCAAGTAGCAATCATACATACATACCATCACGCCATGTCCCTCACGGGGTAGGTAGAGAGAACCAAGTAGCAATCATTTTTCACATATCCAATAGATAAAATCAGTGAAAATCAATCATAAAAATTCACTTATTATTTCCCAATACATACAGTGGAGCCTCAATAATCGAGCCTCATGAACTAGCGGAATGTATGGATTTTGTTTTTTAGAAGAAAATATAAATAAAACAGCTGTTTCCTTTGAAAAATCAAGTCAATTTGATAAAAAGATCTAATTTACTCTGGCGGATTCTATTTTTAAAGTTTCTCCAGTCTTACTCTACTTGCTGATAATTTATTTACAAACCCATTGGAAGTTATTATTAATAAGACTGTTGATCAACTTATGGTAACATATGAGAATCGGCACAACGGAGATACCTATTTGATAACACAGCCAACATTAAGAAAATTTATTTAGATTCTCGAGAGTGATCAGTGCATTAATCTTTTCCTTTGTTTTACCTGCAGGTTCATTATTTTCATCCAACAAGTCTCAACAGAACTCTATGCAATGCGCCAGGGCCTCGTCTGCTGTGAAGCCAGAAGAAATGTTTGCATCCGCCCTTCAGATAACTGAAGATCCCAAAAATTCCAGTCAGGATGACAAGAACACCTGGCCGAACCCCTTCGGCATCAGCAGGCACAACGTCGCTCAGCAGTCCAAGTGTCAGGATGTCTTTGCAACGCCAAAGACCAACATCACTTCCAACTCTGTGCTCAAATCGTGCCGAGAGAACTTTGTTACCCCGCTGAAACCGAACGACATCAGTGGAACATGCAAATACGAAACTCCGTCGACACAGAACAAGTCTAGCCACTTTGCCAACCAAAGGACGCCTCTGTTTCCCATCAAAGAAAGGAGTGACCCCACGTCTAAAAATCCCTCGATGAAGAAGCACAGTCTGTCTGCTCAAAAACAAAAAGAAAATCAACCAAGTTGTGAAAAAGACAGCCAATCTAAGAAGAGTCTCTTCAACGATAAAGCTGTTCTTAAGGAAGTGGACATCATCAATCGGCTATCCGAAGTAGTCCACGAAACAGGTAAAAATAAATCGCAAGACGTTCCACCACGAAATCTCTCGTCAAATCAAATCTTCTGTGATTCATTGCACACCGACGACAAGCGAAAAAACGTGGATATCTTCCAGGAAATCAGCGGGGACTTCAAATTTAGAGAAGACCACCATTATTTCAGCCAAAAGAAACTCAAAAACACGGAAGAAAAACGTCACGTCTCGAATGCTGAACAGTGTCAGAGGAACTCTGTAATAATTGAATCTCATAATCCTGTAATTATTGTTAGCGAAGCACACAAGGAGCCGCATCGTACAATATCAGAACTCGATGGAGGCGTATCCAGCAAAGGTAGAGAAGTTCCAAACAGAGTTGTTTCCCTACAGCAGCCAAACAGATGGCCACAGCAGGTCAACCAGAAGCAGGCTGTCCAGCGACAGTCGGCACAGCAGCAGCAGCAGCAACTGGTTCAACTCCAGCAGCAATTAATATTACAGCAGCCAGTGATAGAGCAGCCTCTGCAGCGACAGTTTAGGACTTTGTCAGTGAAGGGAAAACGGTACACAGTTCTGGGAATCATCGGATCTGGCGGTTCAAGCGAAGTGTTTAAGGTATTGTCTATATTTAGTTTTTTTTATTTCTTTTGAAATGAACAACATACATTTTTACAGTATAAAAATTACTGCTTCATTAGAAAAACTCTTCGGAAACAGCTACTTTTACATACCTCAAATAATAATATACTTAACTGAAAAAAACAATATGGAAACAACAGTTATTACTGTAACTATATCATATGAATTCCATGATTAAAAAAAATACGAAATTACATACCTATCTAAATAGTTATAGCCATGCTGATATGTGGGATGTTAGCAACACCAGCATTATTATTTTTAGCTAGGAGTGAGACCTTTACACTCCTACACTGCGACCATGTTTATTCTATTGTACTCCATCCTACGGTTGTCATTTCAATAACAGTTTGGTTTCTTTAATAAAGCTCCATATTTTTATTATTATTATTTTTAAATGTTATCAGGCATGTGTACGTATGGTGATATGTCTGTACTGTCTCACAACAGTATTCACTTGTTCAGTCTGTTAAGTCTATTTTTAAACACGTCACTTTGTGCAACAACAAGTTCCACCATCCACAACTCTATTGGACAAGAAATGCTTCCAGGGATTCTGCCTGAAACTGTGTTTGTCTAGCTTCAAACTATGACCTCTTAAATTGGTATTTTGGTTGAGGCAGAACATCAGCTTCAATTCAGGGCAGTCATAGTGTTTGTTTAGTATTTTGAAGGTTTCTATGAGATCCCCTCTCTTTCTCCGTTCCTCAAGAGTAGTGAGGCCCAACACATTCAGGCGTTATTCATATGTTTGTTTAGTATTTTGAAGGTTTGCTAATTGAAGTCCTCAGGTCTTATTGTAATAGCTCCCAAACTGTAGAAGTTGTCAACAAGATGAATAAATAGCTTAACATGTGATCGGTGAATGTCCAGCATTAATGGAAACCACCAACAACAATCACTCATTCATTCCTGCCTGCCATAGTCATGCTAGTTCTTAGCTTTCATATTAATTTATTTATTCATAACAAGTGAGTGTATCTCCACACACCAGCCTCGTATCACACCTAAAAAGGCAATTTAGTGCTTTGAGAGAAGTAATTATGCCTGTTGTATTTTCAAATACCTACCCAGATCTTACAGGACACCCTAAATATTGCTAATAGAAAATAGTTGAAGCACTATTATAAGGCGGCATTTTCATTTAATTTTGTGAGATGTGAAACAAACCAATTGTTATATGTTCAGGTTTGTTCCAGGTTTTGGATCCGGAAGATTCCACGATGTACGCCGTCAAGTGCGTGAATTTGGCGGTGGAACAGTCCATGGCCCAGGGTTACATTAACGAGATCAAGTTGCTACAGAGTCTTCAGGGATCCGACAGAGTTATCACCATGTATGACTAGTGAGTATTTATGTATGTTGATTCCCTATACGCTTTTATTATTATCATGCAGGCAGGCAGTGTGTGGGATATGTTTGATGTTAGTAAGACTGTACATTGCACCATGTACATACAAGTATACCACTCTAGCAACACTCATTCATTACTGCCTGCCATAGAGAGAGTCATACAAGTAAATAGGCAGGTAGTGTGTCTGATGTTAGTAAGACTGTATATTGCACCAAGTACATACATACAAGTATACCACTCTAGCAACACTCATTCATTACTGCCTGCCATAGAGAGAGTCATACAAGTAAATAGGCAGGTAGTGTGTCTGATGTTAGTAAGACTGTATATTGCACCAAGTACATACATACAAGTATACCACTCTAGCAACACTCATTCATTACTGCCTGCCATAGAGAGAGTCATACAAGTAAATAGGCAGGTAGTGTGTCTGATGTTAGTAAGACTGTATATTGCACCAAGTACATACATACAAGTATACCACTCTAGCAACACTCATTCATTACTGCCTGCCATAGAGAGAGTCATACAAGTAAATAGGCAGGTAGTGTGTCTGATGTTAGTAAGACTGTATATTGCACCAAGTACATACATACAAGTATACCACTCTAGCAACACTCATTCATTACTGCCTGCCATAGAGAGAGTCATACAAGTAAATAGGCAGGTAGTGTGTCTGATGTTAGTAAGACTGTATATTGCACCAAGTACATACATACAAGTACAGACGGTGGCCAAATTAATACAATCAATGGAAAAAAATGCAAAAATAATTGTATTTTTAGCTGTTATCCAGCAAAATCGAATCACATCAGTATATTTTTAATTGTGGCAACTCCCTTCATTATTGTTATCGTACTTGCAACACTTTTTAAGCATCAACATGAAGTTTGTCACATACAAGATACGATAATGTCAGTTTTAGTATTGGTATTCACAGAGTGTGCGGGTGTTAATGGAATATTTTGCCCATTGATTTTGTGTTTATTTGAGACAGTGTTTGAGTGTTTCTTACATTTTTTTTTTAAATAACAGGTAAACCTAATATTTATTACTAAATATTTATCACAATTATACTACTTATCAAATTATTACGATTTTGATAAATTATTTTCTAAATGTATGCTGAATTTCAGAATTTTTTGGTTTATTTTAGAAATGGAAAGATCTTGTGACCTCACTCCAAGAAAAAAATCTAAAATTGCAACCCTTCTTGGTCACTGTGAATACAGTCAACGAGAAATTGCCACACTTACCAATGTTTCTCAATATTCTGTGCACAAAATAAGTAGGCAAATGAAAGGAAATGTACCCCTTGAACCATCTCGAATAGGAAAATGTGGACGAAAGCGCATTACTACTCCGCGAACAGAAAGAAAAATCAGAAATGTTGCTCTAGAAAATAGACAGAAGCCTCGAAAAGTAATAAAATCTATTTTGCAGACCACAGGAGTCAATATATCTGATCGTACATTGAGACGAAGATTGGTGGAAATGGACCTCAAATGTTATCGCCCAGTGAAAAAGCCAAAACTAACACCTGAAATGCGTAAAAAGCGACTAGAATGGGCACTAAAACACCAAAATTGGAACGAAGACGATTGGAGCAAGGTATTAGAATGTAAAATAAGTTTTTATGAAACTTTCTGTATTAAATAAAATTGACTAGTGAAAACTTCTCGTGTTCTTTCAGGTTTGTTTTTCTGATGAATCCTCAATCCAAATACTGCAGGACAAAACTCAATATGTGAGAAGAAGGCCAGGTGAAAAATATAATGAGGAATGTGTGGTCCAAAGAGTGAAGCACCCTCAGTCAATAATGATCTGGTCAGTGATTAGTGGGATGGGTATGGGAAGGCTGTATATTGTGAATGGCACAATGCGCCAGGACCAGTATATAGAAGTTTTAAAAGGGAGACTAAAGCCTCAAGTGGCCGAATGGTTTCCAAATGGAAAATATGTATTTATGCATGATTCTGCACCCTGCCACAAAGCGAAAACCGTTACTAAATTTCTAGAGGGAGAAAAAATAAAGGTATTAGATTGGCCAGGAAATTCACCGGATCTAAATCCAATTGAAAACGTTTGGGAGGCTCTGAAAAGGGCAATTGTAAAAAAAGGTGTCATCACCAACAAAAGACAACTAATAGAAAACATAATTGAGGCATGGCACAACACACCAGAATTAAAAAATATCTCAATTAAATGTATCTCCAGCATGCCCAGAAGAATATCAGCAGTAATTAAAGCTAAGGGAGGATTTACTAAATATTGATCATTTTACCATAAAACGTATTTTATTATCAATAAACTATTATATATTCATAGTAAATGCATTTTATTTTATAAAAATATATTAAATCTCCCATAATATTCTAGAAAGATCGAAATAAAATAAAAAAATAATAATTTTCAATGATTCGAAGTCTAAAAACTGCTATAAATTCATTTGATTGTATTAATTTGGCCACCGTCTGTATACCACTCTAGCAACACTCATTCTTTGACCCCTTAAGGTAGTGTTCCTCATGTGACAGAATATTGTCTTCAACTCTGGACACTTACTGTGACCATGAATTATCCCATGTCAATTATGTTAGATGTTATTTTGCATCTTGTATTATTGATCTTCCTATTTTATTAATGAATTGATGTGACGTTTGTCTGCAGTGAATACATTGAGAGGCAGCGGAAGCTGTACGTGGTTCTGGAGATGGGTGACGTGGATCTGTCCAGCCTCATGAAGGGCTACAGACAGAGGGAGACGAGACTTCCACTGCCCATCATAGTCTGTTACTGGACAGAGATGCTGACGGCTGTGCATCATATACACCAAAACAGTAAGAATATTTTAATCAATTATACAACAACCAGTTTTGCGCAACCACAATTCTACTGGACAATAAATAATGCTTGTAATAAATAATCTAGCTACAAACTTCCTCATCTTAGCCATGCTCCATCCACTGCTGGATAAAAGCCTCTTCTATTCTTTTCCATTTGGTTCAGTTTTGAGCTGTTTGCTGCTATCCACGACCTACTTGCGGGACAATGTTTAGCTTCAAAGTGACCTTTTCAATTAATATTATCAGGACATATCTCACTTCCAATAATTATAATTGAGTACCTAACCAAAGAGAATTTATAATAACAAGACTGTGGATGCTTTGGTTAGGACAGCAACTGTCTCTGTTGAACCACATTTTAATATAATTTTAATATAATATATAACCCCATTTTAATATAATATATAACCCCATTTTTATTGGATGGGTGGATGGCAGAGCGGTTAGCGCGCTGGGTTAGTAATCCAGTGGTCGCGAGTTCGAATCCTGCCTCGACCGATCTTGTTCACCTATAGGACAAGCATTTATGCTTAGTTTAGGGAACGTAGGAAGATGTATATGTACTTGTTTTAACAAGGACATATTCATTTTTTTATTAAAAAAAAAAAAAAATATGATCCTCCCCACGAGTGATGGTAAACGATTGGCTGGGCAGGTTGCTCGTGATCACGGGAGAACATTCTGGGATCGAGAGAACACGGTAGAGGGTTCGTTGTATAAAGAAATGCAATGTGATATTCCAGGCAAGCCTTGGTATCACAAGATGAATTTTAATAGACCCCAAATAACAAGTATGTATATCCCGAATGTGGTTCGGTCACTATAGACTCGATGCTCATTTGTATAGATTAAATCTTGTTACTTCTCCTTAATGTGAGTGTGGTCTAGATCTAGAAGATCTGGACCACATATTCTTTGGATGCCCTATTAGAGACCGATACAACTTATACCCTTCTTTTTGTGGAAAGATTCAACACATTCTTGCAATTGCTTCCTCGATAATCTACAAAAAAATATTAAAATTCATTGAGAAAAACATGGTAGGTTTGTAGGCGTTGTTTGTCTTTTTTTAAACTGTTTTTTGTTTTTAATTATATAAAATTCTCACATCATCAAATGGCACAAATCGACCTTAAATGGTCATATTGCCTATATTAAAATAATAATAATAATACCTAACCAATACAATATTTCATCCTATTGAGAAATGCCATACCATCATGCCCTTTCCTATTTGGGGTAGGCAGAGAGAACCAAACGCCAGACTCCTCTATTACATTTCTTGCTTCGTTCATTTCCATGCATCATCTCATACAGGCTCTTCTGTTATTCTTACTCCTAACCTCTCCATCTTTCAAAATTACATTTATGTGATTATGGCCCAGTATTTCAGTCGGCCCTTAGGAGTTTAACTCAAGTTTAACAAAAATATTGCGTATTTCAGTACCTAATCTTCCCTTAAATATGTCACTAAACGACAAATATTTAACTCAACGTTTCTGGCGGATCGCGTGTCTTAATCTTGAGTTAAGTATTGTTTCTAGTCTTTTTCGCCAGGTGGCGTACTAATCGCCACACGCTTTAATGTTTTATTTCATTTTATACTACAAATAACTATGCATAATAATTATAATCATGATTTATTTTTGTTGTTAAAATAAAAGACTTGATATAAAAGTGGTTCATGTATTTAATATTTATTTTCTTTTTTACATAATAATGATGTATTGCCTGACAACAAACGAAATAAATTGTCAGCCATAATGAAACGTCAGGCACGCAACTTTATTTTTGCGATGTTTTTTCATCCCACTTTTTAAATTGATCCATCCTGTTTCTATATATATATAATGTGTATTCTTAAATTTTCTACATAAGACACTATTTTACCATTATCACTAAGTTCCATATCCATCTGTAAAATGTACATACATTTTGCATTGAAGAACTACGTACGTAGTACATATTCAATGACATTTTTTCACTACAATGTTTGATTTTAATTAAAAAAACATCGATCGGTATAAAAAATTGAAAAAGTAACATGCTGTGTAATGAAACAAATAAAATAATGTGTTGTTATAATAATAAAATAATATTTAGTCACAGCTTCGCATCACGTATCATTTAAGGTTATTACAATTTTGACAGATGCGTTATAGACAATAACCATAGAAAAACGTAAAATATTTCTATAGTTGAAGATTACGTAACTGACGTTTCATTTTGCACTGAAATACGCGAATGAAATTTAATCTTCCCTAAACTTTTAACTTGGATTACCAAATCCAACGATTTAAGGGCCAACTGATATCTCGGGCCTAGGACAACTTTTCCTTAGCCGACCATAATTTTTTAATCCTCTTTTATCAGCCTTATATACTTTTTTTGTCAGACGGTCATCACTCATTCTTTCTATGTGGCCAAACCACCTTAGGAAATTTTTTTTTCTTACTTACAATATTTCTTTCAATTATACATTCTTGTCTAATATCCTCATTTCTAATTCTATCATACACTGTTTTACCACACATTCATCTTAGTGACTTCAACCGCATTATTTCTACTTTCATGTGTTTTCTGCCATGTCATTTATAAGGAATGTGGCATTCATTGTTTACAAAATACACTAATTTCTCAATAGATGGCGTTACAAAAAAAGGTTTCTTCGTTACTTCATAGATGGCATTAGTATAATTCCTTATTTTCATGTGAATTGTTACACATTATTCAAATATATAGAACTTTAAAAAATTACATCGATAAGGGAACTCAACAAGAAGGCATAATAATTGGTGAACGTTGCGCAAGTGCATAAAGTGATCATGTAAACCAGCCGATTACAGGTCGTAAGCCCTGTAGGTGCCTTAAGTACCTGGTTCTTCTATAATATCCCAACTTCATCTCTATTGAGATGCTAAAAAGTTTATCAATAAAAATATTATAATGTATTTTCTCATATTACAAATAATTTTTTATTTTAATAAAAAAAATGAATATATTCTTGTTAAACAAGTACATACACATCTTCTTACATTCCCTAAATTAAGCACAATTGCTTGGGCTATAGGTGAACGAGATTAGTTGTGGCAGGATTCGAACTCGCGACCACTGGATAACTGCTCTGCCATCGACCCAATTATATAAATTGTGATTTTGTTTATTTTTATTGTAATATATATATACATAGATAAAACTAATTCTCTGTTTTCATGACAACACAATCTCTTATTTTCTCATATAAAGCAACATTATGTATATTTATAATATAGATACCAGTTGGGTATCTTCACTATTGTGTTATTTTTATATTATTGTTGCAGAATAAATGTGTGGTAGGTAGATTAACACATCATGTGTTGGCGCCAATATGTCATTAATATAATTGTTACATTTTTTTATTTATATATAAAGTGACATATATAATAATTGTTGCAATCATTGCCCGCCCCACATACATAATTCAGTATCCTGTCATACCGCGTCATATTAAGACTATCCCGCATCTCTTCCACCTTTTTATTACTGTTCCTCTAAATTCACCATAAAATTGCTATCACCGCGCTCGTTTGAATAAAGTGTGATCGTCCTATCAAGGGAGAGGAACGAGGATCAAGTAAGTGAGTGTTCCATATACAGGGTGTTCCATAAGTCAACGTATTCCTGTTAAGGGCTGTTATACCAACTCATGACTCGCCAGAATATGTAAATATGACCTAAGTAAAAGTGCCTTAGTTTTCGAGATATTGCCACTATTACAAAGTGCCCGAAAATCTCCGCCTTAGATTGGTTTTTCGAGTGCCATACTTACAAATTTCAATATTTAGGAATTCTAATTTATGTTTTACAATCTTGAATAACTCAGCTATTGATCACAATCCAAAATAATAATAAAACTTTTTTTTTGGAGGAAAAAAAAATAATTATGGCCCGGGTTATGAATTTGAAAAAAAATATTACCCAACTTTGATTGTTCACACTGAAAAAAAAATGTTGGCGCAATTATTGTTATGTACAAAAAAGTATAACAATTACTATGTTTTACAGTAAAAAAATAGATATTGCTATTTTACTGCAAAATGAGCTGATTGTGAAATTATTTCATTTATTAGATTTTCCGGCGTAAACACTTGCTTTTATTTATTAAAGTGACAAGGATTTATTTTAACTAAATAAAACATTTAAATAATCAAAAGGCAAGTGTTCACACTGAAATTTTGATTTTCGGGCACTTTGTAAAAGTGGCAATATCTCGAAAACTAAGGCACTTTTACTAAGGTCATGTTTACATATTCTGGCGAGTCATGAGTTGGTATAACAGCCCTTAACAGGAATACGTTGACTTATGGGACACCCTGTATATCCTTCCTTTGCCTTGCAGTGGTTGCAACTAATCACCCGCACCACAAAAATACACTCCACTTTTATTTGTAAAGTGAGTCCAATTTGCTTTCCTGAAGTTAAATCTACGTTTGAAGGGAACCTTCTTGGGTTCGATAGCGGCCACTACCTGACAGATTATGGGGCTATATTGGGTGTGAGGTATTGGAGAGCCCACTGACTTTATGCACTGGTGGCTTAGTGTCTTGCTCGCAAAAATGAGATCTGGGTTATATCCTCTTTTCCATCTGCCACTGTTAAATGATGGATATACATAATTATTATATGGAGTTCTACAATATCTTTAGAAGTCATAGAACTCCATATAATAATTATATCCATGATATTGGTAATCACTAGGGTTTTGATTTCGCCAGTCGGACTAGACTTGCCCCCCTGATCTTGTACAGTAATTATCTTTTATTCACAACAATATATCTGTCTGCGACTACCAATGACAGAATGGCGTCGCCCGCTTCCCCCACCATTCCTACAGCATACATTCATCTCTTTCACACTTTGATACATCCCACTCACACACCACTCTACCACAATAGTAAATATTAATTACTAGCTTTTATGTCCCGCCGTTGGCCAAGAATGTAAAATTGTGAAAGAAAAAGCAATCGTTTTTATAATATTGTCACCCAACTATTTTGCAATATCAGACTATGAAAAGTGGTTTGAAATTTGATTGAGTTTAAGTATTGTAAAATGTTCAAGTGATGGCCACAACCCATTCTTTTTTATATATTGCTATAAAGTGTGAATGAAGTATAATATTTATACAATTTCTGCTCGCATGGACTATGCGTAATGGTTTTAAATATGACTGTTTATCAACGTTGTAAAGAGATTGGTTTGGCCACAGCCCCCATTTTTAAATATTATCATCGAAAACAAATTGTAATGTGTACCTATTGAAAATTTAGTAATTTTGGATGTTGGGATGTGGTTAAAATTTGATTAAACAAACGTAGGTACTGAAAAGATCTAGTATTGGTCACATCCCATTGGTTTTTATATTTTTTCATCAAGTGTGCATTATATTTTTGCTCAATTTGACTGAAAGTCTTCATTAACGAAGAAGAAGAAGACTTGAACTATAGTAAATAGTTTTTAATTTGAATATAAATGTTGTGAAGAGTTCAGTAATGGCCACAACCCCCATTCTTTAAATATTAGGTGTTGAAAATTATTCAAAATAGGATGATATAAATGGTTTAAATTTAATTAAACAAAAGTATTGAAAAGATTCTAGTGCAGGTTATATCGTCACATCCCATATCCCATTCATTTCATATGTATTTTCATCAAGTGTGCATATCGTTAATAATATTTCTGCACAATAGACTATTAGACTTAAAACTAACCCAAAAGACTAAATAAAAAAGAGAAAAATAAGTATAAGACTATAAGAAATAGTTTGTATAAAAAACTATTCCAATGGTCTACATAAAATAAGTAAAAATACATACACCTAATAGAAGAATTAGACTATTGGAAATAGATTGTATAAAAGCTCACCCAAAGGTCTACAAAAAAGAAGAAGAAGAATATTTAGACTATTGGAAATAGTTTGTATAAATACTGACCAAAAGGTCTACATAAAAGAAAATGAATAAGACTATTGGAAATAGTTTGTATTAAAACTCTCCCAAAAGTCTACGTACTTAAATGAAGAAGAATAATAATTAGACTAAAGGAAATAATTTTTATAAAAAAATGACCCAAATGTATACATAAAAGAAGAAGAAGATGATTTAGACAATAGGAAATAGTTTGTATAAAAACTGCCCTAAAGGTCTACATAAAATTAAGAAGAAAAAGAATTAGACTCCAGGACCCGCCGCTTCAGGCCCTTCAGTACCTCCCGTCCCTTTAATCCCTCATTACGTCCCTTCCCATCAGGCCCTTCAGTACCTTCCGTCCCTTCAGGCAGTTTTATACCTCCCGTCCCTTCAGGCCCTTTAGTGCCTCCCTTCCCTTCATTACATCCCGTCCCATCAGTCGGTTAAGAAAAGTTTAAATCCAGAAACCATCCTGGAAGAACCGCAAGAGATGAAAGAACCTTCTTTTCCCAGGATGCTCTACTTAATAGGTAAAATGACTAAATACACGAAGAAGAAGAAAAAAGTTTAAACCCAGATACCTGCGAAGAGATGGAAGGACAGTTGCACCTTCTTCTCCCAGGATTCTCCAACTTCATAGGTAAAATGAGCAAAAATACACGATGAAGAAGAAGAAGAAGAAAAAAGTTTAAATCCAGAAACCTGCGAAGAGATGGAAGGAAAATTGGACCTTCATCTCCCAGGATAGTTCATCTTCATAGGTAAGATGACCAAGTACACGTTGAAGAAAAAGAAGAAAAAAGTTTATATGCAGAACCCGTCCTGGAAGACCTGTGAAGAGATAGAGGGACAGTCGGACCTTCTTTTCCCAGGATACTCCCCCTTCATAGGTAAAACAACCAAATACACGAAGAAGAAGAAGAATAAGAAAAAAGTTTAAATCCAAAAACCATCCTGGGCATACGCTCGACAATTCACCAAAGTTTCATTATAATCGGACAAACGGTTGATAAATAAATAAATAAAATAATTTTCCTATAGGAAATCAGTATAGGTATATTATTGTTGATTTGTAAGTAAATAGTATTAGGTAGGTACCTACCTACAACAACCTTCTAAATAAATTCGATTCCTAACAAATTTTATTTGAATATCACATTCTTTCTGTAGCCATGGAAACGATTCGAACACGTAAGTAATATCGAATGGTTCGGATACATTTTTTGAATATGTAGGTACCTACATTGGTTTGTTCGATGCCATAAAAATGAAAATTGTCAGAAAAATCAAATATTATTTACAAATTATGCAATTTTATTATGCCTATATCTTTACTAATAAATAACACATTTTTACAATATATGTCTTAAAACTTGCCGTAATGTCTTGTGTTTCATTTTATTATTTCATAATTACATTTATTTCAAAGGTTTATTATTTTCAAGAACATATTCATTCGGTGGGAAAATGAAATATTGTATGAAAAGATATTAAAATGGCGGCGTTTATGTACAAAAGGCTTACTTTAAAAATAAGTTAAACATTATAATTATACCAAATATTCACCATGTTTTTCACTTAAACGCTAAGTTATACTTCAAAATATATTTTTTTTGTGTAAATACCTACTTCTAACTTTTAAACTAACAGATATTTGCGTGCAAAATGTACACTTTTTTGACAGATATGACTTGGAAAATTTTGTATGAAAAAAATAATTATTTAAATATTTTTAAAATTCAGCATTTTTATCGCATTCTTTTTAGCGTGACACTGCATCAGGTATACTGGTACATGTTCGCACTTAAATTAGATTTTTAGATGCTCTTGGTTTTTCAGAAGGCGTGAGACAAACACACACACACAATAAAACACACACACACACACACACACATACACTAACATTTTGATTGCTTTATTACTTTAGATTAAATGAAGGTGTATTGTTTGCAGATATAATTCACTCGGACCTGAAGCCTGCTAACTTTCTGCTCGTCCACGGCCGCTTGAAGCTGATTGACTTTGGGATTGCTTCCTCATTGAATGCCGAGGCCACCAGTATTGTAAAGGAGACCACCACGGGAACATTCAACTACATCAGCCCAGAGGCCGTCAACGCTGGTATGGGACCAGTGGAGCCTGTCAAGGTACACCACACACTCATCTATTTTTTTTTTTAATACTAGTTGCATGTAACACATGAGATCCAACTGACGATGGCTATAGTATGTATGTGTATAATTGAAGAATACGTACAAAACTTAAATTTATATATATTTTGTTTTCTATATAAAACATGTAGGTATGTATGTCAGAATAGGAAAGTATGGAGGTTAGTCTTTTTTTCTTACCCAGAATATGAAAACAGGATGATGCTATGTATGTATGTATGTATGTATGTTTGTATTGTATAGTATATATTTTATTTAGATGTAAAAAAAAATACAATTTCTTACATCTAGTACAAACGAAAATAAAAACAAACAATAAAAATAAACAAATCAACATCGGATGACTAAATGAACACACAAAAAAGACACGTATCTATCAATAACAATAAAACACAAAGTAAAAAAAAATGAAAACACACTACCACAATAGAAGACATCAAAGAACATGAAAACACACTACCACAATAGAAGACATCAAAGAACATGAAAAAAAAAATAATAATAACAATATAGTATCAAAACAAGCAAAACAGATATTATAGTCTTAGAACATAATACATATATAAACAATAGAAACACACTACCACAATAGAAGACATAATAATAATAACAATATAGTATCAAAACAAGCAAAACAGATATTATAGTCTTAGAACATAATACATATATAAACAATAGAAACACACTACCACAATAGAAGACATAATAATAATTACAATATAGTATCAAAACAAGCAAAACAGATATTATAGTCTTAGAACATAATACATATATAAACAATAGAAACACACTACCACAATAGAAGACATAATAATAATAACAATATAGTATCAAAACAAGCAAAACAGATATTATAGTCTTAGAACATAATATATAAACAATAGAAGCACACTACCACAATAGAAGACATAATAATAATAACAATATAGTATCAAAACAAGCAAAACAGATATTATAGTCTTAGAACATAATACATATATAAACAATAGAAACACACTACCACAATAGAAGACATAATAATAATAACAATATAGTATCAAAACAAGCAAAACAGATATTATAGTCTTAGAACATAATATATAAACAATAGAAGCACACTACCACAATAGAAGACATAATAATAATAACAATATAGTATCAAAACAAGCAAAACAGATATTATAGTCTTAGAACATAATACATATATAAACAATAGAAACACACTACCACAATAGAAGACATAATAATAATAACAATATAGTATCAAAACAAGCAAAACAGATATTATAATCTTAGAACATAATACATATATAAACAATAGAAACACACTACCACAATAGAAGACATAATAATAATAACAATATAGTATCAAAACAAGCAAAACAGATATTATAGTCTTAGAACATAATATATAAACAATAGAAGCACACTACCACAATAGAAGACATAATAATAATAACAATATAGTATCAAAACAAGCAAAACAGATATTATAGTCTTAGAACATAATACATATATAAACAATAGAAACACACTACCACAATAGAAGACATAATAATAATAACAATATAGTATCAAAACAAGCAAAACAGATATTATAGTCTTAGAACATAATACATATATAAACAATAGAAACACACTACCACAATAGAAGACATAATAATAATAACAATATAGTATCAAAACAAGCAAAACAGATATTATAGTCTTAGAACATAATACATATATAAACAATAGAAACACACTACCACAATAGAAGACATAATAATAATTACAATATAGTATCAAAACAAGCAAAACAGATATTATAGTCTAAGAACATAATACATATATAAACAATAGAAACACACTACCACAATAGAAGACATAATAATAATAACAATATAGTATCAAAACAAGCAAAACAGATATTATAGTCTTAGAACATAATACATATATAAACAATAGAAACACACTACCACAATAGAAGACATAATAATAATAACAATATAGTATCAAAACAAGCAAAACAGATATTATAGTCTTAGAACATAATACATATATAAACAATAGAAACACACTACCACAATAGAAGACATAATAATAATAACAATATAGTATCAAAACAAGCAAAACAGATATTATAGTCTTAGAACATAATACATATATAAACAATAGAAACACACTACCACAATAGAAGACATAATAATAATAACAATATAGTATCAAAACAAGCAAAACAGATATTATAGTCTTAGAACATAATACATATATAAACAATAGAAACACACTACCACAATAGAAGACATAATAATAATTACAATATAGTATCAAAACAAGCAAAACAGATATTATAGTCTTAGAACATAATACATATATAAACAATAGAAACACACTACCACAATAGAAGACATAATAATAATAACAATATAGTATCAAAACAAGCAAAACAGATATTATAGTCTTAGAACATAATACATATATAAACAATAGAAACACACTACCACAATAGAAGACATAATAATAATAACAATATAGTATCAAAACAAGCAAAACAGATATTATAGTCTTAGAACATAATATATAAACAATAGAAACACACTACCACAATAGAAGACATAATAATAATAACAATATAGTATCAAAACAAGCAAAACAGATATTATAGTCTTAGAACATAATACATATATAAACAATAGAAACACACTACCACAATAGAAGACATAATAATAATAACAATATAGTATCAAAACAAGCAAAACAGATATTATAGTCTTAGAACATAATACATATATAAACAATAGAAACACACTACCACAATAGAAGACATAATAATAATAACAATATAGTATCAAAACAAGCAAAACAGATATTATAGTCTTAGAACATAATACATATATAAACAATAGAAACACACTACCACAATAGAAGACATAATAATAATAACAATATAGTATCAAAACAAGCAAAACAGATATTATAGTCTTAGAACATAATACATATATAAACAATAGAAACACACTACCACAATAGAAGACATAATAATAATAACAATATAGTATCAAAACAAGCAAAACAGATATTATAGTCTTGGAACATAATACATATATAAACAATAGAAACACACTACCACAATAGAAGACATAATAATAATAACAATATAGTATCAAAACAAGCAAAACAGATATTATAGTCTTAGAACATAATACATATATAAACAATAGAAACACACGATTTTTAAAAAAACTTTTGTTTTATGTATTCAGCACCTAAGCGACGAAAAGGCAAGACTAGACGCCTCCTTTACAGATTCAGGCAAATCATTATAAAGTTGTAAGCCTTTGTAGTACACACTATTTTGTGTACCTGCCAGGTTTGTCTGCGGCAGTCTAAAGTCCCGCCTACTTCTCGTCGGGTATGCGTGAACTTCAAAATTGTACATAATATTTTTTTGTAAATAAGGTGGTAAAAGTCTATATTTTAATTTGTAAATAAAAATTAACACATTCAGAATTATTTGTTGTTTCACTGTCAACTGCTGTTTCAACTGCTCAAGCATATATTCATGCAATACGGGTAAATCTATTGCATTTTAATATTGTCCTCATTGCTCTGTTTTGTATTATCTGTAGTTTTTTATTTTCACCTACATTGCTCATAAATAATACACTTGAGCAGTAGTTAATGTGCGGAACAACAATGCTATTATACACTAATTTAGATGTTTTTAAATCAAGTTTATTTCTTATCCTTCCTAGAAATCCCACCTTCTTCGCGATTTTCTTCGTAATACATAATATGTGCTTGTCAAATCTCAATTTATTATCAATTAATACTCCCAAGTATTTTATGTCTTCAACCTCCTCAATTTCCTCATCATGAATCTTAAGTGTATCTGTTTAGTCACTAAGTATCTGTTTACCAATAATCATAAATTTACTCTTGGATACATTCAATTTTAATTTATTTTTATTAAGCCAGATAGCAATTAATTCCAAATCAAATTGAATTTTCTCAAGACAAAGTTCAATACTATCACCAGTTACATATATCAATGTGTCATCTGCAAATAATTTGATTTCGCAAAATTCAAGACATTGGAAATTAAGTATCAAACTATCAAATCCCCTTAAATATTGAGAAATACTTAGAATGATATTTGGACCTGTGCAGGCAAACGGAGCTTGGAGAATACGACACAATGACATTCTGAATGCTGGGTAATGAGTAAAAAAGATGAATTGTCTCTACTAGTGTTTGAGAGAGAAATACTTAGAATGATATTATACACCAATATGCACGGTCATTTGATTTTTTCAACACTTCCTTTCATAAATTTAAAAACGAACTAACTTCAATGCTTTATAAAAAAACAGTCAATCGCTTTTTATATTTACTGTTTTTGTGATAGTACCTTTTTTTCTCTTTAAGTGTGTTTATGAATGTTTTATTTTTTCTTTTGTAATTCAATGTGTCTAGGTACTTTATTGTTGTTCATGTGTGTAAAAGGCAATTTGCCGTAAATAAATAAAATAATAATATCATAATGAGTCCAACATTATAGATTGATAAAAATAGGGAGGCTGCAATGGGGAATGAAAGAGTGCTGAAGAAGATCCTGCATTGCTGGATTGTGTGCAGTGGTATGTGGAGGCTGTTGGTGTAAGGATAGAAGGAATGCTGAAGGAGGCCAAGACTCGCAATGGATGTGGAGCCATCTCAACTTTCATTCTATTAATTATATCATTCATCATCTTACATTCTTCTATCAATCAAGTTATGGAATTCTATGATCGCCAAATGTAATTTAGTGTATGTGTTTTTGTTTTAGATTTCATACAAGTCTGATGTCTGGTCGTTGGGATGTATCTTGTACAGCATGCTCTACGGACGCACACCATTCAGTCACTATAATCAAATTTGGGGGAAGATAGCCGCTCTGACCAATCCCAACATGGTCATAGACTTTCCACAACTTCAAGGTACATAAATATAATATTATTGTAAACTCACTCACTTTGTTGAAAATTAAATGTATGGGTTTCAAATGATCATTACCAGTTGAATTAGTCTTATAAATTACTATCAATAACTTTGATTGACAGAGATCAAGTTTTGGTATATTTTTTGATATATTTAAATGGATCATAGATTGTGAAATGTCAAGTTGTATTAGTGTTAAACTACCCCCTTCGCCGGATCATTTTGACGTGTGAGTTGAACCATGGTTTGACTCTTAATCGGAGTTTCATACCACTGTTCATATTTGAGTAACATTTATAAATATCACTGTAAAAAACAAGGACCTTTCCATTTTTGTACCTAGGAAAACAAAATGTAAAGAATGTGTATGTGTTTCTCCAGGTGTCCCCCCAGTGTTGATGCATGCCCTCAAGTGGTGTCTCACATATGATGTTAAGATGCGCCCCACCGTACAGGAGCTGATCGATCTGCCGTACATCAGCAGGACGGATGAGGTCGCAGCGCACCCTCCCACCCGGAAGGTACCCCTGCAGATAATGGCCAAGGTAAAGGCCGCCCTCAACGCCGAGGAGTGGAAGTGCATCGTCGACGTCCTCGAGGGAAAGTGAACTTCAAACAGGGAGGCCCCTTTTGATTCTCTTTGTGTAGAAATCTAGTCTCCGGTTCAGTATTGACATGTGAATACGGAAATATGATAGAGTTAGCAGCGTAGTGCTAATAACTTTTGACGCCATTGGGTAAAATACTGTTGATTCACTCAATATCTGAAGTTAAATATTTTAATCGAAGCAAACAATAGAATATTATGTTTGATGTATTTTAGTTAACACACACTTAAAGTTCATTTTATAAATTTAATTACAAATGTATTTGAACAGTGTTTCAATCCACAAGGGCGAGTACATATAATGATATAAGCACACCCACACATTTTACATCCTCATATGCCAAAGTTATACTTTTGTAATTAAATTCAAAAGCAATGTATACTGTTTGTATTTATTTAAAGAAAATAACTATATGTATGTATGAGTGAAAGATTTCCCTATATTAGATTACAGTAAGACAATTCATAAAATAATTTTATTGGTAGATCTGACTTTGAAGTGATATGACTTATGTCAATTTATTTTCTCACTTGGGAGGGTGTACTTATCTTCTCCAAATTTTTTTCCTGAAACCGTGCGTCACAACACATTTAAAATTATTATCGTGCAACTTGGATAAACATTTCAGTCTTGTTGAAACTGATTTTACCTCTCCCACTTTATAATTTTATTATAATAAAGACATCACACAGTACACGAGTACAATTATTGTAAGACTATACCGTATCTACAGAAATACCGTAGAGAGGTATCAAGTTAAAGTAGCACATCGGTTATGTATTAATAGAATGACCACTTATATGTGGCATATAAGTAGTAAATATTGTAAAATGAAAATAAGATGAAATAGTATAAAATAGAACACGGAATTGCCATTATATGAATTAGCAAAAGTCAAATATTGATTTGATTACTCATACTAACAAGATTGTTATCGAATAACATCTTACTGACTGATGGAAAAAATAATTTTATTTCTATGATATGTATATACAAAGAATACAATAAAACAATAATAAATTTACATACAGCTAAAAAATAAACAAAAATAATTACTAGACAGATAATTATTAAAGATTATGTTACATATTATTCAAATATATGTTCGTCTTATGTTTATTTATTTTTATAAGGGACACACACAGAGAATTAACAATACATGTATACAAAATACATTAATAACAAAAAAATGTCGTTAACTCTCCAATTAAGCACATCCATAGCTTGCTTCATATTAACATGTCAAAAATGTCACTATACATACACATAAAAATAATAATATTGAAACAATTAGTAGGTTGGTATAAATTATTGTTGTTGCAAAGGTTAAAATATCACAGAATGTTGTGGTGTTACAGTTGCTATCATGAAAGTTGATATGGAAAGTTGATGTTATATTTTGTTTGAAGGATTTCAATGAGATATTAAAAATATCTACACCAACCACGTGTTGTGAACAATATTATTCTTGAATGCCTTTGGTTGAAAAGTGTTAACGTTACGAAGTTGAGTGAGCTAAGCGCTTCAGTGAGAACATAGCCATTCACCGTTTTATGCAACATACTAAGATCGGCAATTATTCTTTTACTGAGCATTTTGAAGAACGCTAATCGATCATTATAGTTCCTCAAGATCCTACTCTGCCCAGCCCTGAACGAGATTATTCTAAGAGGTAACCAGATTATGGAGTTATATTCAATTAAACTGCGGACCAGTACTGAGAAGAGAAGTCACGAGATATCCTGCTTACAAAACTGGTCACCGTGTTGGCCTTCATTACAATATGGTCAAAGTGTGCTAGAAAGCTCAATTTTGAGTCAAATATAACCCCTAAATCTCGTACCTCACTTGTCCTATGAAGTGATTCGTTTTCTATTGTATAATCATAATTGACTATGTTTTTTTTTATTCTAAAGGTGATACAATAACATTTATTGACGTTCAATGCCATGTTCTCATCCATCAACTTACAATCGTTGATTAAACTTATAACTACTGGATTCAAAGGCGTTGCCTTCGCTTGGTGGAACGTAGCCTGCAATTAATTAATGCATCAATTTCAGTTTTTCTAAGTGGATTTCTTGTCCATCCTTCGTAATTGTTAATTGTAGCATAGTCAGAACCACCAAAGCGAAGACAAATCTCTTTCGCACCATATGACGTAGATCTATAATGAGTGGATTTTACTGGCCCTAAATCCGCCTTGTATCCATAATGTTTGTTGTTGCCAACTAATTTGAGAGCTTTGACAACATTGATAGTGTTAATATTACTATTATTAAATAATCACTATACTTCTTATCTCTACTCTATTTCTCTCACTGTTACTGATATTAAATATATGCGATGAATCGAATCGTTAAAATAATCAAGTGCGATTTCTCTGTTCATATCATGTACTGCACACCTCCTTCCACTTATGTGAGATCATTTTGACCTTAATAATAATGAGTTTTTTAAAAGTTTCTCCTCTGCTAAGGGTAGCATTCTTGCTTGCAATGTATCCCTTGAGCACCGTCCAAATTTTTTCGATTGCGTTCAATTCAGAATGATATAGAGGCAACCTAAGGCATTCGTGGCTCTGTTCTCTTAAAATTTTGTAGGTTTGGTGTTATTCCTTATGCTGCAAAACAAGCTGATATACTTCAGCTTTCAATGAGTTTGGTGGCATAATAATTCCCTTATCTTCTAGCCATTGAAGCATCTCCCCTATCCTGGAGTTTGATAATGTGGCTGGATTTTCGACAACATTGTGGTAGGGGGCATTGTCGATTACCAATAAGGAATTAATTGGGTTTTTAGCCTACGCTCATAATTTATTATCAAAATTCATGTCCTTATGATGTCCACTCGTCTGACCTGATTTAAAAGTGTTGGGTATAAATCCATCTTCACCTCCAGCATGCAAGACTATAAACCTTGCTCCCTTGGATGATGGAGCCTTAAATCCATTATTTGAATTGTCAGCCCACAAATCCGACGCTGAATGGGTCGTATGTACATCAGTCTCATTGGTGTATACAATGGGTCTTCCTTTATTTCGAAATTCGGTGATTTTTCTCAATAATTCAATTCTTTTTATTACTGTGTCATGTTTTTCACAAAGAATATTGTCTTTTTTTTATTTTTTTATTTATTTTATTTTATTTTACTCCATCCGAACCCAATTTCGGTCTTTGCTTGATCTAGCTGGCAAGATCCGCGAAAAATAGAGGGCTGAGAGACTGGCCTATACTGATGCGATTTGAATGTCTAAAAAATGAAGGCGTATATCAAAATACTTAGAAGAAACAGCTTTTATCAACTGGATAGGATGATTTTCCTTAGCGCCATGACCATTCATGTGTTCCACAATGGTTTCAAATATATGAACGTTTATAAATAAACGCAACAGTTTGTTTACATGAAGATGCACTGTTATTCTCGGATCTAATTAGTTGCAACCTGGACTGAACGATTATGCCTCACGTAAAATCCTCTCACTCTTGGCATACATCAATTTCATCTTTAGATGGATATGTCGAACCGCCCCTTACATCTTTAGATGGATATGTCAAACCGCCCCTTACATCTTTAGATGGATATGTCAAACCGCCCCTTACATCTTTAGATGGATATTTCAAACCGCCCGTTACATCTTTAGATGGATATGTCCAAAAGAAAACAGATACATACACACAACTTTTATAATCAAAATAAAAATAAAAAAAATGTCACCATTCAAATTATGTTAGTGTCGTCGAAATCTATACGTTTTCTTTTTGATGAACCAGCTTTATTTTTTATTGCATCCAATATTTATGGAGGATCACGAACTTCCATAGATCTTGTTACTCTAGGATCTACAAGTTCTGGGAGAACACAATCCATGTAGAACTTGATCAATTTATTGATCATTTTATCTTCCCAAAACTTGTCATCCCGATGTATATGCTCAACTTTCATGGGAAAACTTGAACCAGTCCAAACAGCAAAGAGACAAGTATTTTTATTTGACACATGAAGTTGGCCCTGCACCTGGAAATACCAATCGTGATTTTGGTTTACGCGATACTCGTTATTTTTATCTAATTTCCAAAAAGTACAAAACTGCCCTACTTTTTTTGGAAATCAAAGAATTCATTAAATCAATTATATCACCACCCAAAGCTGATACACATATTTCACATTTTAATATTGACTTCAAGAATTTTACTACGAACCCAGCTATATAAATGACTATTTCATTACATAAACTACTCAAAGAATACATCCCTAAAAGATCGGGAAAAAAATAACAATAACCTCTGCCATTCGACCAATTGCTTGTCCCACTCCACTTTCAAAGATTTAAAAACAGCTACATCAAGTGGTTGCAACAAGTGTATGAAATGTGCGGGTAATTTTAGTATCACAATGCCTAGATCTCGGGCCTTTTCAATCAGGGATAACTGAACATGTGTTGAGTGTCCGTCATAAATAAGAAGTACTGGTCGTTCGTTTCCAAGACTGGGTATAAAAGTTTTCAAAATATAACTTTCGAAAACATCTGCTTCTATCCAGCCTTTTTTTGTAGCAGCATAAGCGGTTTCTAAAGCTGGCTTCTCACATATCCACTCAGTCCATATATTTTGACCCCGAAATATTTTTAGTGGTGGAATTTTGTCACCAACAGCGTTGTACGCCAGAAGTACTGTCGTATTTTCCTTGCCGGGTGTATTAATAGTTCGTATACAGGCAACTCCTTTTGCTCTGACAACTTTGGTATTACTAGGGTCATGTGAAGAGCTGCTCTCATCAAGATTCCAAATTTGCTTTGGCTTTCTTGAATTTTTAATTCATTTAACAAATTCTGTAATGTTTCAAAGTAACCTTTGATTATGAAGGGATCACAGGCTAATTTGCGTGCATATTCAACATCCTGAGGCTTCTTAATTGCCAAATTATTCCTTTTTTTAAATGCAGAGAACCATTCATAGTCAGGCATATCATTTTTAAAGGGGTTTTGCATTTTGTTACTTCTAACATATTTGGCCACTAAAATCTGTACTTCCATCCTCGATAATCCAAAACCATGTTTATTCATAAACATCAAATTCTCAACCAATTTTTTTTCCATTTCGGGTAGCAAAACGGTACTTTTTCCTTTAGTGTTTTTTATAACACCTCTTCTGCCTTTTATGCGATCTACGATAGTTATCCTGGGTATAATATATTTTTTGCTGCTTGGTATGCATCGAGTGTACCTAATCGAAAATAGAAAAATATTTAACTTACAATATTGAAATTAGTACTCGATATGCAGAAAAATTGAGTAAGCATATGACGTAATGTTCAAATGCAAGTTTTTAAGTAGGTCTATAACATAGGTATTAAAGGTCGTAAAAAATGTTAAATACACCTGGTTTGGGGTTAATGCGTCCAGTGACACGCATTTACCTCATACTTATAGACGCTAATGTAATGTTTTTCAAGTCCTGTATCCTGTAACTCTTTGAATATATAATAAAAATAATTTCTGAAATCGAAAGCATGGGTATTTATAATAAAAACTTACCTAGTTTGAAGTTCAATATAATTCAGATTGTCAGAAAAAAATCAGATTTACTGCGAGGTTTTTAACACCTGTGTCTAACAAAATTGTGACAAAAAACAAAATGACGGATTTCTAGGCGAAGAGTGGTGATAATCAGTAACTAACTATTACCTCCAGTATTTAGTGATGAAGTTTACATCCTAAGCAAGAGATGGCGTTATATATATTATTAATAGGAAATCTGTAACAATTGTTTGACGCAATTGCCTCAGTTGACCTTATTTATATTTTATCAATTGTTCTAGAAGGTTCCATAGGTGAGTGTTGCTGTGTTAATAAATATTTTCGCTTTTATTAGTACATCACCACATAATTGTAGGTCGTTCTGCTAATTAGGATTTTGGGCCTTGCTCTACGTGTGTACCACGCCATGTTGTGTAGAGAAAGGTGACTGATGTATATTATGCTACCTAATTATACTTTATATTTAAGGTTCTACTATGCGAGCACTCAAATGGGAATCAAACCCATTAAACGACTCGATAATGAAGAAAGAAAAGTATTGATTATTCAAGCGATTATTTGAACTCGAACCAAATACACACCTCGATAAATTATTAGGTGTGTATTCAACATAGCAAACTTACATACAATGCAATTGTTCAATATTTAGTAGATAAAGTCTGATTTTTTAAGAGTGCCAAAGCTCATAGGGTGACCATGGTGTGAAAGAAAAAAAATATTATGGGATTTTTTTTATCATTTCATGATATAAAACGGTTTTAACTTGCACATGCATATATCTTCAAAACCTTCAAATCTACTTATACCTATACTTACCCCCGGTACCATGCGGCTTTAATGGGTCTACATTGTTAGGTATTTTCTGCAAATGTTAATGGGCATCTCATGAGAAAGTAATATTTAAACAAAATATTTATTTAATATTTTTTATTATGAATATCAAAATAATACATTATGAAGTAATTAATCCTTATAATAATAAACAGTTACATATTATTTTACAAAATAATAAATTATATTATACAAAATATTTACATAATAGTTCATTCAATATAACTATGTAACTAATACAAATAAATAATGGACACTTATTCTATACTAAGACACGTGATAACACATGTTTATAATAATAATTATATAGGTATCGATATTAAACTAAAAATAAAATACATAAGTTATAAATAAAAAATCATCATGAAAAGAATGTCATGTCAACATTCTTTGATGCAACATACCCTTTTATGATTACCCAGACTATTTTGATGGGATTAAGGTCTGGGTGATATGGTGGAAACCGTAATACGTCATCACCATTCTCGGTCAATAGTTTGTCAATGGCGAATTCTTTGAATTTGCTTTTGTTCAAGCATATTAGCCGATATAACTCGGGTTTAAGCAGGTCATTCGAAAAAGGAATACCCCTCCGAGTCAACCATTGCTGCATATCGGCCTTCTTAGAATTCGACGTCGGCGCTGGATTTACCACCTTGTTTATGGTATGACGCATTGTCAATTATAACCACAGACCTGGGTTCTAAATTTGGAATCAGTTTTTCCGTCAACCATTTTTGGTAATTAACGAAGTTCATGTCATCGTGGTAATCACCAGTCTTTTGGTGGGATTTGTATATTAATAAAGCATCAGGTATAAATAAAACCTTTTTCACTACCGGCATGTACAATAATAAAACGAGATCCTTTTGAGTTTGTGATTTTTATGCCTTCACCTGAATTGTCGCTCCACAAATGTGATGGATGATACATGGGTTGTGTGAACATATGTTTCGTCTGTGTAAACAATAGGCCTGCCTTCCGCGCGATACTTTCGAATTTCTCGCAAGAAAGAAATGCGTTTATATACAATGTCTGGTTTTTCCTGTAACACGCTTAAATTATTTTTAGTTTTAACCCTAAATTTTTAACCAGTGTTGTGAGCGTTGACAGTGAACCATCAAAGTTGATCTCTTCTTGCAAAACGGGGAACAGTTTTGGTATGGTTGGGATCATTTTTTGATTCAGGTGAAAATCATAAATACACCTTCTAATCAGAGATTCGTCAAAAGAATCTGGTGTGAATCGACTTACTCGTTTCCTCTTCTTTTTTGGCGACGAAATAGCATCGTCTTTCCCGTTTTTCTTAAGCGACGATATTATTGAACGCACTGACCTCGGGGAAACACCGGTGGCAGCTGCAACCTCTTCAGTAAGACTAATCTGAAAAAAAGTTGTTACGTTTAAGATATTGACAAATTAAATAAAACAAAAGTGTTCTTTTAAATGAGCTTATCGGCGTCACGTGGTCTCTTGGCTTCACAGAATACTTATTCAAAATGTCACATTAATGGATTAAGAATGTGTCACTGATCATACAAGCAAAATAATTAAAAACTAGCCTATTTAAATTATATGATAATGAAATAACATGTCTTTTCAAATTTTAACTAAATAAATTATTGTGAAAGTATTATAAGTTATTAATTTTTATAATTGTTATGTATACGTATATAAAAATAATAATCACCTCTATAAATATATATCCTGGATGTATTTATAAACATTTAAAATTATTTCTTTCATTTGTCCACACAAAGGTCTCCCTGTTCCTAATTTAGAACACATGGTCACCATAAAAAATCAAACGTGCGCGCACTTCGAGAGATAGATACGTACTGTCGGGTTTGTTGATGTTTGTTGTTAAGGACACCAAATGGTGTAAACCAATCAACAACCACGATTCTACTAATACATTTACATGCGTAAATACTATGCATTTTTTTGTTTATGTATAGAATTGGCACTTTATCAACTTTATCAAAATCAGACTTTACATTAGGGCATTATGTACAAAATAATAGAAATGAACTTACAGATTTATTCTCCTTAAAACAAAATACTTGATAATACAATTAAAACTTGATAAACAAATTAAGCACGTGCGGTATAGGACTCTGAAGGTGTCGAGATGAAATCGAATCTCGTCGGGTCGACGGTGCAAGGCTGAATGACGATTTTCGCCTTTGTACTGGTGTGTATATGTTTGGTGGTTTGTGACGTCCTCTCTCGTGTCGTGTTAATTAGAGATGGGACACGTTGCATATATATTTGTTTAAGTAATGGTTTTCGCGAAGAGGTATGTTATACATTATGAGTTCTTTTTCGGGAACTTCGCAGATTTGTTTATTTAAGGTGCAATATTTTGATTATACTCGGATAATCATTTTCAAGCACGACTCTCTGATGGTCGAGAGATAACTGTAGTTTTAATTCTTGAACTTCACCGCCAGGCTGGTGGTGGCGGCGGCGGCGGCGAGCGTGGGGGTGGTGTACAATGATTCTCTGGTTCTCCGTTCGGTGGTGGTATTATTCTATTGTAATGGTTGGTTTTTCCCATGCCAGGGCTGTCAATGTTTGAATTTTTATTGTTTGGTTTGTTACATTTAATTTTTTCTATGACTGTGTGGTATGCAGCGGGTAATCTTTTGGCATCATCTCTTGTATTCATCGCGGATACGTTTCTATGTATTTCGAGGGCCTCTCTGAATATTCTATGTCTGTTGTCCGACAGTTTTGCAATCGTCCGTGCGTTTTTGAGATATGTAAAGATATATATATATATATATATTTTTTCTATTGCATGAAGATGATCTAAAAGAAGTGAAATATAGTCAATGGAAAGAGGTTTTCTGAAACCAGAATGAAGTAGATTTCTTTGAATTCAGAATATCAAAAAGACAATTCATATTACGAATGAAATGAACATTGGGATCAAATTCGGAGAACAATATTCTAAGGCATCCGAAACAGAGTCACTAAAAAGTCGAGCAGCTAATTTGACTTTCATTTTTTGTTTTGCAATATCTATGTGAGCTTTTTTTAACTTGTTTCCTAAGTGAAGACCCTCACTATCCTGAATATTGTGCAATTTGGTCTATAAATATCCAATCGATTTTACCACCTTGACTATCAAAAAATTCTCTTCTATCTCCAAATGTATTCCTAAGTAATTTTAACATGTGATATGCATCAAAGAAGACGACAATTTTCTCACTATTGAATTGAAAATTTGTTTGGAAATTATCATTGTCAATACGACACCCTAGAAGCTTTGTCATTGTAACATTAGATGGAGCGCCGTCGAATGTTATGGATACGATTTTGATTCCAGTTTTCTTTAGAAGACTCAAGCATTGCTTCATTAGTGAATATTTGTGTTCACCTGTTAAACCATTACAGGGGAAGTATCCTACGGGTAAAATCTCAGTTGCTAAAGGGACATGATCGCCTTCTAAATTATTGCCTAAATTAACATAACCCATTTCAGAATTTCCAAACCTTTCTAAAAGCTTACGTATAGATATCTCATCTATAATCAAGAAACAAACTATTTGAATTCTTTATTAATAAACAAAGAGCTTTGAACGACTCTAATGTGAATCCTGGCTAACAATCAACATTTTGATACCATTTGCAAAGAGTTCTAGAATGCGGAAGACACATATCAAAAGACGACCTAATATATTCATAAGCCTTGGGACTAAAAATGCAAAGTAATTGCGAACTTCCTTATTTCCGGATAATAAACTCTTGATACCCGCAAACCAGATTTTTTAGCAAATTGACGATTGAGAATATCTTTTTGAGCAATCTCTAAACCCGATAATCGGTCTAAACAATCTGCGACTGTATGTGGTGAGTTCTTAAGAGCTAGGAATATTTTTCAAATTAGTGACTTGTTTACATTTTCTCCATACTCTATTTTGTAATGACTTAATTTTCTTTTTTTTTTATCTTTATCAAGTATGTGTGATCGAAACAACTCTCTTTTTAAGCAGATTTTTCTTGGAGTGTCCTACATAGAAATAGCATTTTCGGGCAATGTTGGATTTGATGATGAACAACTAGGCACCGAAGGTTCAAGAAAGATGGGTGAAGTTATCTGAAAAAAAAAGAGATTCAATTTAAATAAAGAATGACCACAAATGAGTTAGTTATGAAAGTACTAAGACGGAAAATAACTATCAACTTACTTCAGGACAAACAGTATTTAATTGAGAGAAAATTGAAGGAACACTTTGGTCAATTTCATCATCTCTGAACAAATGACAGTGCTTGAAGATGGTTGCCAATTTGGAGGACGATTGACGGTGGCAATCCACAAAGCTCTAAGAGCTGGATTTTTTGGAAATCTGTAAAATATACACTTGTTTTTCACGTCTATTTATGTAACTTATAGGTTGGAAATACCATTCCTAATTATTGATTTCTTGGTATATTATTAAATTGTTTATAATCTATTCCATGCGTATTCGTTCGTCTCTGATGTGATGGTTTCCATCACATACTGGTCCCAAAAAAACTCGAACAAGTCAATGGGACTTGTTCCCTGAATTTGGGGACCAGAATCTTCCACAAAGGTCTGACAACCACCTCTAAAAGTGGAATAGTCGTCAGACCACGAGAAGTCGTCAGAGACATGGGCGGTGTCAGTTTAGCAACCGCCATGTTGTGCAGCATTAAACCTCGGTTGGACATATTCTGTGAAACAAAATAAGACGTTAGTTTAGCAACCGCCATGTTGTGTAACATTAAACCTCGGTTGGACATATTCTGTGAAACAAAATAAGACGTCAGTTTAGCAACCGCCATGTTGTGCAGCATTAAACCTCGGTTGGACATATTCTGTGAAACAAAATAAGACGTCAGTTTAGCAACCGCCATGTTGTGTAACATTAAACCTCGGTTGGACATATTCTGTGAAACAAAATAAGACGTCAGTTTAGCAACCGCCATGTTGTGTAACATTGAACCTCGGTTGGACATATTCTGTGAAACATAATAAGACGTCAGTTTAGCAACCGCCATGTTGTGTAACATTAAACCTCGGTTGGACATATTCTGTGAAACAAAATAAGACGTCAGTTTAGCAACCGCCATGTTGTGTAACATTAAACCTCGGTTGGACATATTCTGTGAAACAAAATAAGACGTCAGTTTAGCAACCGCCATGTTGTGTAACATTAAACCTCGGTTGGACATATTCTGTGAAACAAAAGTGAGGCTGTGAGGGTGTGAATCCGTCCATGGGGACAGTAGAGAGCCCCTGGGGCTTCGCCCCGACGGTACGACACCTCACCACCGACCAGACAGTGGTTCGCATGAGACCGCGATCCCAAGGCGACGAAATTATCCTTCTACGGTCTGCCAAATTATGGCCAAGGAAAATAAATATATAAAAAAAGAAAAAGTTCAAGCAAGTGGATTAAATCATAACTAAGTTTTCATCATTCTTGTCTAATCAATATTGGGTGGAGAGAGAAATATGAACAACAGATTTATCAATGACATGAATATATTGTTGCAGAATTATAGTTACATGAAATTAATAACCAAGATAATCATTATGTTTATACGCAATGAGCGATATTAAATTAACAATTTAAACAGAATACAGTATTTTATTTTCTTAACAACATTTCTTTTTAGTTTCAAAATTGGCCAATTTGTATGATCGTTATAAATAGATGAGATACATAGGATTTTTAACCTTGATTTACATTTTTAATATTAAATTTTAAAACAGAAGAAGTTATCATTTTGATCATTCAGAAGGAATGATACCAAATAAACATTCACATAATAATCGAAGGAGGTTGTGACGATTCCGTTGATTTATGCTGTAGAATATGTCAAGAAGTTACGAAGTTAGATTTTTCTGTTGAAATAGGCCGTTCGCCATTTTGTAGAAGCCAAATAATGCTTCTTAGACACAATTATGAGGTTTAATAAGAAGACATCGTCTTCTTATATTATGATACTATCATCGACGTTACATTGTGTGGTATTACACTAAAATTAAGCGGGATAAAAAAAAAGAGGAGAAATTAGGATTTCTCTGTAATACAAGAGGAAAAGAAATTGATTATGATGTGGGTCGATAACGAGTGACTTATCTCAAGAAAAATATGGCAGACTTACCCTGGTTATCCCGGAACGTTTCGAGGCATCTTAATTAGCCTTTTATCCAGCGCTTCGCGCTGCTCACACAGATTATTTTACGTCGGCAGCCATTATTGGCTTTGACCGATTCGTTCGCGCGACGCTTGCCAAAAAAAGGAACGCGTGTGCCACACCGCGATGTTACCACCCCTCAAAAGAATATTCCTTAATATTGTGGCCAGTCTTATAAATTTATTTTTAATTATTTTTAAAAGGGATTGTCCAAAGTCGTATTAATTTATTTGTTTCAGGTAAGTAGGTCATGTTACTTTTTAATAAAAATAACATGACAGTCAGTTTAGGTATGGTCGGACTGTTAAAACTTGATCTGTAAAAAGATAAGTCAAAAATATATTGAATAAAAAGTGAATAACTAACAAAAATCGCATCTAACAACCTATGTATTTTAATTGTAGAGCGATATACTTATTATAATTGTCGTACTATTTTATTGTATGTTATTTTTTTGTATCCTTGGGGATTAAATAAATATTTAACTTACTCGGACATTCCCTGTGGCTGAAAAATCAAGTGTGATGGACTCTATTACTTGAATACGTCCATCGGGGGTCCTCCTCACCGACAGGCCTGTCTGTGATCCTGCAGACTGTGAGGGTTAAAGTCATGGTGGAAGAGGCCTAGGGCCTCGCCCCACCCGGACTCGAACCCGCACCACCGGCCAGCCAGCCGTTTGCACATGAAACTACCAAAAACTGAACTCTCGGGGTCGCAACCTGCCCTAAGGGAATTTAACTCCTATTCAAAGAAATTAATTAAGGGAAGTCTATCAACAAGACTCCCATCATACCAAAATAAATGTAATTTATGATTTCCTGTCAGATCATTAGAAGGTCAAAAGGAGGAGAGATAAATACAAACCATTAATTATAACAACAATTTATATTTTATTTTGCTTAATCAGTTAATTTTGTTCTGATATAAAAAAAATTATCCATTTTATACAATTATATTATTACAACCTCATATACATTTTTTTATTCTATTACATTTTACAATACCCAAAATTACCCCTTTAAGAAAAATCTAGCTTAATGTAATTCTGACCCAACAAAACATTATTTATAATCAAAAGTTATAATATTAATTATTTGGCCAAATTTACATACTTGTGTTAATACATACAAAATTTCACTAATGCAAGAAAAATGGTTGCCGCTTTGGCAGGAAGAATTTAGAATGAGATATATTGATTAATTTAGTTATATTAGAATGGAATAAAATAGAATATATCGGAAGGATATATTTGCGTGTTCATAAAATATACAAAATACTTCCTTACCAATAGATATACTTGGGTAGCAACTGATTATTTATAATGAAAGATCACTTACGGAATACATAATTTATTGTGACTAATTAGTGTACATTATTTTAAGATTATTTAAATATTTAATACGCGCGGATCGATGTGGAGGAAGCGTTCACGGCAAACGTCCTGCGAGCTGGGCTGGTAAAGTCTGAATGAAGTGGGAGAGCGGGCTCGGCGCCAATACGCCTCGTGGCATTTTGTGGCCATAGAGATGGGCAGCCACACCGCTAATTTACATTTTACAAAATTATAAAAAACTGTTCATATTTAAAGACACTAAATTCGAAGGTTCTATTTTCAAAACTCCATGAAGTTAAACAAGATTTGATTATCCGCCATCGTAGTTCACAGAAGATGTCTGTATTTTGATGTTAAACGGCTCATCGCCATCTTGATTCAATTTCGTACAATATTTCGCTGTTTCCAAAGACAACCACTTGTCTTCAAAATTATTGATAGTCGGTGAAATGATATTTGTTAATTTTAGTCTGCATAATACTTTTGATCACATTATATACTAAATATATATATAAAAACTAGTGGGAAGGAATTTTTTTTGGGGAACACGTTAACCCTGCAATATGTTATTAAATTATTGTGTGTCGGCGGACGTCAAACTAATTATGTGCAAATAATAGACATGGAGACTTACCCATTTTCCCACTAGTCCTTTTTTATGGTTATTTTATACTATTCTAAGCGCTACAGCGCTTTCTTTGTCCATTTAAGTGACATCCATTTTTTTGACTTTTATCGCGTCACCTCACGTTAAAAAAATATCGGCAAAAGGAATGCAATCCGGTGTTTCCGCTCGGTGATTATCTAACGGGGTTGCCCGCAGACAAAAAAATTCTGCCTATTAGCATAATTTTAACTCGATGATTTTTAACATTTTATTCCAAAATGGATTATCCTTTTTTCAATTTTCCTCTGAGAGGAGGTAAGTCATGCTATTCAATAAAATAACATGACAAGACGTCGAGGGGATTGGATTGTTTGGATCCATAGCTGTAGACGTAAATAAATCATGTTATTTATATTAAATCATTGTTGATTGTATAAATTTTGTATGCAATATTTTTATTTAATTGAATCTTATATGTACTCCATTTCTCAGCACAAGCATTTTATGCTTTTGAGAATGGAAAGAAAAGAAAACGGTTATTTTTTATCCAATTCTCTGACTAGGTATATATTTGTATCCATATGAAATATTTTGAACAAAAAAGTTGATCAAAAAAAAACTTTCATTGAAATAAATATTTAAAAAAAAAAATATGTATCATTATTAGTGAGTATTATTTTTTCAATTCTCTGACTAGGTATATATTTGTATCCATATGAAATATTTTGAACAAAAAAGTTGATCAAAAAAAAACTTTCATTGAAATAAATATTTAAAAAAAAAATATGTATCATTATTAGTGAGTATTATTTTTTCAATTCTCTGACTAGGTATATATTTGTATCCATATGAAATATTTTGAACAAAAAATTAAATCTAAAAATGTTTGATTGAAATAGAATATTAAAAAAATTACACAAATTTAATCAAAATTGTTATATGAAAAGTGCCAAAAAAAAAATTAAGATAAACACAAAGAATATTTAAGCAGAGTTGAAGTAGATTAATGAGTGTCTTATTGGTATTCTTTTACTCTATTAATTTCCAGCATCTGTAATCCTTTATTATATTTATGTAGAACATTGACATTACATATTATCTTATCTACTGTAAAGTCATGTTGAAGCTCGTTTAAATGCGTTGCAAAGTTAGAAGTGTCTTGATTTAATCTTTTACATCTTAAGTGTTCTGTTATTCTCTTTTTAAACGTTGTACCGGTTTGTACACACCACTATTGATTGCTGAACGGATCAATTTTGTCTTTGTTATTTACTATTGAATTACCTAATGTTTTTGGATTGTAAAAAGCATTTTTGTCAATTATATTTCCAGTTTTTATAGATGCTTACCCATTTATCTGAATTTTTTGGCTGAGATATATAAGTCCCGGAGCAACAGCAGTTAGGAAAAACTTCTTTTTCTTATTATGTAAAGTATTACATTTTATTTGTTGTCAAACAAACCATTGTTTGTCGCTAAATTTGGTATGATATTGACTTCATTATTATAATCTGTTTGTCGCTAAATTTGGTATGATATTGACTTCATTATTATAATCTGTTTGCGACAATGGAACGCTTAGCAATCTATGAATTCAGGAATGTCGATATTGTCGCTAACAGTTGCTTTTCTGTAGATGTTGAATTTAATGTTTGTGAAAATTTGATAATTCACTGATTTTACATTCCAAATAATCCATAAAAAAATCTGCTAATATTGGAGGCATATGGCCAAACCATCAGTTTGTGAATAAAAATTTTGTTTTTGAATTTGAAATAGTTTTGATTAATACAAAAATTCATTCAGTTATACCGGATTTAAGTTTGTCTTGAATAAATAACTGGTTTTAATTTGTGTATGGGTATACTTGTGAATAGACTTCCTACATCAAATGAAACAAGGATACTATTTTTTGATTAATACTAATGAGTTTGTAACTGTATTTTTTCGTCTATAATTTAACATATTTTGAAAAATAAAATTACAATGCTTTAGTATTTTGAAACATGGAGCTGAATCATGTGACACTACTGGTCTTAATGGGGAAATAGGTTTGTGGACCTTTGAGATAGCGTATAGTCTGGGACATTGCGGGTTCATTAAGGTACAACGTTTGACATCAAATTGATCATTTAGTAGTGTTTTAGAATTATAATTGAGAGACAGAAGGTCTTCCATTTTTGAAATATAATTATTTTTGTCTAATATAACCGTTATAATATATGTTATTCTTTATTTTGGTTTTTAGTGATTTTATTATTTTTGAATCAGATGTAGTTGGTTGTTTGTTTGATTCTAACTCTAAATCCCTCTGTAGCAATTTATTTTGAAGATTACATGACTCCAGCCTTGCTTCTGATAACCTTTCAATTGCTGTGTCCTTTTTTGTTCGAAGAAGAACATTTTTTGGAGTATTGAATAATTCTATAGAGGCACTAGACTTTATCATCTTTGTTACATCTGAAACTTACAATAAATACTATGCACATTAATACTATGTGTAATAGTAGGACTTACCTTCTAATAAATTGTAATGTTTTTCTAGTACCTGGAAGAGGGTTCGTTGTAGTTGGAACGATACTTGTATGACAAGGCTCTTTCAAAATATTATTTTAAACTATTAAAAAAAATACATTGTGTCACGTATTCAAGTTGAATCTGCTAATATTCGCGTTCTCTGGTGGTCTTGAACAGATTGTACGACACGTGGCACCAATTCAATCAGACTGCAGACTGTCGGAGCGCGAACGAACGACACTAGCGTCGCAAAAGAAAAGAAAAAGAAGGTGACGTGTGGAATAATCGCTATGCGTTCACTGAAATGGGGGTCGACAAAACGCGACTGTGTACACTGCTTGTCTCCGAAGGGGCAGCTGTGACATTTAGGAGCAGTCTCCGTTGGCCTAGCTTAGCTGGAATTAAATAAACGAACCTGTTCCCGAAGAGAAACCAGAGATTGTCTAAGTGGCAAGTTTCTAGCCCTTAAAGCAGCCTTTAAGGAAACCGCATTCATGTTTTCGAAATTTGTAATCGGAGTCTGCAGAAGATCTTCCAAAGACGCCATGTTGTAATTTATTGCGTATGACAACGAATATGAAGAAAAAAAAAGTTATAAACAAGGCGTCTTTCTAAAAGATGGAGAGCGTCGACCCCTGTTCCCAACTTAGATTTTGACTGGCCCAATAAATGTGTCCAATTCTGAGTTGTGGCTATGTTCCATAGAAATCTTGATAGGAAATATTTTTGTTCTCAATCTAACGTAAAAACCCATGTCGAATCTACATTGGAATGGCATGTGACGTTGTGTTTCCTTGAAGGTATGTTTGATTGGATAGAAATACCAATAAACATGATGATGTCAAGACAGAGTAGATACTGATCGACATGGTTTATTTGTGTCCTTTTCGGCTTACCATGGGCCTTATAATGTCATGCATTGGGTTTTGGCAATTGTCTCCGATAATTACAATTTGCTGGTTCGTTCCTCGGAATGCGGTGCATCAGAAGGTTAATGGTCTGATGACGTATGAACTGTCAAGGATTTCCTTGTATGGAGCCTTACCTGTTCTAAATGTGATAGCATTTATTAGGTTGGCTCAGAATTAACTTAACGTGCTCTGTGTGTTTATTGTCAGTGAAAATGACAGGTATTATTGAAATACCAATATGAAAATTACACACCATACTCTGGATCAGTGCTCCGCAACCGGTGTGCCACGGTTAAATTCAATGTATTTGATATTTTACATATATGTATGTATACTTTTCAAATAAAAAACAAAAAAAATATTGTAAAATTTGTGTATCAATTTAATACCCATATATTTTAGCTTTTGGTGTGCTGCGGAATTTTGCTAGAAGAATTTTGGTATGTCGTATGAGAGAAAAGGTTGTGGAGCACTGCTCTAGATATTCGGTCTCAGCTATGAGATCTACATTTACTTCATTGTTAGCTTTATATAAGTTAAAATTACAACCACTCTGATTTTTTTCTAATTTGATTGTAAGTAGGTACATTCTATAAACAGATTATCGATAAATAAATTTTATTACCATCACTGTCAAATGTTGATAGACCTCCATCCCCACACTCAATAAAATAATCTGCTTAAGTTTTAGTTCCGTGTCACTTAGTTTCGGAGCACCATCCCCCTCCTGGAGGGGGCGAAGTGCACCGAAGGGGAGTTGTGGGAGGATCGTCTCAATCCTAACTTATTGGTCTGGGAAGGGAGTTTAGGACACTGCCGACATGATAGAAGAAGAAGGAGCACCATTAGGCCCCCTCCCGTTTTAGTCATTTTTGCCTTTATTATAGCACTTTTTTTCCTTATATTTTTCTTTAATATGTTATACTTTGACTGCAATATTTTGGCAGGCCTATAAACCCCACTATCTTTGGCATTCAATTGCCCTTCAATTATTTTCCATGCACTGTCCTTCTGCTGCCAAGAAGTCACACTATTGGTCTTATTTTGTCAAACATTTTTATTTTAACAAACTAAATCCACCAATACTTTGGTCTCATCCTCTGGAAAATTTGTAGTTCTTTCTCTTTTATTTCAAATATCTTATTTCGTGTTCACTGTTTTGAGCGTTATGAATTTGCTCACAAATAGTCGTATAATGTCAATAACAATTTATACAAAATTTAGTGAAATAAATGTCTTCTTTTAATGTTAGTTACTGACATAAATGTTTTTGTACATACTCTTACGATTTGCCCAGACTCTTTTCGAATGAAGTAGTCTGTCCTTGAACAAGTTCTTGGTGTGGCTGGCCTAGGTATGTGAGACTTAGAAAAGTCATGAGCTATCATATGTTTCAGCAGAAATGCATCTTGGTCAACTTTTGTTTTACATGAATACAACTTGTCACAAAACTCTGAAACAATGACATGGAATAATCCAGCAATATATCATACATTACCTATCTACTACCTATTTGTTTTTTATAAATTCAGTAAAAGAAGTAGTGTGTATACCATAACCTACTTTGTGAAAAGAGTGCATCTGAGTCGCATGCCCCTATGTTTAAATCAATGGTTGGAAACAACATTTCTAATGTATAGGTTCCAACTGTGTTTCGGTGAGTGGAGGTCCACCTCCTGTAGCCATCCTGGCTCGACGTTCACTAGCTTATGTCTTTTCTCCTCTGTTCAATGTTTACCCAACGTTTCTTCAATTGGGAGACGCTTTGCTGAAAAATAAATATATCCCTATGTTCAAATCAATTCTTGGAAACAACATTTCTAATGTCGGTTCCAACTGTGTTTCGGTGAGTGGAGGTCCACCTCCTGTAGCCATCCTGGCTCGACGTTCACTAGCGATTACGTCTTTTCTCCTCTGTTTAATGTTTACCCAACGTTTCTTCAATTGGGAGACGCTTTGCTGAAAAATAAATGTACCATTATTCATTGTTGTATATAATAAGGAACAAGAGTAGTCTAGTTTATTCACGAAAAAAGCTTCTTGCTTTAATTGGTTTACAATCTACGAAATCGGTCGTGGTATGATTCGAACTCGCGTCCACTGGATTAATAATCCAGCGCACTAACTAAATATTTATTTATAACTTTACCTTACCATTTTTGTATTTGGTAACGAATTGAATTCGACCATCAATTTTTCCCAAGCCATTTGTTTACCTTTTAAAGAGGTTTGGTCCGAACTTTTATTCTCGATTTGTTTTTTGTATTTAACTACTAAATTGATCAGTAAATCTTTTTTCTCTTCCGAATAGATTTGTCTCGACATTTTCACTGTTTTCACGCTACGTTTTAAAAGATGTATGTAACCAAACTAAACGAAACTCGAATACGTCAGAGTTTCTAGGAAATGCTCTTGCGAGTAGGTAGTACTAACATAACAGAGCTGAAATTGTTGCCATTAACGAGAAAAAGTACTTATTTATAGAGCTGCATCCACATTTATTCGAGAATGCTTTCTCGAATGAGACGGCGTACACATTTGACTTTTACTACGGATTTTCGAGTATGATCTCAAGATGGTCTAGAGATGACGTATTTGGAAAACGGTTTTGAAAATTATTCTATAATTTGTTACTAAGACTGGTATGTTCACGCTGGATTTCTAAGTAACACTGTTCGACAGTCCGTAGAGATGGGGCTTCATCATGGAACACAGATGTTAGCTCTTCAAAATACTGAAGCCGTTGTTAGTCTTAGTTGTAGAAAATTATTGCACCAACATTTTCCTTAGTAAGATTCATTTTCATACGTGATAGCATTAATCCTAATACTTTCAATTGTTTCGAGATTGTAAATTTAAACAAATTAGAATATCAAATAGTTCCAAATTGAAAGGTGCCTGTAAATATGTTAACGACAGATCTTAAAAGGCATGCCTAGTAATAGACAATGGAAGGTGTGTACCATACAGACATTAATATAACACATCCATACCATTGACACTTATATTTTGCTGCCAGTTAATGTTTATGCTCTCCAATATTCTAGGGATAATCTCTGTGTTATATTGGCGGCAGTCATAACAACGAAACTTTATTAACTTGATATGCGTTTGATTTAAATAATTTATATAATCCTTAAAAATGTCACCTTATGATATAGGTTTCGTTTGAAAAAGAACTGAAAAATCCCCTTGTGTTTCACCCCTACAAGGGTAGTTCTTCTCCGCCTTGGCACCAATCTTGCTGGTGATGGTAAATGGTCTCTTCTTGATGTTTGTATACGGTCTCGTCTCGGTGTTGCTTGTGGGTTCTGGTTATGGGTTTTACTGGGGGTGGTAGGCTGTCGTTCTTTTGTGTTTCACGCCTAGTTTTTCTGTTAGTTGCTTGAATAGGTGACTTTCAAATTGGCGGCCTTGATCAGTTGTGATTGAAGAAGGGACACCAAATTTGGCTATCCAATGATATATTAATGCGTCAGCGACTGTCTGAGCTGACATGTCTATGATAGTTAGGAGATATAGGTATATTTTACTTTGAATATATTTTTCGTACGGGTACGAAACGATTATATTTTTGTAGCAGTTGTTCGAAGAGGTGCTCCCTGAACTCCCTGTGAGTCTGTCTCTTTCCTGGGCCGATGTTCAAAGTGTATAAAATGTAAGCATTTAAAATGCTTACATTCATCAAACGCCGGAAGACTTTCATGTACCATTTGATTCCGCGCTTCCTTCCATCAAAAACGCCGATAACATTTGGTCCTTCCTGTCGACCCCACCCATGAACCTGTTGTAGTCGGCAACAACAACCGGTTTCGAAATATTGACACCAGCTCGCCGACCCGCAACGACGTCTGCGTTATGGAAAGTCGACACTGTGGTGACTAATTTCACATCTTTCCACGAAGTGACAGAAAGGTCACCACAGTGTCGACTAACAACGGTGCCCCGAGGAACCCGTGTGTCCCGAAGTCGTTGTATGTCAGCTGGTGTCTAAACGGCGCCGGTTTAATGTGCCGACAACGTCAGTCCCTTGGGATTTCAGGAACCGGGTGAGCCGAACTGAATTGTTAAAGTTATCCATATACAATGCATAACCTTTGTTGAGGTACTCAGCCAACAGGTTGATGACAATCTTCGCCGTTACCGAAGTAAAACCGAATACCGGTTCGGGCGGTGATGTGCCCTTACCGGCATAAAAAATTATATTTAATGAATAGCCGCTTATGGACTCGCAGAGTTCGTAAGTTTTTATGCCGAATCGCGCTGCTTTGGTCTGGATGCATTGAACAAAGCTCAAATGCCCTTTCTGTCACGGCGAAGTCATCTTCGCCGTCACTCCCGTCGTCGGCGTAAGGGTCGTCCATATACTGAAATACAAAGCAGGAATCAGCTACTGTATATCTCTAAGGGTCTCAGAGATGGCATTTTTATATTTTATTTTAGTATGTCTAAAAATATCAACATTCTTAAAAAAAATATTATAAATGTTACATGCCCTTTGGATGAATGAATTTTGGACATAGTTAGTTCTGCAGAGAGGCAATCTAAAAGTAAGATTTGTTCTAGTACTACGAAAGGGACAATTAATTGGAAGACTCCCAACAAGAGACTAAGAGTCAACGGCACCATCAATAATGTGTATGTAGGTATGTCATGTCTGCAATGGTACGTCTATTTTCTAATGATGTTATTTTATGATGACGAGCAGAGAGGATTCTATCATCAAAGGCAAGACGCATTTATAATATCTACATACAGTCCCTGATCTAATTATTAGCCCACCCTAGGAAATTTGGTAAATTATGACTTTTGGATTTAAAAACTCACATTTTTATAAAAATATATTTGTGTATTTAAAACTTTGGGTGAATATACATATTTTTAAACATAAAACAATAACAATTAAAAAAAATAATAGTTCTTTAGTACTTTATTTTAATATTTTGTGGATCCTCCCTTATTTTTTATCACAGCTTGCAAACGGCTTGGCATGCTTTCGATACATTTAAGAGCCATTTCTTTCAAATGATCATTATGGTTCCAATGCCATATCACTTTCTCGATTAATTGGGTCTTATTCGTAACATTTTCTTTAGATATTTCCCTCTTCAATAGTTCCCACACATTTTCAATGGGGTTGAGGTCAGGGGAGTTCCCCGGCCAGTTTAGAAGTGGGATTTTTTTGGTTTCAAGTAGTTTTTTTACAGATTTCGCTGTATGGCATGGAGCTCCATCTTGCATAAATATAAATTTATCGCCCGAATGAGGAAACCATTCCTTTATTTGAGGCATCAGTCGAGTTTCAATGACTTTTTGGTACTGGTCCTGTTTCATTATGCCCTCAACAATGTACAGCCGGCCAAGACCTTTACCACTAATAACTGACCAGAACATTAATTTTGGAGGATGTTTGATAGTTTTAATTACACAGTCCTGGTTGTACTTCTCAGATGAAGTTCTTTTAACATACTGTGCCTTTTGTGTCAGTATTTCGATCGTTGACTCGTCACTAAAGCATACCTACAAATAACCAGAATTTTAGACAGAATTTAATGAATATTTCTAAAAAAATAATAAAGCATAATCAAATATATTTTTTAATCTTACTCTTTTCCAATCTTCAACTGAGAAATCGGAATACAGTTTAGCCCACTCCAACCTTTTTTTCTTCATATTATCCGTCAATTTGGGTTTTCGTACTGGCCTTCGACTTTTCATTCCTAGTCTATGGAGACTTCGACGGACAGTAATAGTGGCTACTTTTACTCCCGCCTCATTTAATTTATCAGTCAATGTAGTATTGGTAGCAAATCTGTTTTCTTTAACGATTTTCACCAATTTCCTTTCATTCCTAGGTGTCATTATCCTTTTACGTCCACATTTACCATGCCTCTGAGCATCCAATGATAGCCCATTTGTCAATTTTTCTTTAATTCGTCTTACTGTACGCCTTGATATGTTACATTTTTTTGCTATTTCACTTATAGTAACATTTTCTTTGGTCAAAAGGTGTTCCACTACTGCTTTTTTTTCAACACTAATATCTTTGGCCTTGCCCATAATGAAATTTAAGGTTAAAACCACGTGTAAATAATTAGGACGGAATTCAAACTAAATTTCTATAGAACAAAATAAAAAATAAATGAATTAATAGTCCAAAACTTATTGTAAAATGCGTAGAAAAAAGAAAACACAGTTTTTTGTAGAAAAAAACACCAAATTAACCACTAAAATTAAACGAAGACACAACCGAACTGCCCAGACAACAAAACACAAATCCTATAGAAAACACTAATGTCATATTTCATGTGTAAATGTTGCCAACCTAATAATAAATTAGTGTTGCCAACAATTAAAATGAACCATAAAATATATCCAAAACAATATTCAATATTTTGTTTTTGCATAAATTAAGATATGTATTAATAACAAGAGGAAAAAGTCATAATGTACCAAATATACCAGGGTGGGCTAATAATTAGATCAGGGACTGTAGGTAACATTATGGGGGTTCCAAACAACTGAAGCATATTCAAGATAGGGTCGAACATATTATAAGTAAAATATAACAATTTTAAATCTGTATACTTACATTATCACCTTCTTGGTCCATCTCGGCGACCGCCATGTTACCCATGCAGCATTAAACCTCGGTTGGACATATTTTGTGAAACAAAATAAGACGTCACTTTAGGTATGGTCAAAATAAATATTTAGGTATGGTTAAAACTTGTTGCACGTAACACATGAGACCCAACTGTCAATGTCTTGGGTAGGTATAAACTTGAGTTTATGTATAGTTGAAGAATAACTACCAAATTTCAAAACCTCAACCACTTGATGGCAAAAATCGACAGTTGGAATATGCTTGTATGCCCAACGACTTTTATTTACGCTCAGTCATAAAAATGAAAAAATTACGTGCAAACTTACATGGCGGTCGTAAAGCACACCGCCTGCTTCGTCCGGGTCGCAGTTGACGAACAATTCCTCGTTAATGGAATCGCCTACGGCTCCGGCGAAGCGGTCCACCTCCTCGACGACATCTGAAGTCAAATTATTTCGACTGGTATAGCTCTTTTTGTATTTCCACAGACATGAGGTTTAATGATGTTGATTAAAAATCTCGCCATATTTCGGTCAACTCTGTAAACTTCAATAAATCTAATTTCAGGAATATCGAATAGGTTTGTCACGTCTCTCAAATTCCTTCTATAAATACTATTATGTATGCATACCTATAACAAAACCATAAAACAAAATTAAAACATCATTACTTCATTTTTAAAAGTTTTACAAATATGCTGTTAATGAATTTAAATCCTACTTACAATCTGTCATTTTCCTCTAAATATTCAAAATAGCCAAAGCTGCATTTTCTTGTGCCATTTTAAGCGAATATATTTTAATATTTGTCGAAGAAAAAGTCAAACCTATTCAATCTGTAATCTAAACAACAGACTTTGACCGCTTGTTTCAATATCAACAGTTGTTTATAAAATTCATTCAACAATTCCAACAGATGTGCGTTCAGAATAACCCACTGTCAAAAAAGACGATAGCCGCCATTTTTGTATTGTGATAATCCCAGATGATAATCGGTTTTGTTGTTTCAGAATAACCACCATTGCTATGAATTTTTTAATTTCTTCTGTATCTTTTGGCTAGAAATTATTTGCGCCTCCATGTTTCTGCATAGCAAATAAATTAGTTTGGTAGACAATTGCTCCTATAAGCTCATCCGTAAAAAAAACTATTTCAGTTTTCCCACTTTCAACAAACTGATTTGGTCCACAGTGACCTGTAAATTGGTTTCTCTCTTGAAAAAGAACTTCCTGCACCCACATGACAAGGTCTCATTGATTTCACTAATATTTGGAACATCTGCATTTCTAAGTACTTCACATTCATCTCCTTTGGTAGCATTTTGTGATAATAACTTCATTTCCACTTCTTCATCTTCTAAATCGCTCTCTACATCTGAAGCATCTGATTCAGAATCACTTGGTATCTCTTCAAATATTTTCAGTATGTCTTTGATGTTAATTGACTTTCAGAAGTTAAGTAATATGTTTGCTAATTTAAAATTTTGAATAGACATTATATATGAAATATTGATTGGGGATGTGTAAGTTATTTTAACCAGATTAAAGTAAAATGAATTGTTGGAAGATATAGGTACGGTTGAAGAGTCTTCTCCTCCTGACCATGCACACTCACAAACTGTACTGTTAATTACATTGATTTTGTAAAGGTGGGAAGCAACAAGGCAATGGCCAATTCTTCATTAGGTGTTGGTAGATATATGTAATCTTTAGCTAAAGATGCACAGGTACAGTAGTTGGACTTACTTCAAAGAAATCTCCATTTGTTATTTGAAAACTCCCTGTTGCATAAAATCTCAATGCTATTAGCAACTGGTTAATGTGAAGTTCAAAATAAATAAAAACAATAATTGAAGAAAGTAGTATTTTTTATAGTTTTGGAATTTGCATTTCAGATGCTCACTATTACAAAATATGTTTCCAGGCATGGAGTCAGTTTTTTTTGTTCAGTATCACATTTCAGTGTTTTCCATTAGCTCTTTCAGTTAATCAGCTTCTGCTTTGAAAAATTTGCATATTTCCTGAAATGGAATGTGAAATTAATTGAGATGTGCATAACGAATTTTCTCTGTGAAGTGTTTAATTTTTGTATAACAGTACAAAGTTGGTCTTTTTGTATTTTCGTAGGACATGTAAGTCTAGATTCTAGATGGAATAACTTTATAGAGCTTTATGTCCATGTTATTGAATATTTATTATTGAATATTAAATCTACAGTAATTAGATGGTTTCAATCAATTTAGTAATACCAGTTTACAAATTACTTTTAATCAATGCTCGTCTACAATTGGCTTACTTTTAATGTAAATTGTCTTATTGTAAAAACTGTTGACAAACTAATAAAGGAATTTAAAAAAAAACTTACTACTAATTCTACATTACTTCCGAATCCGTAGACGGTACCTTCTGTCTCAATCAGACTCGTTTCCATGGGAGTCAGCACTGCACCTGGTTGGTGCCTTTCCCACCTCCTGTTGTCATCATGGATGCTCTAATATGTTGTCCCTATTATTATTATTAGCAATATTTGTAATAGTGTGAAATTTATCTAAAAGTTCACATATCACTTTCACTTAAAAAAATGGTTTTAATCATTTTAACCGTTTTGGCATGTGAATTTTGCCCTAAACCACTATATTTTGAGTCACTATGCGACATGTTTCGGCAGTGCTGTCCTGCCATCGACCAAAACGGTTAATATGAATAACCACAAAATATCCGCCGAGTATTTAAACTATATTAATCATTTTAATTTAAAGAAGCCATTAAGTCTAACATTAATAAACACGAGTTGGAGCAATGACTGTCATATGAGTAGAAAATGAGAAAAAAATTGATGAATATTTGAATTTACATAAAAGGTAAAGTTAATGAAAGTTCATAAATTTATTATCTTACCATTTCTCATTATAGTATTTGCTGACACGAAGCCAATCATATACTCCATCTGCCTCTTCGTGCTCCGAATTTTCGATGTGTTCATGTTTTAATTTATTTTAATATTTACGCGGTAACACAGAACACAATGCGCGGTAAACTGCAGAAAAAATGTTGTTTTTAGTGATTTGACTTTTGTCCGTTTGTGGGAAATTTTCGACTGTCTTGAATATATTTGTGCCGCGGCAACACCGAAAATGTTTTTATTCACGATTTTTTGGGCGAATTCATTTTAAACGGCCATTGTTTAAGACGAAATCAGAATATGGGTTTAAGAAGCTTGCGTCTAAAATTTTATACGGGACGTATAAAAACTAATTTTAGTTGGCAAATCAGAATCGGACATAATATGTGAATACTCCAATATATCCAAAATATTCCACCGAAAGTAATATTTTATCAAACAGCATCAGTGGCAATATTGTGTCTCTAATTAGAAACTTTCCCAAGCAATGGAAAATGCAGGTTAGATGTGTCATGAATATATCGGTGGGATCAATATTTAATTTTTTCAATTCGGGATTGGATTTAAGTGAATTCTTTTTTCTGAAGGACCTGTATTAGTAAAAATGCACTGTCAGAGTTAATACATGGTGAGAGGTTTTTTTCTGAAGCGATTAAATGCACTCTTGCATTCTTTTTGCATGGAATCACTCTTTTCACTAACATCTTCTTTGCCCACTAATATATTATTGCAAATTTTAATATATTGATACAATAACAAGTGTGTAATATGTTTGTATATTGCATCTTCTACATTAACTCTGTTAAATAAAGTTAAAATTGACAAAATGTTTCATATGTTTAATTAATATACTAACAATGTTCAACCTAGTTGCATACAATGCTACATAATGATCAAAGACATTGATACATTCGCTAACAGAATTTACAAAAGAGATGTTGCAGTATATCAAATGATTCTCAGTATCTTTGGCTACAATAAGTCGATGAATCTCTTCAAGATCACCTTTGGGCATTTACTAAATGTTTGTGTAGCTAATTTAACTTTCATTTTTTGCCCATAAAAGTTTATATGTTTTAATATATTGATACAATAACAAGTGTGTAATATGTTTGTATATTGCATCTTCTACATTAACTCTGTTAAATAAAGTTAAAATTGACAAAATGTTTCATATGTTTAATTAATATACTAACAATGTTCAACCTAGTTGCATACAATGCTACATAATGATCAAAGACATTGATACATTCGCTAACAGAATTTACAAAAGAGATGTTGCAGTATATCAAATGATTCTCAGTATCTTTGGCTACAATAAGTCGATGAATCTCTTCAAGATCACCTTTGGGCATTTACTAAATGTTTGTGTAGCTAATTTTACTTTCATTTTTTGCTGGTAAAAGTTTATATGTTTTTTAGTTAATTTATTGACAAAATGTAACCCTTCATTTTGTTGCACTTCGTGTAAAAGGTGGAAATGCTTCCATTTAATATATTTTCTGTTAATAACAATAAACGATTCTTTTGATTCTAAAGCGTTTCTTAATATTGCTGCACACAATAGTTGTAAGGTCAATGACCATTTTTATGACTAGTGAAATGATATTGTTGCACGCAATAGTTGTAAGGTCAATGACCATTTTTATGACTAGTGAAATGATATTGTTGCACGCAATAGTTGTAAGGTCAATGACCATTTTTATGATTAGTGAAATGATGTTGTTGCACGCAATAGTTGTAAGGTCAATGACCATTTTTATGACTAGTGAAATGATATTGTTGCACGCAATAGTTGTAAGGTCAATGACCATTTTTATGACTAGTGAAATGATATTGTTGCACGCAATAGTTGCAAGGTCAATGACCATTTTTATGATTAGTGAAATGATATTGTTGCACGCAATAGTTGTAAGGTCAATGACCATTTTTATGACTAGTGAAATGATATTGTTGCACGCAATAGTTGTAAGGTCAATGACCATTTTTATGATTAGTGAAATGATATTGTTGCACGCAATAGTTGTAAGGTCAATGACCATTTTTATGACTAGTGAAATGATATTGTTGCACGCAATAGTTGTAAGGTCAATGACCATTTTTATGACTAGTGAAATGATATTGTTGCACGCAATAGTTGTAAGGTCAATGACCATTTTTATGATTAGTGAAATGATATTGTTGCACGCAATAGTTGTAAGGTCAATGACCATTTTTATGTCTAGTGAAATGATATTGTTGCACGCAATAGTTGTAAGGTCAATGACCATTTTTATGACTAGTGAAATAATATTATTGTTGTATGAAAATAGGGTCCCAGCTATTTCTACACAAAAAAAAAAATAATCTTAAAATAATAAATGATTGGTACAGTCCATTGGTACCCATACTTGGGACAATTCTGTGATTTAATCATTATTCTTCCTATTTAAAATATTCTAATTAAACTTTACTGGTACCTACTTATAAAACAAAACAAAAAGCTGCTTAGACCAAAACACTACGGGTGAGTGCTTGGATTTCTTAATGCATTGGCTATATCCCTCATTGCTGCTGCCATCACAGCAGACCCCTCTCTAATTGCAGCTGCGCACTCTTACATTTTCTCCGCAGCCTCCTTGAGTGCCGTAGCTGTCAGCATTTCAGCATCCATGCGTTTCTTCTCAATCAGCATTAGACATTCTCGTTCCTTTAGAACCTGAGATCTGATACGAGGACGTCTACGTTGATTGCGTGGACTCTGTCTCGATTGTACGCGTGGACTCCGTCTAGATTGGACTGGTGGACTCTGTCCACCTTGCACAGGTGGATTCTGTCCAGTTTGTAGAGGTTGACTCTGTCCAGTTTGTAGAGGTTGACTCTGTCCAGCTTGCACAGGTGGTCTCTCTCCAGCTTGGACGCGTGGACTCCGTCTAGGTGCTGTAACCAGAAAAAAATGATAAATACTTGCTAATGATAATAAAAGTATTTTTATATTTTACCGTTTACAACTGCACGGTACCAGAAAAACCACTATGGAAATTAAAATAAGGTACGTTAAGATGATGATAACATACCATGTTAGGAAAAGGATTCACGAAGACACTCATGTCCTCTTCACCAAAACTGCATCCACCAACCACTGCCAACATATGTTCCTCCAGTGGTGATAATTCTGGAACATTGTGGTTTCCACCACCAGTTGCACGCATTGCTGCATTTCTTTTGGCACACAGCTTTTTTAGTGCTCGAAGCAGTGAAACACGCAAAAGCGGGAAAAGCTGCCGTGTATGATAGTGTATCAGCTGAACTTATAAAATATGGCGGCGAGCAGACGTTGGAATGGTGAATCTCTCTTTTCAACATGTGTTGGGAAGCAGGACGCACTCCTTCGGACTGGAGAAATGCAGTCGTGGTACCTTTCGAAAGGATGATCACGGAACACTATATGAAAATAGTAAGGATAGCACTATCGAATTTTAAAATAAAAAAAATATGCATCCAACCAGACTTTTTTAGACCAAAAAAGAATCAAATATATTATAGGCTTTATTTTTCTATAGAATAAAAAACATATCCGAAGAAAAATAAAGGGAACAGTTTTTTTCTGTAGCAAAAAACACAATAAAACATAGGGAAAATACGTGAATGGGAATAACAAAAGCACTTACAATACAAAATAGAGTTCCCATCTTATCCATTATGGTTAAAGTTAGAAAATCATCTAGCCGCCTGATGTGGTTGGAGTGAATTCTCTAGACACTCTTGAGATGGTTGGTGGGTCTCAATGATGTCAATCTTCTTTTGATTTAAAGTAAATCCCCGGGGGATTTGACCACACGCCTTCAATGGATAAGATTAGAGTTCCAGAAATATCTTCTCGAAGTAGACGCAGGTAATTGCCAAAATACCTATTTGATTTAGGGCTTTCTTCAGTTTTAACCGGAATCGGACCGTGCAGGAAATAAGTTCAGGGTTGAATAAAAATGACCAACTTTTACTAAAGTCTGATTTTTTTAAAAGTGCCAAAGCTCATAGGGTGACCATGGTGTAAGAAAAAAAATATTATGGGATTTTTTTTATCATTTCATGATATAAAACGGTTGTAACTTGCGCATTCATAATATATGTTCAAAACCTTCAAATCTACTCATACCTATACGTACCCCCCGGTAACATGCGGCTTTAATGGGTCTACATTATTAGGTATTTTCTGCAAATGTTAATGGGCATCTCCTGAGAAAGTAATATTTAAACAAAATATTTATTTAATACTTTTTATATCATTAATCCTTATAATAATAAACAGTTACATATTATCTTACAAAATAATAAATTATATTATACAAAATATTTACATAATAGTTCATTCAATATAACTATGTAACTAATACAAATAAATAATGGAAACGTGTTCTATACTAAGACACGTGAAAACACATGTTTATAATAATAATTATATAGGTATCGATATTAAACTAAAAATAAAATACATAAGTTAGAAATAAAAAATATTCAATGAAAACAATTTTAAATAGTTACAATAGACATTAAAATTATTGTTTACAATTTACAATCATTCATCACAATCCGATGTACAATCACTGTCATCATCAAACACTTGGAAAACTAAATCACTATTATCGGTGAAGACATCAAAGGCAACGTCCCGATCCCAATATTGATCTTCAATATTACAGGCATGCCGGCATACGTTACCCCACTCAATGCTGGTGATTGATGACACCTTCTCTTTTACCAAAATTTCGACGGAATTCAATGTCATGTCGACATTCTTTGATGCAACATACCCTTTTATGATTGCCCAGACTTTTTTGATGGGATTAAGGTCTGGGTGATATGGTGGAAACCGTAATACGTCATCACCATTCTCGGTAAATAGTTTGTCAATGGCGAATTCTTTGAATTTGCTTTTGTTCGTTTTGTTTAGTTTGTTTTTGTTTTGTTTAGTTTGTTGATGTTTGTTGTTAAGGACACCAAATGGTGTAAACCAATCAACAACCACGATTCTACTAATACATTTACATGCGTAAATACTATGCATTTTTTTTGTTTATGTATAGAATTGGCACTTTAAAAAAATCAGACTTTACCTACCAACTTAGCAGGTATATGCGATAATGGCCGTCTGTGAAGTCCCGTTACGGTGTTACATGTCCATCCCCTACTATTGTTGTTGTGTCCAGTAATCGTGCGGTGGTGGTCTATTGTCCCCTTAACGTCTGCATGTCGCCTGAGCGTGGTTTGCTCCGCCCAGGCGGGAGGCGTTTCCCGCACTAAAGGGTTTATAAGTAGGCCTGGGTTCATTACCATTATGTCCAGTCCATCCGTGGTTCGGCCTCCCCGCGGGTTGTCGCGATTTTGTCTCAAGTCGGCGCGAGGGTTGCCTTCGATATACCTCTCTTGCTCCGATTGGAAGCCATTCTGACGATGAAAATGCTGTGTTGACGGCATGCTCAACTTAACCCGCGTAGTATTTGTGTACAACGGCTGCCGTGGAAAGTCTAATCCAGACACTCGGCTCCGTAGAGAGTCTATTGTATAGGGCCCGAAGGTCAGACCCACTTCCAGAAGTTCGCTGTACCTCGGGTGCATCAGGCTGATGAGATCCTGACAGATGTCGTTGATCTCCCCCTTCGGAAACAGTCTCCTATATATCACATTTTTTCTCTGCAGGAAGCAAATCCCACTTTCACCTTCCCGTTGCCGGTCTCCGCACAGGCTCACCAGCAAAGATGCGTGAGCTGCCTCGGTTCCATATTTGGACCGAAAGACGTTGCAGAAGTCAGCCCATCCCCAGCGTCCTTGCATGTGAGGGCTCCACCAGTTCCTTGCTTCGCCTCGTACTCTGCGCTGCCCTCTCCACCTGTTCGGCCGGGCTACAGTGTACAGCCTTGAAGTGCCCTTCACAAGCGCGTATAAATTGTTCCGGGTCTTCTTTGGCTATACCGCTGAAGGTGTCTGAAGAAACTTGAGGTTCTTATAATATTTATATATATATTCCAGGTCGCTGATGGAGGCTGACTTCTTGTGTTAATAAATTAAAACACGCGTGTATCTAGTTGAACATTTATTTTTAGACTGATTGCATAGAATATTAGCAAGTACATGGAAAAGGCAGACAGATGACCATATCTATGACCATAGACAATATATTTCATTGTTGGTGTAGATTCCAACAGTGTACTGCAGGACACGTGGTACGCATGTTCGTTCCAATGTTCCAGACGGGGTCAAGGCGGCTCCCGCGGGCGAGCTATAAACTTGGCCTGCAACTGTCTCTTCTTTGATCGTTATTGGGATAACAGGACTATTCTCTGCCGAACTTTCCATATCTGACGTACTATTTCCTCTCAATCTTCGCATATTTACCTCTGTGTCTATCTTCCTCTTAATATCTAAGTGTTCGGACTGCGTGACTGTTTTAATTAAAACCGCTCTTGAGACAACTTTATTCAATAATCGGCGCGATGATCTCTTACTCAGTGTAACAATAAAATAAATCAATCAAATTTTCTAATCAAAAGAAAGAAAGAATTTTCACAACCACTATCGAGCTTAAAAGTCCGTTTTTCTTCGTACGTAAAATATATACCTACAATAATAATTATACCTGTGCAAAGAAAAAATTTTCGTAGTATATTCGTAAATATATTAAAATATATTCGTAAATAAGTTTGTACCATTTTGTTTATTTCACCCACCACTAAGGAGAGAAAAAAAGTATATCTTTATTCATAAACGAGGATTATACCTTCGAAAAAAAAATTAGTCTATAAAATATATTACTCAACTCGCCACTAACGATAATAAAACTATCTATACCTACGAAAAAAAAATCAAGAAAAAAAGAAAAATAAAACTTATTTAGCTCCCCACTAATGAGGACAAAATCAATCTTTCGTCATTAATTTGCTTGAAAGTAGAAAACGTAATTATTCACATAAATATATGAAAGTCCAATTATTTCTTCCCTCAACAAACCCAAGCAAAACTCCGTACCTACTCATCGAAATAATTATTATAAAAAAAAATTATGTCTATCGTCATAGCGATTTCCTACCGATGTACCTACCCTACATCAATTCAGATACAATCGAAATCAAAACGTAACGAGAGTCAATGATTCTAATAATAAAATATAAAGATCACCAGATTTGTTGATTGTTGTACACTAAGTACATTAAGCGTCGATAATTATACAAATAATATAAAGATCACCAGATTCAATGATTATTGTACACTACTTTAAGTTCATCAGAGTCGATGATTATACAATTAATATAAAGATCACCAGATTCGATGATTATGGTACACTACTTTAAGTTCATCAGAGTCGATGATTATACAAATAATATAAAGATCACCAGATTCGATGATTACTGTACACTACTTTAAGTTCATCAGAGTCGATGATTATACAATTAATATAAAGATCACCAGATTCGATTATTATGGTACACTACTTTAAGTTCATCAGAGTCGATGATTATACAAATAATATAAAGATCACCAGATTCGATGATTACTGTACACTACTTTAAGTTCATCAGAGTCGATGATTATACAATTAATATAAAGATCACCAGATTCGATGATTATGGTACACTACTTTAAGTTCATCAGAGTCGATGATTATACAAATAATATAAAGATCACCAGATTCGATGATTATGGTACACTACTTTAAGTTCATCAGAGTCGATGATTATACAAGACATACCTAATAAAAAAAATCACCGGAATTGTGTGTAATAGGTTATAATATACTAGTGTTGGGTAATTGCCTATTGAGATTTCTCTCTCTTTGTATCTGCCCCACAACCCTTCTGAAGCCTCAAGTTACTCTATCATAGATTCGTGGGTCCGTGTTTTTTTTTCTCAATTATTTTTGTAAGTTAACAAGCTTTAGTATCTTTCGACTTAGTCCGCGGAAGATATTTTTCAATTATATCTGATTGGAAGACTTATGGTATTCCAACTGGAACCTCTATTTTCACATAAGAAAATAAAACCGCAAATTTTTTTCCAACAATTAATTCAATTTTTTATAACTATTATTTTTTTTTAGATATAATTCGCGGAGAAGTCGCTTAAGCTGCCTTCAAGTGTTTATTTAGTCACTCGTGTCCTTTTCGCTTGATCCTTTGACTGTTCAATATCCATACCGTTAGCCTAGGTCTTTTATACTCCCCTATAGGTTCACTTCTAGGCCACAGTGGTTGAGGGTTGCAGTAATACCTGGTTTGCATAATATTTCATTCTACCCAATACTGCACTCATATCTTCCTTCTGCCTGCCCTGCAGGGATCTTTTTATGGCTGCATACATCGATGACCGCGCGAGAAGCTGTAAGTCCTTGTGCTTGGTTAGACTGTAGGTAGAGCACAGCCCTATCATAAAGGCCCTGTCATAAAAGTCCTAATCCCACTGCCGTAGGTAGAAATTGACCGGCGTAACACGGCTTGGCTTGTATTTTAATAATCAATTTCATTTTTAATATATCTTTATGTCTATAGCACAACCAATCAAATTAAATATACATATTAATATTATTCACAATATCTTTTTTAATATTCCTACTAACTATGTTTCTTGATTCACCTAGAAATTTATTAATCACTCGTATACACTGAGTAAAAGTCTTCCAAAGGTCCTTTGACACATAGCATAAAGATTTTCCACATCTTTCTCTGTACATAGTGTAGTGGTGATGAACATCTGGAACGGCTTCTGTCAAGGACTTTTTGCACCCACTACAGGAATTGTCTTTTAATAATTTTCGACATCACCAAGCCTCCATCACCAAACTTTGCACATTAGAAACATTTTGGACCGATGCCATATTAAAATCTAAAGATGAGGTATCTACAGGTGACGATATCATTGTGGACGGTACAATGGAGGAATGAGATGGAGTAACATCATTCAACGGAGTGTTCCTTCAAGTTCAAGATCATCTTACCATCATCACTCATGCAGTTAAAGGATGGAGTTCGAGGTGACAAAAAATTGGTGATCATTAATGACTTGAAAGAATTGACAAAATCTCTACAGGTTGGATTGTACATTCCTCGCATTGTACATTCGTATCATCCCAAAGAAATTTTCCAAAGGATCCTGATTTAATCATTTCTCACCTAATCTTTGCAAATCTTCCCAAATAGGTGATCATTAATGACTTGAAAGAATTGACAAAATCTCTACAGGTTGGATTGTACATTCCTCGCATTGTACATTCGTATCATCCCAAAGAAATTTTCTAAAGGATCCTGATTTAATTGTCTTGTAACTAATCGTTTCTCACCTAATCTTTGCAAATCTTCCCAAATTGGTGATCATTAATGACTTGAAAGAATTGACAAAATCTCTACAGGTTGGATTGTACATTCCTCGCATTGTACATTCGTATCATCCCAAAGAAATTTTCTAAAGGATCCTGATTTAATTGTCTTGTAACTAATCGTTTCTCACCTAATCTTTGCAAATCTTCCCAAATTGGTGATCATTAATGACTTGAAAGAATTGACAAAATCTCTACAGGTTGGATTGTACATTCCTCGCATTGTACATTCGTATCATCCCAAAGAAATTTTCTAAAGGATCCTGATTTAATTGTCTTGTAACTAATCGTTTCTCACCTAATCTTTGCAAATCTTCCCAAATTGGTGATCATTAATGACTTGAAAGAATTGACAAAATCTCTACAGGTTGGATTGTACATTCCTCGCATTGTACATTCGTATCATCCCAAAGAAATTTTCTAAAGGATCCTGATTTAATTGTCTTGTAACTAATCGTTTCTCACCTAATCTTTGCAAATCTTCCCAAATTGGTGATCATTAATGACTTGAAAGAATTGACAAAATCTCTACAGGTTGGATTGTACATTCCTCGCATTGTACATTCGTATCATCCCAAAGAAATTTTCTAAAGGATCCTGATTTAATTGTCTTGTAACTAATCGTTTCTCACCTAATCTTTGCAAATCTTCCCAAATTGGTGATCATTAATGACTTGAAAGAATTGACAAAATCTCTACAGGTTGGATTGTACATTCCTCGCATTGTACATTCGTATCATCCCAAAGAAATTTTCCAAAGGATCCTGATTTAATCATTTCTCACCTAATCTTTGCATATCTTCCCAAATTGGTGATCATTAATGACTTGAAAGAATTGACAAAATCTCTACAGGTTGGATTGTACATTCCTCGCATTGTACATTCGTATCATCCCAAAGAAATTTTCTAAAGGATCCTGATTTAATTGTCGTGTAACTAATCGTTTCTCACCTAATCTTTGCAAATCTTCCCAAATTGGTGATCATTAATGACTTGAAAGAATTGACAAAATCTCTACAGGTTGGATTGTACATTCCTCGCATTGTACATTCGTATCATCCCAAAGAAATTTTCTAAAGGATCCTGATTTAATTGTCTTGTAACTAATCGTTTCTCACCTAATCTTTGCAAATCTTCCCAAATTGGTGATCATTAATGACTTGAAAGAATTGACAAAATCTCTACAGGTTGGATTGTACATTCCTCGCATTGTACATTCGTATCATCCCAAAGAAATTTTCTAAAGGATCCTGATTTAATTGTCTTGTAACTAATCGTTTCTCACCTAATCTTTGCAAATCTTCCCAAATTGGTGATCATTAATGACTTGAAAGAATTGACAAAATCTCTACAGGTTGGATTGTACATTCCTCGCATTGTACATTCGTATCATCCCAAAGAAATTTTCCAAAGGATCCTGATTTAATCGTTTCTCACCTAATCTATGCAAATCTTCCCAAATAGGTGATCATTAATGACTTGAAAGAATTGACAAAATCTCTACAGGTTGGATGTACATTCCTTGCATTGTACATTCGTATCATCCCACTAGCCTCTTCCAAATTACGCAATCGAGCTTGTAACTCTGCATTGATAGCGTCAATTCGCCTACGTCTCAATAAAATAAAAAAATACAACACATTAAAAACAAATTATAAGAACACATCTGAATACAATATAATTAACAATAGTATAGATAATTAAATATATCTAATCATGCAATATATGTACATATATATGGAAGAGATCTAATCACAGCATTGGGTCGTCCTCCCCATCGTACACCACTATCTTTGTGGTTTCCTCTATGAAAGAGGCAGCTAAGGCATCAGTTTTAGCTAACTCATCCTCTGACATCTCTATATCATCTGAAGGCACAAACGATGCTATCAGAGCATCGATTTGTGCCTTCTTGAGGGGGTTCCGGGTCCAACCCTCATATTGGTTTATGGTGGCAAAATCCGGGCCCCCATAACGCAGACATATCTCTTTTGCAGCATATGAAAATGAGCGGTAATTGGTAGATTTAACCACCCCCAAATCTGCTTTGTACCCATAGTATGGGTTACCTCCCACTGTTCGTATAGCCTCCACTACATTCGCAGCATCAGCATGGAGGAGAGCAACTAACTGAGACCACGGGAAGGTAGGGACCGCCTTCACCGCGCTCTTAATAATGTCCAGCGCTGTGAGCCCTGATCCAACCGTCTGTTGCGTCGTGACTCATTCTCAACGAGAATTCCTCAAAGGATCTTTCCCAAGTGGGAAAGATTGCTCCAGCATTTTTCTCGGTGATGAGATGTCCGAGGCGGGAAAAGATGAACCGCACACTATCCGTGGAGAGTGCCGCACGACAATTTTCCGCCTCAAACGCCTCATTTAAGCGGTCGACCTTTGCTGACGTTATGGCTCCTCTCTTAGCGAGGGACACCAACGCATGAATATACATACGTTGGGGAACTTGGGCCAGCGCTGGAGTTCCTGAGTTGGAGTGACTGATACCCCACAACAACAGGCACGCAGCAGATTCGGCGGTGACGCACTCTAACTCAGGAGAGTTAGAGGGCCCTTCAAAAGCATCAAACCGGGTGGGAAGCTTTGCTGCTTCCGAGTGTAGAGCGCCTCCCTGTGCCAGAGCTGCCGCATACATAGTGCCGTCTATGACGAACCAGGTGGTGGCTGCCAGTTCATTGGCCATTAGTGCTAAAACTTAAACTTAAATAAGATGATGAATGCTGCTCAGCTAATTCTAAAGATCTGGCCTGTTCAAACGCTTTGTCTAAAGTTACAGACACATTTTCAAGAAGTCGTTGGCGTATATTTGAACAGCGTAAACCTCATTTCGTTTTTTGACGTATATTGAGTCCAGAGTCTTCGTTGTCAATAGCTTCGTTGTAGGTTGCACATTCACTAATATGTTGAAACACGTTTGAAGTCACGTAATTACATAAAAGAGGAAACTTTTGCTCTTCGGTAATCTTTGGCATGCCCTCCAAAAAGTTAGTAAATGTCCTCTTCCAATGATTCCACTTTGCGTCGGCGCAAGTGTTTTCGGTTCTATGTCGAACCGATCGGGTCGCAACAATTGCTCCATTATGTAATGATGAGCTGCGATTCTTTTTATTTTTCTCTTTCTTCTACAACTCTGTCTCTGCAATGCCTGAAAAATCAAAATAATTTAATAGTGTGTAATGAAGTTTCAAAGGTCAATCACTGGAAAAACTGTGAGATCATGTTCGCGATGTTGAAATAAGTAAAACATGTATAGAAGACATCGCTCGGTGGAGTAGATCCAGAAGAAGACATTGGAGTGACCACCTAGCTAGAATGGACAGTGATAGACTTGCGTATATAGCAGCAAATGAACATGTGGATGGTCGCCGTCAACCCGGAGATGGAAGGATAGTTGGACATCGTCATCTCGGGAGGCATCTTTTTGTATTAGAGACCAATAGGTCTACTTAACAAAGAAATAGTCATTGTGTCTTTGTGTGTGATAATGTATCACCAGATTAAAGCTTGAAAATAAGTACCTACTCACTAGTTGTTACTACTTCTCGGGGTGTGAAGATTGGTACTGGAACTGTCAGTGGTTGTGTATTTGAATTCACTGCAAGTAAAAATAAATTTATATAAAAATGTATTAAGTTTATAAGCTATTCGTATCGATATTTATTAAACTTCTTTGAATTGTCTTTATCTTTTTATTTATTAAAAATTTTGTAATTCTTGGTATATTTATTTATGCTTATGTATATTTTTAATGTATTACTTTAAGTGTAAACCTGTTATTAGATTCCTTGTTTGTTATTATCTTACATTTCTATCTATTTTATGTAAAAATAAAAAAAAGTATTTTTCTATTGAATAAATAAATATATATGAAGGCTGACAAAATATAAATATAGGTATATATATATACACACACACACACACACAAAATTCAATATACCTGTAGGTTCTCCGTCTAATAAACGATATGGACTTGTTTCCTCTGGACTTATTTGTATATTGATTCTGTCTGTAAAAAGAAAAATTAACAGATTCATTAACTTTGAGAAAAAGTGCAGTTTTTATTAATTCAGTTAAAGAAGTAGTGTTTATACCATAACCTACTTTGTGAAAAGAGTGCATCTGAGTCGAATGCCCCTATGTTTAAATCAATAGTTGGAAACAACATTTTTAAAGTCAGTTCCATAAGTGTTTCTGTGGGTGGAGGTCCACCTCCTGTAGCCATCCTGGCTCGACGTTCACTAGCGATTATGTCTTTTCTCCTCTGTTTAATGTTTACCCAACGTTTCTTCAATTGGGAGACGCTTCGCTGAAAAATAAATATACCATTATTCATTGTTGTATATAATAAGGAACAAGAGTAGTCTAGTTTATTCACCAAAAAAATCTTCTCGCTTTAATTGGTTTATTACAATCTACAAAATCTGTCGTTGTAGGATTCGAACTCGCGTCCAATGGATTACTAATCCAGCGCGCTAACTAAATATTTCATTCATTCATTCATTTCATTTATTGGTAATATTAAGAAATGCTTCAATAATACAATTACAATATAGATAATTACAATATTTATATACAACGTACACTTACCATTTTTGTATTTGGTAACGAATTGAAATCGACCATCAATTTCTCCCAAGCCGTTTGCTTGCCCTTTAATGAGGTTTGGTCCGAACATTTATTTTCAATATGTTTTTTATATTTAACTACTAAATTTAATAGTATATCTTTTTCCTCATCCGAATAAATTTGTCTTGACATTTTCACCTTGTATATTATCTGTGTTTTCACTGCTTTCACGCAACTACGTTTAAAATATGTACTTAACCAAACTAAACGCAAAGAGAATATAACCTACGGATGACCAAACGAATACGTCAAAATTTCTAGGAAATGCTCTTGCGAGTAAGTAGTACCAGCATAACAGATCTGAAATTGTTGCCATTCACGAGAAAAAGTACTTATTTATAGAGGTGCATTCACATTTTTTTCGAGAACGCTATCTCGAATGAGACGGCGTACGCATTTGACTTTTAATACGGATTTTCGAGCATGATCTCAAGATGGTCTTGAGATTCAAGCATTATGGCTTTTGAAAGGAAATTATTTCGCAGCCCTTTTATTAAATGGGGAGGATCAAAAATTATTCTGATTTTAGTATTATTAAGTTCAAAGAAGGTGTCATCTGAAAATAAGGTGACCTTGATTTTCTTTATTTTGTCCGGTATTATGTGCTCGTCGTTGATTGACAGTAGCATTCTGATGTCCCCAATGCAGTCTCTCTCATAAACATACATTAAATCTTTCCATGATGCTTTATTTCCTTCAAGCATTATGGCTTTTGAAAGGAAATTATTTCGCAGCCCTTTTATTAAATGGGGAGGATCAAAAATTATTCTGATTTTAGTATTATTAAGTTCAAAGAAGGTGTCATCTGAAAATAAGGTGACCTTGATTTTCTTTATTTTGTCCGGTATTATGTGCTCGTCGTTGATTGACAGTAGCATTCTGATGTCCCCAATGCAGTCTCTCTCATAAACATACATTAAATCTTTCCATGATGCTTTATTTCCTTCAAGCATTATGGCTTTTGAAAGGAAATTATTTCGCAGCCCTTTTATTAAATAAGGAGGATCAAAAATTATTCTGATTTTAGTATTATTAAGTTCAAAGAAGGTGTCATCTGAAAATAAGGTGACCTTGATTTTCTTTATTTTGTCCGGTATTATGTGCTCGTCGTTGATTGACAGTAGCATTCTGATGTCCCCAATGCAGTCTCTCTCATAAACATACATTAAATCTTTCCATGATGCTTTATTTCCTTCAAGCATTATGGCTTTTGAAAGGAAATTATTTCGCAGCCCTTTTATTAAATAAGGAGGATCAAAAATTATTCTGATTTTAGTATTATTAAGTTCAAAGAAGGTGTCATCTGAAAATAAGGTGACCTTGATTTTCTTTATTTTGTCCGATATTATGTGCTCGTCGTTGATTGACAGTAGCATTCTGATGTCCCCAATGCAGTCTCTCTCATAAACATACATTAAATCTTTCCATGATGCTTTATTTCCTTCAAGCATTATGGCTTTTGAAAGGAAATTATTTCGCAGCCCTTTTATTAAATAAGGAGGATCAAAAATTATTCTGATTTTAGTATTATTAAGTTCAAAGAAGGTGTCATCTGAAAATAAGGTGACCTTGATTTTCTTTATTTTGTCCGGTATTATGTGCTCGTCGTTGATTGACAGTAGCATTCTGATGTCCCCAATGCAGTCTCTCTCATAAACATACATTAAATCTTTCCATGATGCTTTATTTCCTTCAAGCATTATGGCTTTTGAAAGGAAATTATTTCGCAGCCCTTTTATTAAATAGGGAGGATCAAAAATTATTCTGATTTTAGTATTATTAAGTTCAAAGAAGGTGTCATCTGAAAATAAATTAACTTATATGAGTAAACATCTTCTGAATTAAGAGTTCATTTTCGTTTCTTCTGTATTAAGTGTTCATTTTCATTTAGAACAGCATTTAATCATGTTCATCATAGGACTTTTACCTCTTCCTGCTCGGGTTACCAAGTTACCTGTTTTTGGTTACCGTGGTTACCAGTATCCCTACTGGTATGGTCTGGGTTGTGTTGCCGATCAGGTTAGATGAACCTGTCGGCGGTCATCCAGGATAGACTGTGCTGGTCTATTTAGGCCTTCGGTATTTCAACCTGTTGGCCTATCCCCAAGCGAAGGTATTGTAATATCTGTGTAGCACAGTACTACGCACGTACATCTAGATATAAAATATAAGAATGAAACACAGGTAGGTAATTATTAAGTCAGAAATCAAAAGATAATGAATGGTTACTTACATTGATTTATTGAATATATGGTGGCTCTAATACAGTGCAATAATTTACTTTATTTAATACTATTATTTTAATGGAAGACAATATCGATAATAACAGTAGCTGGTGACTGGTTGAACCGAATGCTCCGCCGTGCATCTGAACCGACTCTATATACTGGTGGAGAGTCCGAATCAGCAGACTGAAATTTATTGATTGATTAGGACCCCGATGCCGAGGATGATTTAGAATATCACTAGGATTTTCTAACTCTACTCTACTCCTAATTCTACATTGCTTCCGAATCCGTAGACGGTACCTTCTGTCTCAATCAGACTCGTTTCCATGGTAGTCAGCACTGCACCTGGTTGGTGCCTTCCCCACCTCCTGTTATCATCATGGACGCTCTAATATGTTGTCCCTATTATTATTATTAGCAATATTTGTAATAGTGTGAAATTTATCTAAAAGTTCACATATCACTTTCACTTCCTTCCACTCTCTGCATGTCTTATGCGGACCCAATTTGTTTAGTGATTCAGTCAACTGGTTCCACAACCTTTTGAAAACAATGTCACTAAAGTCAATGTCAATATAGTTAAAATTGACAAAATGTTTCATATGTTTGATTAATATGAAGGGGTATATACCAATGAAGGGGGGTGCCACTGAAGGTTATGTATTGAACTTTTCAGGTTCATATCTGGTCGCGTTATATTTGGGAATTTTTTTAAAATTTGAATGAATTTACATGTTTGTTGAATGGTGGCAATATTTGTTATACAAGTTTTATAAATAAATCCTCTTGTGGATAATCCAGTGGCTTGGTCGATTAGTGATCGTCTTTTTAAGTCTATTATGTCGTAGTTGGTTAAAAAATCGGTTTGGTTACATCTGCTATTATGAATTTCCATTTATGGTTTCTTCGCAATCCCAAATTTAAATTTATTATTTTATGCCCATATGTCGGTATGTGGGTTCCATTTGCTGCGAAGATTGGGGTAATGTCGGTATCTGAAGATATTGTAGATGAGTCGTTTTTGTAATATCTCGGTATGATCGAGACTTCGGCTCCTGTGTCTATTAGGTATTGTGTCCCTGTTACTATGTCAGGAACGAAGAGACAGTTTTTCATCTGCGGCTGAGACGCCTTGCACACAGAGTGGTCTACAGGTTCTTGATTTAATCCCAACAGAATTTACGAAAGAGATGTTGCAGTATATCAAATGATTCTCAGTATCTTTGGCTACAATAAGTCGATGAATCTCTTCAAGATCACCTTTGGGCATTTATTAAATGTTTGTGTAGCTAATTTAACTTTCATTTTTTGCCCATAAAAATTTATATGTTTTAATATATTGATACAATAACAAGTGTGTAATATGTTTGTATATTGCATCTTCTACATTAACTCTGTTAAATAAAGTTAAAATTGACAAAATGTTTCATATGTTTAATTAACATACTAACAATGTTCAACCTAGTTGCATACAATGCTACATAATGATCAAAAACATTGATACATTCGCTAACAGAATTTACAAAAGAGATGTTGCAGTATATCAAATGATTCTCAGTATCTTTGGCTACAATAAGTCGATGAATCTCTTCAAGATCACCTTTGGGCATTTACTAAATGTTTGTGTAGCTAATTTAACTTTTATTTTTTGCCCATAAAAATTTATATGTTTTAATATATTGATACAATAACAAGTGTGTAATATGTTTGTATATTGCATCTTCTACATTAACTCTGTTAAATAAAGTTAAAATTGACAAAATGTTTCATATGTTTAATTAACATACTAACAATGTTCAACCTAGTTGCATACAATGCTACATAATGATCAAAGACATTGATACATTCGCTAACAGAATTTACAAAAGAGATGTTGCAGTATATCAAATGATTCTCAGTATCTTTGGCTACAATAAGTCGATGAATCTCTTCAAGATCACCTTTGGGCATTTATTAAATGTTTGTGTAGCTAATTTAACTTTCATTTTTTGCCCATAAAAATTTATATGTTTTAATATATTGATACAATAACAAGTGTGTAATATGTTTGTATATTGCATCTTCTACATTAACTCTGTTAAATAAAGTTAAAATTGACAAAATGTTTCATATGTTTAATTAACATACTAACAATGTTCAACCTAGTTGCATACAATGCTACATAATGATCAAAGACATTGATACATTCGCTAACAGAATTTACAAAAGAGATGTTGCAGTATATCAAATGATTCTCAGTATCTTTGGCTACAATAAGTCGATGAATCTCTTCAAGATCACCTTTGGGCATTTACTAAATGTTTGTGTAGCTAATTTAACTTTTATTTTTTGCCCATAAAAATTTATATGTTTTAATATATTGATACAATAACAAGTGTGTAATATGTTTGTATATTGCATCTTCTACATTAACTCTGTTAAATAAAGTTAAAATTGACAAAATGTTTCATATGTTTAATTAACATACTAACAATGTTCAACCTAGTTGCATACAATGCTACATAATGATCAAAGACATTGATACATTCGCTAACAGAATTTACAAAAGAGATGTTGCAGTATATCAAATGATTCTCAGTATCTTTGGCTACAATAAGTCGATGAATCTCTTCAAGATCACCTTTGGGCATTTACTAAATGTTTGTGTAGCTAATTTAACTTTCATTTTTTGCCCATAAAAATTTATATGTTTTAATATATTGATACAATAACAAGTGTGTAATATGTTTGTATATTGCATCTTCTACATTAACTCTGTTAAATAAAGTTAAAATTGACAAAATGTTTCATATGTTTAATTAACATACTAACAATGTTCAACCTAGTTGCATACAATGCTACATAATGATCAAAGACATTGATACATTCACTAACAGAATTTACAAAAGAGATGTTGCAGTATATCAAATGATTCTTAGTATCTTTGGCTACAATAAGTCGATGAATCTCTTCAAGATCACCTTTGGGCATTTACTAAATGTTTGTGTAGCTAATTTAACTTTCATTTTTTGCCCATAAAAATTTATATGTTTTAATATATTGATACAATAACAAGTGTGTAATATGTTTGTATATTGCATCTTCTACATTAACTCTGTTTAATAAAGTTAAAATTGACAAAATGTTTCATATGTTTAATTAACATACTAACAATGTTCAACCTAGTTGCATACAATGCTACATAATGATCAAAGACATTGATACATTCGCTAACAGAATTTACAAAAGAGATGTTGCAGTATATCAAATGATTCTCAGTATCTTTGGCTACAATAAGTCGATGAATCTCTTCAAGATCACCTTTGGGCATTTACTAAATGTTTGTGTAGCTAATTTAACTTTCATTTTTTGCCCATAAAAATTTATATGTTTTAATATATTGATACAATAACAAGTGTGTAATATGTTTGTATATTGCATCTTCTACATTAACTCTGTTAAATAAAGTTAAAATTGACAAAATGTTTCATATGTTTAATTAACATACTAACAATGTTCAACCTAGTTGCATACAATGCTACATAATGATCAAAGACATTGATACATTCGATAACAGAATTTACAAAAGAGATGTTGCAGTATATCAAATGATTCTCAGTATCTTTGGCTACAATAAGTCGATGAATCTCTTCAAGATCACCTTTGGGCATTTACTAAATGTTTGTGTAGCCAATTTAACTTTCATTTTTTGCCCAAAAAATTTATATGTTTTTATATATTGATACAATAACAAGATAAATGTGTCTCTTTAGTAAAACCAGTAAATTAATGTTGTAAATTCTTCCATGATTCTAACACCAACAGAACAGGACAAACAGCTAAAGGATTTTGTAATGCATCTTTAAATATAATACCTTTGCCGGAAGACTTCACATTCATAATATTCCACCATGGAGTTATTAAGGAGATTAATTCTGCTTTACATTTATAATTCTTAATCTTATGACTATCTCCTAAATCTAATAAACCCTGAACAACAAACATATTGAAAATATTAAGTACCAGCTTTGGTAAGCTAAACTTTGATCAAAATCTTTTTTGTTTAGCAAATTATTTCCAGCCCACTTAAATATATAAACTGAATCTTATATATAGAATAACGGTTTAGTCCTGTCACAGGGGTGTGGATATTTAAATGATAGTTCAGGTGGAGAATTGAAATATGTCATTGATTTTCTATTAATTGCATTATTATCGCTGACCACACATGTAACTCTAAAACCAATATTGAGTAACCCAACAATGATTTTTTTGTGTATTTAGAAAGTTCCTCTGCGTTAATGTTTTTGACAGGGAGTAAATGAACTACTTCTTTATACTGCGATAATAGACTTCATCATAAAAACATGAACTGTGGTAGCAGCATTTTCACTGTTATATGCTATACCATACCAACAACGTTTCCGGCCTTATAATCCATGTATGGTTTTATATGAATTTCGTCTATCTTCAAACTTACTGTCAAATCATTTTCTTTCAAGAGTCCAAATTTCCTCTTAACAAATGACAAAAAATTATCATCACATTGTTTGATTCGGGGAGATGTATTGTAACCCTACTCTCTGCAAGGTTTGAGGATGTGGAATATTCCGATTACCAGAATTTCTTAAAAATTTAAACAATGAGGTGATATTGAATGCAAAAATACTACAAAATATGATTGTGTGTGGTGAATAATTATAAGAATTTGAATTTATTAAGTGTATCTGTTCTAATGTAAAGTTGATTTTCTTTTTTTTTTCTGAAATAGGTACTGCTTTACTTGTTCTAAATGATCATTGAACGTTGGTCGAAAAATCGTCATACAAAGGAGTAGAAGGTCACACAAATTACAGCGGGACGAATGGTATCAAACATATAAACATTTGTATGGTCCATATGCCATTTTGATTGTATTGTTGCCATATTATTAATTTGTAGGGGCTAAACCTCCAGCATTTTGTTGATTTTAATTGGGATATTGATGACACTGCCTTTTTGCCTCCTCAAGTTACTATTTAAACACTTTACTTTTTCAATAGCATTCTCAGATCTCTGCCTATTAGCATTTACAATCACATTCTAGTTTTCTGAATTCTTCATTTTTTCTTAAGTATTTAACTCTTTTTAAATGATTTACTTTTTCAATAGCATTCTCATATCTCTTGATCAAATTGTATGCTGGTATCAATGTTGCTTTCGGTCAGGATACTTGGTGCATATGCATATTCTGGAATAACTTTAGGGTCAAATGGATCATTTCTTGTAGCTCTAAATCCATGCGGGACTTTGTCGCACGTAGGAGTATCAGGCTCAACAGGCGGGCTGAACATTTAGGAGTGATTGTTTGTGTTGCACCTGGGATTGGTAGTCTGAGTGAGGCAAGCAATAGAGTCAGAGAAAGGATGATGGAAGTTTGGCAGGAGCGCTGGGATAGAGGAGGAACTGCTAGGGTAACCTATAAGTTCTTCCCTGACCTAAGAAAGAGGATGAGTATGAGAACGCTGGCATTGAGCCATCATGCGGTGCAGCTCGTGTCAGGACACGGTGAGCTTAAAGGCCGACTCTTTGAGTTAGGCCTAGCGGCGGATCCGTGGTGTGCTTGTGGTACCGGTGCCCAGAATACTGAGCATATACTTTGGGAGTGCCCTTTGTTGATGGACGCCAGGGAGAATTTGATAGGAGGTATGTGTGCTGGCACCGCCCGACCAGTCTGGTTTGGCGAAGTGCTGGAGAACTATCACAATGTTGCTCGTTTCGAAGAGTTTATTGATGTGTGGGTTTCACGCTGGGATGAGCTCCGAAGACCGGGTTTTCCCCCGGTCGAGGATCTCGTACAGTGATGGGCCTGATCTGGCCTGGAGTGGTGCTGTGGCGGAGTGGTCGATGACTCGTTGACGTTTCGTGCCGTCCTTTCTCCCTTCGTGGAGGTGTCTGATTAAGTGCCCCCGTCTGGGTGGGTCCTCTTTTCTCGCGTCGAGGTTAGCTATCGCACCTGGTGATGCGGGTGCGATGGCTCTTATGGAACGTCGGGACGCCTCTATCCTGGCTCATTCACCCATTAGTTTAAGACTAAGACAGTAGTATTAAGATAATTAGTTTGTTAGATATTTAGTTATATTATGATGATATTTATAAGTAGTTATAAGTACCTAGAAATTAATTAATTAAGATTAGTTTTAATTAGTAAGATGCATTAGGTAGGCTTCATCCTCGAATGAGGGCACTGAGAGTCCATAATTTAGCAGGCGGGGTTTGTTGGGAGGAGCCCATCCGGCAAACCCCGAGCCCGCCTGCGTAAAAAGATTTGCAAGTAAGTGCGGGTAAAGAGGTGCTAACGCGCCTGAGATACCCGGGTAAGCGGTGGGTGACTTTCAGCTCTGAGTCCAGATGCAATATTTCCTGGAGACATGGTTTTAGGCCAAATAACACAAAATTCTAGAAAAGCGTACACGACTGATTGTTATATCCAAAGTGTCTCGTCACAGACACAGAACCTCTTCATCCCAATAAACCTCGAACAACAAAGACAGATTTGTCCACCGGTTGTAGTTTGTGTGTCGTATTACTGGGAAGACAAAATAGGGTTATTTCGTGGACGTCGGCTTCTTCGACTATCCTATAACCAAGATGGCTTGGTGCACCATCAAAAATTAGAAGCACTGGTCCCGCACACTTGAACTTTGCAAAATGTCTTAGCCAAGGCTTCAGTATTCATGCTTCCTTTCGGAGTCATAAAAATATCAGATCCCGGAGGAAGTGGGTCTTTCCAATCTGCCTTTGAATTCTTTCCTTTAAATAAAATGAAAGGTGGAACAGCTTGACCTAACGCATTTCCACACCGGACGAGGGAAACATTTTGGTGGAAACAAACAGAACTGGTGACGATATAGGTATATAACATTCAGTCTTCACCGAGTGAATTGTAAAATAATTCTATTTCTTTAATTAAGAAGGGGTATTGGAAATTTTTTAATGCACATGCAGCTTGCCATAATTTAGTAGAGATTGTATGGAGATATTATAATATGATACCTACATGTTCCAATTTAAATAGCCTTTGACTCGTTGAATTGCTCTAGCATGCGCAATAGATGTTGTTTTTAAAAACCTGACTTGGTGTGAATTGTTGCATGGTCAGAAATGGAAGTATATTGACTGAAACCCCAGGAGGTGAAATATCTGATATCAGGAATCCCTTATCAGCCAATATCAGGTCCCCGGCATTAAATTTTGAAAGAAGTTGGGAGTGTTCAACTATAGCTTTATCTCAAGTTGAGCCTGGGTATAAATCACTAGTGTAAGTGATGACTCCATTAAGAGCCACACCCACAAAAGCTTTAAATGTATTTCTATGTTTGTAGTGACTGTACGTCAACCGTTGATTGGTCATTGATTTCCTCGAAGTGGCACAAAAAACTTCAGTGCAGTCGATCACCATACGACAATTTGTAAATTTGGCAAAGCAATTTGGCAGACAAGTTTTGTTTTTTGATTGAGATGGTATGTCACTCATTAGTCCTTCATATAAATATTTATGGAAGATATTTATCCATGTAATGGTTACATTACTGATTGTTTGCTTACTACATGCAAATCGCACACCTAAATCAGTATGCGTTAAATTCAGACGCAATTACATTAAAGTCATGAAAATTTGGTCAGTTTGTCCTATTCTGGTCACTTTCCAACCAAAGTAATAATTTACTTGAATGTCGCTAAATAACGATAAAAATACATTAAAAACTTCCTGGCTGGGCATTCCAGTGTAATACCGAATGAGTTTATCATTCCTTTCTATTATCTTGAGGCACCGGGGCACTGTTTTTAAGGCATCTATTTCACTGCAAAGTTATTCATTTTCATGAAAAAATAATGTATTTTCAGCAGTAGACAAAATATTGTCTACAGTGCTAGGTGCATTTTCTGTTTCATTAAGTACTGTATGAACAGCACGTACATTCAAAGAATTTTCGGGTCCAGCAAAATCAAAAACCTTCTTCTTATTTAGCTCATTAATCTGTGGATAGTTAAATTTTTTGCCATCCGGGACAACTGCATATACGTGAATGTTTTGTTGGTGCCATAGGCAGGGAAGGGAAAATGCCCTCCAGCTTGAGTATATGCGTGATTAGGCCGGGAGGAAAATAATACAAAGTAAACCTGGTATGGCTTCGTAGTTGGCAGCTGGAGCACATAATCGATACGTGGCTTAAGGACGGTAGCGTCCGTGTATGCACTGATATTAATGCTAATCTTGATAGAGACTTTTTCACCGGCCCAGTTGGCTGTGACTATTATTCAGTAATTTAAAGCAAAACGATATTTCACCTTCGTCCACGACGGTTGATTTTAGTCAGTACTTGATCTAGCCTTAGACATTTTCATGACAAATTTTTCAATCATAAAAGTGTTTTCATCCCGTTCCACTAGAATGACCCTTAAATATCGATATATTTCCACCTGTTTTTCCAGAGAGTGAATTAACGATTGTATATTTTTCTTCCATGCCCGATGAAAATGTTCATTCATACCATCACGGCATATCCCACAATGTGGGGTAACCAGCGAAAGGTGTGCGGGTGTGCATTGCCTTATAAAAGGGAGCACAACTTATCTGTGTATACCCACACACCAGTCTCGTCTCACCTAAAAAGGCACTATATTCAGAATGGGTGGTGAACCTCATTGCTGAACTATGTGAGATGTTATTGTTTCCTGTTGTATTTTCGAATACCCGGCTCTTACGGGACACTCGAAAACAATAATAGAAAAGAGTGGAAGCACTATTCTTTATACCTGCGAGATAACGAAGGCACAGGTAAACAGCGTGTAACACGTAAACAATATGAAAATATAATTGAGAAAAATAAAGATTCACAGCTAATAATTCAAATTTGACAGGAGCGAAAAAAGGTACGTCTACACTACTAGGTACTATGTATGTATATTATCCCAAGCAATAAAAAAAATAAAATTAGTATTCCCCCAAAAATTAATGCTGGTTCCCGCGGTATTTTGGGGAGGTACCCGAAAATACCCGCACGTCATATAGGGGCGTCGGATTTCTCTCGCTCACGTCACTTGTGACGACTGACCGGCCGGTATCACTACATGTACCGAATTACGTAATTGTAGGAGCTGTAGATTTTAAAATATCATGCAACCAGTACCATGACATATTACTGCATGCAACAGAGATTGTAGAACAGACATTTATTTGAGAGAAATAGAATTTCTGACAAGAGAAATTCGTTGTTTGAAAGTCAGAGGAGTTAGTTAATTCGCGGATACAAAAGAGAAAGGCAATCGTGGTTTCACTGGATTCATGAATCCAGGCCCACGAACACAGGCGACCAGAGTACCAGCCAGAACAGGCGGGCCACATGGGCTTGCGACCATGTTCACCATAATTTTTTACGATATCGCTTCGACATAGATACATAGGTATATGAAATTCAAATTTCATGCTAAATAATTTAATATTAATTAACAATGAAATCAAATAAAAGGATTGCCGTTTATATAAAAAAAAAATCTTTCAAATGACTTGACAGTTTTATAAGCTTGAGAGCTACACCAATTTCATCTGTGGCTACAACTGTCAAAATTGATAAGTGCTGTCTTGATCCACTCTCCTCGAGACAGTCCTCAAGTTTACTTCTATTATCTTCTATATTATTATCTGTGCAGTCCTCGTACAGGCCCTCGTTTAACGCCAATGTCAACGTCAAACATGAAAGTTTACAAGATGGCGTTGCCTGAATGAGGATCGTTTTTGAATGCTAAATGCTGAAATATTTGAGAAAACAATCAAATTATTTGATATATTCAACGAATTCGGAGTAAGTAATTGTTTGTATTTAGATATTTTTATGCACAAAAATCATTATGATTGGCATCTGCCGGGTTTTGTTGGTTGGTCCAAAATCGAAAATTATCAAATATTATTATTGTTTTTATAAAATCGAAAACGGATGTCTGTGCGGCTATCGACAAATAACTTCAACTAAAATCAGTTGCCTTATGTGACACTTAAATATAACAAATGCTGAAAATTGATACATTAGGTACACTTATCATAAATATGTATTGCTTATAATTGTTTTAGAGTATGGACAAGATCGAAGAAGTGAAGCAAGAAAGATTATATCATACAAGTGACGAAGAAACTTCTCCTAAAGAGCCAAAAACTGATTTTCCGATAGATGAATTTGTACCAGATTTAAAAAAAGAAATTAAGGAGCATTTAATCATTGTTCAAGAAACGTCCTCCCAAGGTATTGATATTGGATATGAAACTAATGTCTATAAGAAAAAACAAACTCTGATATCCACTCATCCAATTGAAAATTTATGGAAAAGTCGCAGTCACCTACGCAGTCATCCAATTGAAAAGCCATTTGAATGCAATGTTTGTGGGAAAACATTCGCACAAAAGAGTAACTTTAAAAGTCATCAATTCACTCATTCAGGTGAAAAGCCATTTCAATGCAATGTCTGTGGAAAAACATTCACAAAAAGGAGCCACTTAAAAAGTCATGAATTAACTCATTCAGGTGAAAAGCCATTTGAATGCAATGTCTGTGGAAAAACATTCACAAAAAGGAGTCATTTAAAAAGTCATGAATTAACTCATTCAGGTGAAAAGCCATTTGAATGCAATGTCTGTGGAAAAACATTTGCAATAAAGAGTAACTTAAAAAAACATCAATTTACTCATTCAGGTGAAAAGCCATTTGAATGCAATGTATGTGGAAAAACATTCATAAGCAGGAGTCACTTAAAAATTCATCAATTTACTCATTCAGGTGAAAATCCATTTGAATGTAATGTCTGTGCAAAAACATTTGCAATAAAGAGTAACTTAAAAAGTCATCAATTTACTCATTCAGGTGAAAAGCCATTTGAATGCCATTTGAATGTTGTACAATATAATCGTTGTTTAGGATCACCCATCACCTTTTGCCACGTATTGAAGAAGGAATCTTCCATGTCACTCATAAATACTTTTGTAATTATGGGACATGTTCATTCTTTAATTTTACTAAAGAAGAATGAAAGTATTCCTTCATCAACTCTTTTCAAAATCGCAAAAGCTGCTGGAAAGCCTTAATTCATATCATCTATCGTTATGAGAGTTACAAGTTGCAACCCATAACTTCCCATTCCATGTGTCCCATCAACGGTTATTTTGTCTGGTCCAAATTTTAGAAACAAATCTTTTTGAACAGATTCCATAATGATAACAATAAAATCTGATTCTTTAATATCACTTTCCTTTGTTTTAGTGTTTAGTGGCTTATAGAATAAGATAGTATTCAATGTATTTCTTACTCCATTGAGTATTTCATCCAAAGATATTTTGCATGTAATCTGGCCAGCCAGTTTTTTACGTTCAATATCTGTAAGCGTCAAATGCTGCAAATCTTCACCATGGCCATTGTGTGTTTCTGTGAAATTTATCTCACAACTACCATCCTGAGATTCTAGAGAAGTTGATGCTCGCAGGACAGAATGCATGAATCAAAAATGATGAAAGTTTACAGTTCAGAACATATCTCTGTGCTTTCTTCGATTATGATTTCCTAGAGATAATTTTGTGTGAAATTTTAAAAGGCATTGTATCGTAATTATTTTTTTTAATTTAATTCAATCCATGTTTGAATCTTTTTTATGTCTATTCATGTTATTTTTGTGATTGAATTCTGTATTACAAATATCACACTGAATTTTTTTTTTGTAATAATTTAGGAAATAAAATAGGATTCTCGTAACCATCATTCAGGGAGAGTTCTACAGATTGGGATGCCATGATTTTAAACTAAAATACAAAGGTATTTATTATAAAAAGGTATCATATACTATAATTATTCTCAATTATTGTAAACAAACCTAACCAAAAAATATGCAGGAAAAATCGTCTCTAGGCGCTAAGTACTAGTTTTATGAGAGACGTCAAATTTGACGGCTAGGCCGCCATTTTTGCACAGACGGGTTATTTGCGCTAAAGACACTTTGCGATGGTGAAGGGCTCCTTAGGGTTTTGCCCCCCCAAAGGTACACCACCACCACACCACCGGTCAGACAGCGGTTCCCATGAAACTGAGATTGCATTAGAATTACAAAACAACAATAACTCTTTACGTTCTGAACTTTGTTTAGAAAATTTGGACTGAAATTTTCCATGAAACTGAGATTGCATTAGAATTACAAAACAACAATAACTCTTTACGTTCTGAACTTTGTTTGGAAAATTTGGACTGAAATTTTCCATGAAACTGAGATTGCATTAGAATTACAAAACAACAATAACTCTTTACGTTCTGAACTTTGTTTGGAAAATTTGGACTGAAATTTTCCATGAAACTGAGATTGCATTAGAATTACAAAACAACAATAACTCTTTACGTTCTGAACTTTGTTTGGAAAATTTGGACTGAAATTTTCCATCAAAAGTAAGTAGTTAGTTTTGTTTTAAATTTTAAATTCTTTTTTGGATTTAAAATAACTTTTCCAAACACATGCGCCATTTTTATCTCATATTTTTTGACTGAATCGAATAAGCTAAGCTAATTACATTCAATGTAATTAAATTTTCTTATGTTTGGAACTTCAATTTATGTTAAAATTTATATATGACAGTAATTTAATTCACTGAAACTATCTAAATCAATAATTATTTGTGTATAGTTCAGGGGGGCAAGTATTGTTCGACCGGCGAAATCAAAACCCTAGTGATTATGTTGCGTTTTCATTCCATATCCATATATAGTTTGCACTTTGCATTGGTAAAACTGATGTTTGACATCAAACTGTTCGTTATTGCTGCAGACATTTTTTTCCCTAAATTCCCCATTTACACCGTCTTTATAAACCTAAAAAATAAATTTTATTACTTATATAATTCATACAACTATAAATTATAAATATTAAAATCAATAATTGTATTTTTTATAAGAAAAAAAAACAATTTAATAAACTACCTGAGAGCCAACTTGTCTTAAATCCAAAAATACAATTTAATAAACTACCTGAGAGCCAACTTGTCTTAAATCCAAAAATACAATTTAATAAACTACCTGAGAGCCAACTTGTCTTAAATCCAAAAATACAATTTAATAAACTACCTGAGAGCCAACTTGTCTTAAATCCAAAAATACAATTTAATAAACTACCTGAGAGCCAACTTGTCTTAAATCCAAAAATACAATTTAATAAACTACCTGAGAGCCAACTTGTCTTAAATCCAAAAATACAATTTAATAAACTACCTGAGAGCCAACTTGTCTTAAATCCAAAAATACAATTTAATAAACTACCTGAGAGCCAACTTGTCTTAAATCCAAAAATACAATTTAATAAACTACCTGAGAGCCAACTTGTCTTAAATCCAAAAATACAATTTAATAAACTACCTGAGAGCCAACTTGTCTTAAATCCAAAAATACAATTTAATAAACTACCTGAGAGCCAACTTGTCTTAAATCCAAAAATATAATTTTACAGGAGGAGGAAAATAAAGATTATTTTTTACTTATTTTCTCACAACTTTTTTAACAATTGGTTTAGGAAGTAAATATTTATACATCATGTACAATTCATAATTCTCTATGTATATGATTAGTAAGTTTTGTGAAATATTTATTATTTTAGGCATTAGTGGACTTAAGACTTCCTGGCTCTAACCGGTAGATGTTTATATGGAGTTATGTTATCTTAATTCTCAATAAGGGCCTAAGGTTTTATATAAAAAAAAAATCTTTACAATTTTCTGTCCAGAGAGTTATGTGTTTGATATTATCTAACATATAATATTATTTTCTAAGGTAAAATCTCTGGCTGTTTGTCAAATATGGTGTGGGCAAACATTTTTGAAGGTCTTCCATCACAACTATTGATTCTGCATTTTCATTAGCCAGTTTTTTGTCTTCGGCTTTCAAAGAATATCTGCTATGAGCATCATTCAAGTGATGCTTCCTTAGAGTTTCAATTTTTGTCTTTTCTTCTTCCGATTGTGATCCATTTAGTTGATTTACTAAAGAATCACACATGTCACATGTGTCATTGTCTGGGGGGTGGAATGAAACTATTGCTGCTTGGTTTACAGTAAACCCTTCACTTCAACATAAAGACTGTTATCTTCTTGATATTTAAATCACTGCCAAGATATTTTTTGGTAGTTCATTCTCTACTGTAATGACTCTCGTATGCAGGAAACTTTTTAATGTCTCTTTATGTTTTCAACTATACTGTTATTTTTTTATTTCCTCTATCTTCTTTTAACTGCAATGTGTTGTTCGAGTAAGGAAAAAGTGAATACTATTGATATTTGTAGTAATATTCTCCTGATCGACATATGACAATGTAGATAATAAACTTGAAAAGTCTGGCATATACTCAGGACCTGAATATTCTAGCTCTGATTCACAAATGTACCTAACTTCATTAACCAAACAAAAGATTTTATTATTATAATGAATGTCTAGAGTGATGCTTAAAATAGTTTTTAAATTTTCAATGTTGTCTACAGAGTCATGTTTACCTTGCATTTTATTATAAGGCAACTCACGTCTTTCAGTCATATTCTGAATTATATCTTGATATGCCCGAGATGTATGGTTTGGAGATTAACCACAAACTCGGGGTCAAAAGGAGGGACAGAGCAGTGAAAAGCCGGAGCAGTGAATTCAATAACATTTATTGTGAGACACATAGCACAAAACAATACACAAAATATACATGAATAGTCAAGATAAAGAACACAGTACAGTTGCACATGAATAATACAAATAACCAAGGAATAAAGTGGCAGGAGAATCCCTTAGTGTCTGGTTTCACACAAATGTAGTGTAGCGGTGGCTGGGTGCTGGTGGCTGGGTGCTGGTCTGGTCGAAGTTTATAAGAGATATTCGGAGAGCGAAGTGTTTAAGAGATATTCGGAGAGCGAAGCGTCTAAGAGATATCCAGGCAGGGCCAGATCCGTTCAACCGCTGTTGCGGCTGGAGTCTTCCCGACTGAAGTGGTCCTTGCAGAGGTCTTCCTCGTAGCTCGTAGGGTGGAGATCTCATGATCGTTAGCTCTGTCCACCTGTATTTATTCGCTGCCGGCCAAAGGCACGAGCCCTCTCATTGGTTGTCGTTTTTGGCGCGCTCTGATTGGCCGGTTGTACGGCGATCGATGACCGCTCGCTCTGATTCGCCGACCGGCGGGGTGTGCGCTGATTGGTTGAATTAGTCGGTCTGGCATGTCACGTGGTATCGTTGTACGGTCGACACCGATCCGGGATGCGACCGTAGGGTGAGCATGTCAGGCTTGGTGCGTTCGCTTTGCCGTGGGAGAGACGCCGGGTCCGGTTACCCATTACAGGCGCATCAATCTAAACGAGGCAATAGACAAAACATCTTAAGTAGTGTAGAATATTAAAAACTTTAGGACCAAATAGACTTAAGTGTTTTTAAGACTTTTTGGCTCTAAACTAGGAAGGACTTAAGATTTTGGTTTCCAGTCAAACCACAATAGATAGGGATTTAACTATTATTGGCCCTGATAGAATATACATTGTAGATTTCGAATATGTATTTAACCCGTTTTACCAAAAAATGGAGTTAAGACAAGTTGGCTCTCAGGTACAGATATTATTTTTACGCAATTGAGCACCACTAAAGGCGATATGTATCATGTCGGAATTTTGATATACATATTAATCAAATAATAAGTTTCATATTTTATTTCCTTAATCTTCTTTAGAGAACAACACAGATCAACAAGAAGGCTAGACGTCTTGTTTTCTAACAAAATTGGTCATTTCTACTAATTATTTCACATATCATTGGTATGTTTTCAACTGACCAAATTGCGAATAAACACTTATTTTTCCTTGATATATGCAATTGCCTCTGAACTTAGAAATACCAATTGTGATTCTTGTTTATTTTGAAATGCCCGTTTTTAAGTTTCTTGTAAAAAGTCATTTTTCCCATTCCCCTTGCTTTGTCATACCCATACTTGTATAGTGGAAATTTCTCATCAAAAATTATATATTGTCTTCTGTGAGTCCATCGGGTGAAGCGCTGAGATAAGGTATTTCCTCGTCTATATACAATCCACAATGGTCAATACGTATGTAAAGCTAGTTCATTTTGCAGTTGATTTATTGCTATTTTTTCAATTTCTTTGCCGTGTTTGATGGATGATACATTAGCAATGGACTGCTTGTAAAGTAAATCTTTCACAACATTAGAGCAAATAACATTGCAGTTTCTTTTAATAACGCACCCAAAATTCGATGCTGTCAACAAATTGCTCCTCGATTCCAACAACTCGCTAGAATCAGCCTGAAGTGTTGTGTAGTTTATTTTTTTTCTATCTTCTGCGATTTTGTATATACTTAATAGAAACGCCTCTTTCGATATTAAAAACGCGTTTTCAGTCATATCCGGCCTAATACAGTTTTCGCCATAATGATTGGAAGCATTAGAAATATTATTTTAAATTATTTTTCATCTGACTAACTTTGGTCTTGCTCTTCTACTTTTAGTTCTTTCCGCAAAATCTTCCATAAAGAAGATTTAGCGGAAAGTGATGCATAGATAAACTTTTTGCTTCTTCAACGATATATTTTGGTTGATATTTGAACAACTCACAGTTATTGATATTCCTTTTTTCAAATCTCTAAAAATTCTTTAGAACCTTGGTATTCAATGGCAGGCTAGGACTGTAATTATTCCGAATAATTACCCGTCCAGTAACATTCTACGGAAATACAGGACGGCTCTTCACTCCTGCGATGAATCCACATGAGGAATGCTATAGCATGCTTACAGCCCCCTTGAGAAGCAACACAATCATGACATTTTGAAGAAATAATTACTTCTTCTTCGTCCACAGTCAATGTCACTGCATGTAACTTAGCCCGGACCTTATGTTCTGGGCAAATTTAACATTTTACTGTAGACATTTTTCCATCTTATAACCAGCTATAATGATTGGAAGCATTTTTGTTAATTATTTTCCATCTGACTAACTTTGGTATTGCTCTTCCACTTTTAGTTGTCCCCTTGGACTAAACCTAATTTACTCTATGAAGTTTCTATAACGGTTTGTTGGTATTTAAGAGTGCAGCGGCATTGCATCTCATTTGGTACTTACTGGTACCTTTGAGTATAATTGATCCTCTTACCCCCAATGTATTTCACGACGACACTATGATACCCTCAACCATATTACTATCGACGTCACACACAGCTCTTAAACAATTGGTTGAATTTTTTGCCATATGCTGTTTGTTAAAATATCTTTTATCCCCTCGTTCCCCCCAATACTTTACAAAAAATAGCTTTTGCAATAATTATGCATGCCAAAAGCATGTGCTGAGGCTGGTATAATATCTTTGTGGAGAGGTGTAATGTTTTGTGATTTTTGTATTCCTTGATAACTTTAACTGCGACTTTTATGATAGTTAAATAATATTTTTGTAAGCAAATTTCTATTCCTTTTAAGAAAACTTGTATTAATTTGGAGTGCTTGGAGTTTTTTTACGGTTGCAACAATTCTGAATAAGGTAGGTCGACCAAATAAGGTCCCACCTTATCTTTATTCAATTATTAAATTAATGAGTTGTATATAATGGGGATGAAATTTTATATAGTTATTGTTTAAATTCAATATTTATTATTAAAGAAAATACAACATACATATAGTTTAATAAAATAATAAACATTGAGAAATATTAACAACCGAGCCTTATTGGGAACAATAATAGGTACGTAGTATGATTTGTGCTAGGGCCTGCCGATTGTAGTCTTTATAAGACAGCAATAAATAAATAAATTGGTATAATTTTTATAAGGCGCTAGAAGTAGAACACTTTATAAGCGGTTGAATAAATTATCTGAATAGTTTTTGAAGCGAGTATGTCTTTTATCTGACATTCCCTTATATTGTGCTTGCGCACATTCAGCACAATATTTATTTTTCACACCCATAAATAATATTTTATTGATCCTCCTCCCTACAATTGCAGCAGCCCATAATTTCTTTGATAAGAACGTTTAGCCCAACATCAATTACAGGGATTCCCTCTAAATTGACTGACTTCTTGAATAGCTACATGTCGATCTTCCTCTATCGCTTTGTTCATGGGTAACTAAAGCTTCATATTCCCAAATGTTATTTACTATGTCCATATGTTGGTTGCATGGGGAATCCTAATGTTGCTAAGAACTGGTTCAATTGGTTGTGACTGCAACCAATGCTAATGGAACCAGCAACCGCACAAGTTTTCCTCTCTCAAACTCATGAGGAATCATTGCCATTATATCTGACACCTCTTGAGGAGTCCTTGGGGGTCTGGATACACCACCTGTGCCCATTACATGTCTTCTAACTGTGGTAATACGTACTGTTCTATCTTGATAAATTCTTTACCAACATAATGCAGCTAAAATATGCTATTGCCGGTTGAAAATTGGGATGAGTTGTAAGTCATTTAAGCCCCCACATTTTAAATTTAGTAAGTACCGTTTGACAAAAACCAATAGCATGCGCTCAGCAGGTATTACGATATCTCACTACCACTTCACTGCATGACTACTTCATATATAAGTATTTATACTTTTTCTGTTATAAATTTTACACATCAATTAAAAATAAAATAATAATATATCAACAGTATTTGTGATCATTCGAAGGACAAGTTAATACATAGAGGTCTGCTGACAAAAAAAATATTAAAATTGGATAATTCTTTTGCTGTAAGTCTTTTAAAAACAATTTTCCTGTATGTAGTGTTTTTTTTTTGTTGTTGAATGAAATCTTAATTGAGGATCAATAACTTTTTTATTAATACTGCCTCTCTGTTTAGATGTTGAAGCCAATGCTTTGCTATCTAAAGATGGCATGTTTGCCAGATTTTTATCAATTAGTAGGTGGTAGCAAATTTGCTCAACAATGGATATATCCAATTTACTTAAATCTATATTTTTAATATTATCTAAAACAGCAGGTAATTTAGGCACTTGATCTTTTTGAGGATTTGCATTTGATACTAAATTTATTAAATCATCGACAGAATTATGGACATTACTAGTGACACCAGGTACCACATTACCTCCACAAAATAATTTGTCATTATTGATGACTAGATAATTAGTATATGTTTACATATTTAATTAAATCATCAACATAATTATGGACATTACATTTAAATAACACCAGGTACCACATTACCTCCACAAAATAGATTGTCATTATTGATGACTAGATAATTAGTATATGTTTACATATTTAATTAAATCATCAACATAATTATGGACATTACATTTAAATAACACCAGGTACCACATTACCTCCACAAAATAGATTGTCATTATTGATGACTAGATAATTAGTATATGTTTACATATTTAATTAAATCATCAACATAATTATGGACATTACATTTAAATAACACCAGGTACCACATTACCTCCACAAAATAGATTGTCATTATTGATGACTAGATAATTAGTATATATTATGTTACATATTGAATAGTTAATTTTAAAATCAGGGCATGGACAAGTAAAACATAATATGTACTCATATTTTGCAATCACTACATGTAATGTTGCAGAAAATTTCAGATAAAATTATATTTATTACATATGTTTCCTTCGTTGCGGTATATTTCTCTTCACTGCACTGAATATTATAATTTGCTGAGACACCCTTTTGTGCCTTTCAAAAGTTTCTCTGTCTTTTGAAGTGATTTTAACCTTCGTAAGATTAACGATTCTCTCTATACATCGATCTTTGCGATATTTGAGAACCGCATGTAAACCCTTATCTAATCTTTTCACAGATTTACGTTCTAAATAAAAATATTTAATGACCTTATATATTGTTTGGGCCACTTTAAATCTCTACAGCAAACAGTAAATCTGAAAGAAAAAAATCATTTGTTCATTATATAAAACTATATATAGTTAACTATAATATATAGTTAACTATATAGGTACCTTTTTGAACTCTTTAGCATTGATTATAAATGTGTATTAGTATTTAAGTTACTGACCATCCTAAAACAATATACCCACTTTTTACATTTAGGGGAGTAACACGTTTGGAAATACTTTCCAAACGCCTACTGTATCTTTGTCCCCAAACAAAAACTAAATGAAATTATTTAATGCTGAATCAAACAGATCTTTATCGGTGTTTTGTTGTAGAACCTTTAACATTTTGTAAACATTACCTAGTTTTTCAGCAACAGCAATTTTGTTTAAATTAGATTGCCAAGCACGGTCTACGTGCTACGAGCAGTACAATGTGTAATCAACTGGACCCATCACAGTTGTCCACGAGTTATAAAAGGCATCTTCCATGTCCAACATAAATGTCTTGGATTGAAGATGCCTTACACTTGATTTTACGACACTAAAGAATTTTGTATAAAAACTGGTATTTTTGCTGTTAGCAAACGTGAAAGCAAATTCAAAACCATAACCGTTGAGACAGTGTGTCCCATCAATGGTTATAATGTAATGACCAAACTTTATGCCCTTTTTTTTTTGAAACTGTTCATCATTACTTCAAAATTGTCCATATGCTCCTCTTGATCCTGACATTCCTGCACCCACAGGTCTATATCATTTTAATAAATGTATTCCCCAGGAGAGAGCGCTTGGAAGACTTCCTTCCTGGCAGCCGGACCCAGACAACTTAAATGCACACACATAGCTATCCCTGGGAGAAATGGCATCATTTTCATGTTTTTTGGAAACAGTTCATCATAATTAGACAAAAATCACCAACTTCAAAATTGTCCATATGCTCCTCTTGATCCTGACATTCCTGCACCCACATATATCATAGAAATGGCACCATTTTCATGTTTTTTCCCATCTTTGATGTCAACATTATATTGTTTTTTTTAATATTGGAGATGTCTTTTGATGTCAATTAGTCTAAACGTTTGAGTTGCTCCCCAATGTTGTCTCTAACTGTGTCCAAAATTCTGAAACACTACAGTTTAGAACAATTTATTATTGTTATAAGCTTAGATGGTTTGGATATGTGAAAAGAATGAACCAAATCCTCAAGGAAGAAAGTGTTTTGAGTAACAGAAATCGGAGAACATATATGGCAAATTGCATTAGTGTAAAGGAAAAAAGAAGCGTAAGGATAGGGCGTTCATCCTCTTTGCCTACCCCATAAGGGACAGGACATGAAGGAATAAATGGATTATTTGCTGATTAACCACTATTCTGTTCTGTCATGTTTTGTTTTGACGTGCTATGTTTTTTTGACTTATACGTTTATTTTGCATTGACTATATATGATACATATCTAGAATTTTAGGAAATTCTTTTTGAGTTGCTCTTTTTTTTGTAATAGGCTAATACCAGAAAAGCTTTTTTTGCTGAGTTCAACTATTAAAATATTTGCTTGGTGAGATGTACTTGCTTCATGAGATGTGCTTGCTTTTATTTTTTTAACGGCGCTGGCCGCATTTTGAGCAGAATTTGAATTATTGATATCAGGATTAGCTAACACATTAATTTGACACATACCAAATGTATATGTTTATAAATATACATGTGCATGAATTATTATAATGCATGCACATATTATTACAACCTGCGACCTGATTTGTTCCTTCAACAATGTACGTGTGTGTGTGTGCCACTGACAGGAGGAAGGAAAATAAGGAATATTTGCCTACCTTTCCTGGTGTGGTTCAGAATTTCCCAATGCCTCCTGATGTTCACTTCACACAATAATCACAGACACTAAACTTATAGGTTGGATGACGATGACACGGATTTCAAATGTTTTGTTTTACAAGGTTTGATGAGAGTCCGAAACATAAGTTCACACAGCTTGCTCTTGATGCTGACTGATTTTTGTAGGCAAATTTGTAGTCCTTGAAATTGAGACGTCGGCATTTGAAGATTTTTCCAAAACGGTATGGAGTATCGATTTCTTGGCAGAGGATCTCGTTAGAGAATTCCTCTCTAACTGGAATGCCTCGCACCAGACCCATACGGGAGACTTGGTGGGTGGGGATGGATGAGGAGAATTTAGGGTGGGTGCTGTTAAGGAAGGAGTTGGCACTTGTCATGGAATTAAATTCCAGACTTACTCTGCTCCTACTAATATATTTACACGAACCTATGACGATTCCCTTGATGGCAGTTTTTTTCAATTGTCTGCCAAATTCTATGGCAGACATTGGGGACGAATCTAGTGTGGAATTGTGGACCAAAAATGGCTTCTGGTCGCTTTCCACATATCGGTTACGGGTGATCTTAATTGTTTAGATTTTGTTTCAGTTTGGGTGTTGGGAAGCACAGTTTCTGAGCTTTTAAATGCTGAAGATGGCTTGGGGGCAGGGCCAGAAGGCTTAGGATTACGTAGCGCTTGCTCAGAATCGCTAGATGAAGCATGTGCATTTTTCCGTTTTCTCGAATTTTTTGACTTGACAGTCACATAGAGGCTGGGAGACGGAGGGCAGGGCAGGTCTGGAATTGTAATCATCGACCCATTATCTGAGTCGGAGTCAGATGCATATGAGGATGGAACATGTTTGTCTGGAGGATCAGGTGGATCGGGTGGTTTGTCCGCCATTGTTAAATAATAGTAATAAAAAAGACAACAATAAGAAATGAACTTCAGAAAAATTCACTTACCCTAGGTAAACACAAAACAAAACAAATAAATAAGTAATGAACGCCAAATGAATGCCAAATTAATTAACAGTTATGTATTATGGTTGAAGTTACAATATCAAAAGTTACGTCAATTCCCAGGCAGCGTGGACCGCAGCGAAATGCACACGTCTAGCTCCGACCGACACCGGATTGGAAAAAGAAAAACGGCAAATTTGTAGGTATGAAAGAAAGTAGGTAGGATAAAATGCAACAATAATATTAAATCTCAAAATATTGATGCGTCATTACATATACTTACCTATCCATGTGCATATATGTATGTATGTATGATGAGAATATTGTTCCCTATAACATAATTATAGCGAACAGTATGTTTCAAATGATGATGACAGTGACAGGCGAATTTAATTGTTTACATTGCAGTTTAAACAATAATATTATTATATATCATCATAAATAAAATTATATTCTATTTAAATATCTGTTTTACTTGTATCTGTTTTTATTTCATTATATATATATATATATATATATATATAATTCTTCCGTACGTGTGTATGTCACTGAACTCCTCCTAAACAGCTGAACCGATTTTGATGAAACTTTTTGTATGTGTTTATGTGAGTCCCTGAATGGATTAGATTCACAAAAAGGAATTTAATAAAAGAATAATAAAAATGGGAATCTTTATAAATATTTTCGTAATACGCATTTTGAATAGTGGGAACATTGGCTTCCAATATGTCATAATATTATGCAATGTTGGTTATGACATTAAAACTGATGTATTTGTTTTCATATTTTTAATATTTTATGAAATTATGAAGTTGTTTGTATATTTTCTTATTATTATTGTAGGTATAAAGCTATTGAGTTTTTTTCCAAGTATGTTCTGTTTTATTAAGTGGTATTATGAAGATAGGTATATCAAAGTTATCTCAATGTAAAGTTTCGTAATATTTCCGTTTAAATATTTAAATAAATTTATGAATATTATATTAAATTATTTAGTTATATGTATGTATATTATTATCATTATATCTACAGTGTTCTTGTACACTACTATTTGTTGGGGTGGAACTCTGTTTATTTGCAAGTAAAAGATGTCTATTCTTTTACACTTTATTATAACAACACGTTCAATATAAGATACAATTCAAGGGCAATATTACTATACTATAAGGAGGTATTTTACTATCAACGGTGAAACGATGAATGGCCGCCCGCGCGTCCAATCCAACACTATTTACACACACAGACATGCTATCTCTTTCACTCACATATCTCACAATATCATTGTGTGATATTATTATATTGTGATATAATATTCTATTCTTGATAGCCAAATTTAAAAAAAACATCTGTTAATGTAAAGTGAGGTTATAAATATATATTTTGTGATCGAAACGTCAAGATCAAACAATTAAACATAATTTAGAGAGAATTTTCTATAGTGAAAAAATGTACACCTTCGTACTATAAAATTAGGTTATAAATAAATATTTTACTATAAAATAAGGTTTATAAATATTTTTTTTGTTTGAAAGACATATAGATACTCTTATGGCATTTAAAATTTGTGAGAGAGAGAGAGAGAGAGAGAGAGAGGGGGAGAGGGGACAACGTCTGTCGGGTCCGCTAGTTTCATTATATATTTTTTGCTATTAAAGAACCACTTATTTATTGGCATCTGTAAAACCGATATTGTACATTATTATACTTATATAACACATTCATTGGTCTTAAAAATAACATTAATTATATTTATCGATACTCATAAATAATCAAATAATAAAATTAGTTAACATGATGCGTTGTCAACACCCTGTTTTAATTAAAACAGGGTGTAATTTATTTGAAATGGAATATTTTGATATATTTTGTTTTAGGTTAAACGTCTCAATTCTATTAAGTATTTGCTGTATCGCCAATAAACCCATGACTCATTTTATAGAAATACCAATTTTTATTGAAATCATAGATAATTAAATATTCTGTTTTTTTTTATAAAATTACTTCTGATGATGAATAAACAATTGATTCTAAATTTAAATGATTTTAAAACATGAAATTACACAAAGTTCACGTTTGAATGTTTATTTCAGTTGAAGAAGAGTGAGCATTAGACGAGAATCTTAACCTAAGCAATCTTATCAACTAATTAGCCTAGTGCACATATAACGTAGCAACATCTTTCCTGACAGCTATTTTGTCAGTGTGAAAAATAAATGTATATTTTTATGTTTCCAAATAAATTGTGTAGGTACATAGCAACCTTAAAACTTAAAAAAATTCAATGTCAGAAAAAAAGATTATTGTTATGAATTGTCTTATGTCTAGGGTATCTTTTATTTTGAATTTTGCCATATTAAAAAGATTGTAATTTTAAGAATGGCAACACACAAATTATTGCTTATTTTATATTGATATGTGATTTGAGCATTATGTTATATAATGTATGTCTGCTTTGATTTATAACATGTACTCGTAGCTTAATAATATTTTAAAAAGTTTAAATAAATTAATACTATTTTTATATGATATGTATTATTGTGTTTTTGATAAAGATTTTACATTGTAAATAATAATTTGTATATAACATGCTATGTTGTAAATAATATTATATATTAAAAGAATATTATCAAATTTTTGTTTTATTACCTACCATATAGACATTGTAATTTTCGTAAATCAATTTATGAAAAAAAAAATTATTGATTTGGTGGAAGTAGGGTTACGAGAGTTTTTTTTTAGCCACTCAAATGTTATGAAATTATTTTATTACTCAGAGTGATCTTACATAGAGAGAATTATTATTAAATAATAATGCGCCCTGCGTATGTGGTGAATTTATTGCCATATGGCAATATCTTCCAACTAATCAGTGTTTCCACCCCAGAGAAGCAATATTTGCGTGAGAACTTAATTCCAAGTGAAGCTACTTAATTGCAGGTGCACAAACCAATTTTATTACATGCATTTTACACTGATTTGAATAAACCAATTATACAAAAAATTATAAAAATAGAATAAAGATTAAAAAAAAACAATGGATTGAAATGAGGAAATAATAAAGCAAAATAAATATCTTGGAGTTGAGCCATGTAGATAAGATAAGAAGTCAATGGATTCCACAATTCATATACCTGAATTATTAAAAAAATGTAAGTATGGATGCGTGGTTATAATTCACAATTATACAAAGTTTTTTTTCTTCTTGTTGGCGAGATGACTCCTATTGAATGGGTCTTTTGTTAATAGATAATTATTGTACATGGTCTAACAATAATTATATGTTCTCTTTGTTTGATTAACAATAAAAAATCAATAAAGTGAAAAAATAAATATTACACATATTAAATCAAATAATCTTGATGTTGTTTCTTTTGACTCATTTTAATATTAAATTGAAAATGATATTTTTATTAGTGCTATGCAGCAAGGTCAGAATGTTCCCGGGCAGTGGGCAGTGGGATCTTATATATTATGTATTTTGAGAGAGATTGGGAGTTGAGAGGACAAGAAAAGAAGATATGGTCCAAGTCTCCCACTTCCTCACCACATTTGTAAGCCGGAGTATCTTTTATCTTAATTTTGTATAAATGAGCAGGTGTACAACAGTGACCAATTCTCATAACAAGTATACCATGGCTTAACTGGAATACTTGGTTGAATTGAACCATAATATCTCCTTCCCCTGGTGAGGGAAGATGAGGACCAAAGTTTGGTCCATGCAGAGGTGAGGAAAGATTTAGATAAAGGAAGAAGATCAGGTATGAAATTATTACTATAGGAAGAAGCAAAACCTCACTACAGCAGATTTTAGGGTCAATCCATTTGATCTCACCCAAGCCGTGTGCTCATCATTTTTGATTTCTCTGGATTTTTTACCATGTGTTCCCTATAGAGAGACAGTCACAAAACACTATTTGAAAAAAAAATTAAAAAACCATAGTTTTTTTCTGGCGGCCATATTTATAATGGCGGGTGGGCAAATTTTAATGAAAAATGTGGTTTCCGGAAAGTTTAATTGCCAAGCTATTATAAAAGATATCAGAATATTTCAAAAACCATTGTGTTCAACAGGCAATATACTTTATGCATACATTTTTAAAATTATTATATTATGAAAAAGAGTCCTCAAATTTTTTTCTGTAAAAACTCGGAAAAAAATGATAAATTGTTACTTTTTAAGACCATCTTTTTTATGAAGGAAATGAGACTCACTAATAATATGTTGTTTCTGTGTTGAATACTTACAAAACTACCTGAAGTATAAGTTTTAGTCCTGAGAATGCACTCATTTTTTTTTTTCTAGAGCTTCTCAAAAATGGCCGAAAGCCCGAAAATGTCAATTTTCTCAAGTCAATAACAAAAAAGGGACTGAATGAAAACAAGTGAGTATTACTTATATACATAGGAATATCTCACAAAAAAATTATCACTGATACTTTAACTACATTAAGAGTTATAGAGCAGTGAATTTCAGTAAAAACTCCACCCTTCTAAACTCTCGTGCAGTATCAAGTTACCAAACAAGGACTCAAATTGTTACAGTTGACATTCATTCATGACTCTCACCAGTATAAACAGAGGTAAAAGTTGGAAGTTTAAATTGTTTAGTAATTTTCTCGTTTTTGTGATATACTGCAGCCCCAGTGTAACCGTCATCGTCAATTATAGAAGCATCCGTAAACAACAGGTTCCAATCATTCCAATTTGAGTCAATTTCCTTCTAGAATAACTGGTCACTGTTACAAGAAGTCCTGTTTGGTCCAAGAGATGATATTATATTAGGGCAATACATAAGAATTTAATATGGTACAGAAAATATCGGAATTGATATAAACTGCTGTATCAGATTGGGATGTTCTGTAAGTCTACGATAACTTTTGACTATTAATGGTAAATTATTGCGAAGTGAAAGGGGTGTATGAATATTTAAAAGGGAGTGTACTTTAGATATAAACAGGGTGAGTAGAGCCTAGCAGCTTTGTAGAGGTAACAATCTGAAAGAAATTGCCTATGAAGATTAAGGGGTGGCTCCTCTAAAGAAAATGGTGAATCAAGATGATGCTCAAAAGAATTAAGTAGGTATGTATATGGTAAATCTACAAAATTGGGAGCTGAGGGAGGAGAGATTTTATTTAAGAATGAATTTATCCAAGGTCCAATAAAGTTATTACGCCTTTTTGAGGAAAATACAGAACGGAATTTTCTTATATTTTCCCAAACTTTAGACGAAGGAGTGTCTGGAGAGAGAGATTGACAAAAAGATTTCCATCCTTGACGCTTTTTTTTTAATAATAGTCTTTTAGTCTGCGCTTGAATTTTCCGGACAAGAATAAAATTGGATTCAGACATATTTGATGAATAAGATTTCATAGCTTCTTTACGTTTATGTATTGCCTCACAGCATTCTTCATCCCACCATGGTGGAGATGGAATTTTACGAGGGATAATGTTTTTGAGGGGGATCCAGGTTTCAGCTGATTGAATCATAGCTTTTATAAGACGGTCATATGCAGAATGAATGTTAGATATTGAGGGCCATTCAAAAGTTTTAATTATCTTGTCGAGCATTACAGAATATTCATTCCATTGAGCTTTTTCAATATTAAATTTATTTGAATTGAATAATCGAGTTGAACTGGTATTTGGGAATTTTATAGATTTAGGGAAAGAGAGAATGATGGGAAAGTGATCACTACCATGAGAATCTTGCAAAATATTCCATGTAAGTGAAGGAGCAAGGGAGGGGGAACATATCGATAAGTCAATTGCACTAATGTTTTGCATTGGTGGAGAAAACCGGGTAGGAGAACCGTTGTTTAAAATGCAAAGGTTCTGTTCGTCGAGTAAATTGTATAGTTTTCTTCCAAAATGACAGGTTCTGGAAGAGCCCCAAAGAGTGTGATGCATATTCAAATCTCCTAGAATTAAAATAGGAGGAGGAATGGATTCAATTATATCTTTGAGTTGATCAATGATGAAGTCGGAAGGCCTAGAAATATATACTGATAAAAAGGAAATGTTATTAATACGAGCTGCTACTACATTTAAGTCGAAAATTCGAATACCAGGAATTGGTAATTGAGAAAACCGTTGAGATGGATGTACAAGGAGGGCAGAACCACCTTTACCATAGACCCTGTCATCACATAAGCATGAGTATCCTAATAGATGGAAATGCGACTCTGGTTTGATCCAGGTCTCAGAAAGAGCAACAACAAATGGAGAGAAATCTTTTAGTAAAAGTTGAAGTTCGGCTTTATTGGCAATTACACTACATGTATTATTCCATTGAAGTATATTAAAATTACATTGATGAGCCATTATTTAAATATAGATATAATATTATATAAAACATGTAAAATTGTATATCTTTAAAAAAAAAAAACAATAGAAAAAATTAGATTAATAAAACATGATTAAATTAGATTCAAGTTAGCTAGGGGATGTCATTATGAGAAGTATTCGGCAAATTGCCATCAATATATTTTTTAAAAAGTGAAGTTTGATTGAGAATAAGTGGAGCAGCGTTGGGCGGTATGGTTGATGGATTATCGAGTAATTTTGTAATTAGCAAAAATAAATTATTGAGAATTCCAGTTATGTCATTGTCTTTTTGAATAATACAACTAGGTTCAGAATTAACTTTGGCATAGCCACAACCATCTGAGAGATTGGAGTTGGGTTTCCACGAGAGATTCTCAATTTCCTTCCTTTCTGACGGTGTGATGTGGGGTTGAAATCTTGGCAGGCTTTTTTTTAAGTGGTGGGTTTTGTTGTACTGAAAATGACTCGATAAGTAGATTCCATGTGGGAGGCCTGAAGAGTGGACGATTTGATTTCACCGTGTGATAGAACATCTTCAAAGGTTCTTTTTGTTGGAGGTAGTTGTTTGGATGCTTCTAAATATGAAAAATTTTGTTCTGACATAATTCTTTTTATATTGTCCTGCCTGGCATATTCTGGACAGTTGCGGTTAACTGCAGAATGATGACCTGAACAGTTTAAACACTTTTGGTTGATTATTGGAGTAGTACATGATTCACCAGTATGAGTTTGTCCACACTTAAAACATCGCGGTGAAGATCTGCATAATGTTTTTGTATGTCCAAATCTGCAGCAGTTAAAGCATTGAATTGTAGGATATTGATATTTTTCCACAATCAAAGAGGTGTAAAACGAATATACCCTTGTTGGTAGTATTTGTCCGTCAAATGTTACGACAACAGTCTGAGTGGGAACCCATTGGACTCCTTCAGGGGTTGTAGATTTGCGATTAAGACGGCGTGCTTTAATCACATTACCACAACCGCTTGGGACTTCAATATTTTTGCAAATGTCATCAACTGTCCAATCTGTGGGAATTCCTCTTACAAGACCCATTCGACAAACCATGAAACTAGGGATGAAAGCTTTGTAGCAATTTTCCAATAAAAATTTAGAACATAAAAAATCGTTAGCAGCCAGAAAATTTTTGAAAGATATTGAAATTTTGTTTCGGCCTATTAATTTCACACCTTCTTTCGGAATAATGTCAGCAATCGAATATTTCTTTAATGTCTTTCCAAAAGATATCGGATTAATAGAAGCACCCAGAGAGGAATCTATTTTTTGAACGTGTATAATAAATGGTCCAATGTCTTCTTTATTATAAAGGCGACTAATAATTGATGTTGGATTGCCGGATTGAGTCGAGATTGGATCTAGAGAAATATGTGAGTTCACATTAGGAGTAATCTTGATTGGTAATTCAGGGTCACTGTCAGATCTATGAGCCCTCATTCGTTTTTTCTTTAGTTTCCGTGTAGAATGAATCTCCAAAAAACTGTTTGGAACAGGGATGTCTTCATCAGTTACCGCAGAAGTGTACGTATCATTATCAAGAGATGATACTGTAGCAGGGTCAGGTGGTTTTGGATTTGGCCTAAAGGCCATTTTTGAATGGAGTAAACTTTAACTAAATGGTAAAATCAAGTTCGAAAAATAAGAATAAATTAAAAAAATCAACAAAATATAATCACTTTGCCACAAAATCAACAAAAAAAATCAGAGCGAAAAAAAAAAACAACCACTTGAGAGATCAATCAAAGAGAAAAAAAACTTACCATGATTTATCTAAAAACATTCAAATTCTTCTTCTTCTTCTTCTTTCTACTTTTTAAAAGGCTTTATTTCACCGTTGCCAGTGTTCTAGCCTGTCTTGGTTGATGCTTTGCTTGGGTTTCAATGTAGCCTGTCCTCAGGTATTATGGCGTTTAGCTGGTCAGAGTGCAAAGGACTCTGGAATTGTTCCTGGTATGTTGAACTCAGATAGTCAAAAGAGTATGGGCTGATGCTTACTTATACAAGTTGTATTGTATCCATTATAGGTGGGCTAATCTTTATTTGGCATAGGTCATTGCTACTTTTGGTTAGTATTACCCTTGAACAAACATTATAATATTATTATAATTAGGCAAATTTAAACAAACATTATGTTATAATACATACATCTACTACTATCCATATATACACTATATTATACACTATAATACTATACATCCATTTATGTACTACATATCCATATATACACTAAATTATACACTATATTATACACTATAATACTATACATCCATTTATGTACTACATATCCATATATACACTAAATTATACACTATATTATACACTACAATACTATACATCCATTTATGTACTACATATCCATATACACTATATTATACACTATATTATACACTATAATACTATACATCCATTTATGTACTACATATCCATATATACACTATAATACTATACATACATTTATATAGGGAAGGGGAAAATGAAGAATTTCTATACAGGGGAGAGGAAGTTGTATAATAGGAAGCAGAGGAAATGGGATGGTGGAAGACTTCAAGTAAGGCATGATTATATTTTGATATTATTTAGTGAAATAAATTTAGACAGCATTTTATATATGGGTAAAGAAGCGATGGATAAAAGGTGAGTAATATTTATTGGTAGAGAGATTTTGTTGTTTAAACAATGGTTGAAAATAGGAGAGTGATCCAAAAGGGGACACCCCAAAAATATGTGGTCGACTGTTCCATCCTCTAATCCACACTCACACAAAGGAGAATCTTTAACTTTTATTTTGTGGAGGAAGACAGGGGAACATGTATGACCGAGTCTCATTCTACATATTACTGAAATATCCCTCTTTTGGAATTTACCTATGGAGAACCATGGCTTGACTGGAAAGCTCTGTTGTATGTAGGAGTAGTACACTCCTGCTTTACTTTTTCCAAGGTTCCATTCTTTTTCCCAGCTTGTGTGCAGTCTCTTTAACAAGGAGGGAAATCTGTCCTCTATATGTATGTATTTGTGAGACATTTGTCCATTTTCTATTGCCTTTTTTGCGTGTTCATCCGCAGTCTCATTACCCTTGATTCCACTGTGACCTGGAATCCAAGCAATGGCCACTTGTAATCCTTGCATCCCGAGGTTCAGGATTTCGTGTTTAATTTGAAGAATTATAAGATTGTTCAGCAGCCTTGATGGGTTTCCCGAGATTTTATTTACTGCACTAAGGGAATCTGTGAGGATAAGTGTTTTATTAATTCCATTTGTAGCTGCGAATTTTATTGCTTCCAGTATGGCGAGGCATTCTGCAGTGAAAATGGATGTTTCCGGTGGAAGTTTATACATGGCGACTGAGTTGAAGTCAGGACAGTATATTGCCGCCCCGACGCATGCATCATCTTCACTCTTAGATCCGTCTGTGTATATGGTTGTCCAATCCTGCCAAAGAGAGTCCAAACACTCCCCAAGAACAAAAGGAGCCTTTGGGTCGTTTTTGTGGATATTGAAATTATGTACTAATGGGTAGAAAGTATTTGATTCATGGTGACTTGAGAATAACGGGTAAACTGTATTTTTATATGAAGGAACGTCGAAAGAATTCAGGAACTTGAAGCTATTTACTAACAGGGGGGGATTTTTATTTCGCCAAATTTGTTTTGAATTAACATATTCTGAAAGAAGTTGGACTTTAGGGAGTAGTGGGTTATTTGATAGCCGGGAGGCCTTAAAAAGGAATCTATCTGCGAGGAATTGTCTTCTGAGGTGAAGGGGGGCCTCAGCACATTCTAATTGAAGGGCATTGATAGGAGTAGACCGCATGGCTCCTATTATGATTCTGAGGGCTTTTGATTGAACCCTCTCCAACATGATGGACAAATATTTTGGAATCGGGTCCATTAGGAAGGAAGCATAATCAAGGTGAGAGCGGATTAGTGCCTTATAGAGGAGAGAGAGGGTATTTGGATGAGCACCCCACCACACCCTGGATACAGATCTTATGATATTGAGCGATTTTTGGCATTTGGATACAATATGTTCGATATTTGCTCTCCAGTTGAGTTTTCGGCTTAGCACAATGCCTAGGAACTTGACCTCTGGTACGCAAGGGATGTGAATATTATTATATGTGATGTTTATGGGGGCAATGTTCCTACTGTTTGAGAAGATCATAAACTGACTTTTGTGCGGAGATATTTCTAGCCCGTGATTATCCAGCCATTTCTGTAATAATTGTAGTGCTGTGTTTAGCTCACGCTCTATTATTTGGATAGATTTTCCAGATATGTAAATTACAATGTCGTCTGCATATTGCAATATTCTTACATGTTTTAGGAGACTTTTTTCGATACTTGCAGTGTATATATTATATAGCAGTGGGCTGAGAATCGATCCTTGCGGTAAACCCTTCCACACCTTTCTTATGGACTTTTCCCCGTTTTCCGTAGATAAGAGCAAGGTGCGGTCGCATAGGAGATTTTTTATGTACTGCCTAGTTTTTGGTGGAACACCGGTATCTAAAAGTTTTCCCATAAGGACATCGATAAGGACATTGTCATATGCAGCAGAGACGTCTAGGAACACAGCAGCCATCATTTCCTTCCTTGATCTGGCAAGTTGGATGTCGGTGATGAAAACACTCAGATTGTCGATGGTACTCTTGCCCTTCCTGAAACCATACTGTGATCTAGCCAGCAGCCCGTTGGTCTCAAAGAAGTGCTCCAATCTATCTTTAAGCATGTGTTCCACTATTTTCCCCAGGGTGCACGAAAGCGCAATAGGGCGGTAGGAAGATCCTATATTTGGGTCTTTGTGGGGTTTTAAAATGGGAATTATGCTTTGTGTTTTCCAGTCTGCCGGAATGATGCCAGTGTCATAAAACGAGTTGGACATTTTGAGGAAATAGGTTAAGGTTTCGGAATCTGCTTTGGTGAGGAACGAATACGGGATTCCATCTATTCCTGGAGCAGAGTCGTGAACTCGTGTTATGACAGATCTTAATTCATGCAAGGTAAAGGGAGCGTCAAGAGAACATGTAACATCAGAGAAAAGGCGTTCATCAGGTAGAGAGTTAAGGGGAGGGACCGATAGCGGAGCAAGTTTATTTAAGAATTCATATTGCCAGTTAGAAGATGTAGGTTTTGAAACTTGGGGATCAAAAACTGCTCTGTATTGCCTTATTTTTCTCCATATCTCAGATACGTTAGAATCAGGGGATAAAGAAGAACAGTATTTGATCCAACCCTGTTTCTTTTTATCCTTCAAAATCCTTTTGGTTTTGGCACGGGAAACCAGATAGCTATCAAAGTTAGTTACGGACATGTTTTTTTTTAAAGTTCCTTCTTGCCAGTTTTCTATCTCTAACAGCCTTGGTGCATTCAGCATCCCACCATGGCGGCGGTGGTATTGTTGGGGAACGAGGTGTTTTGGTAGGGATGTTCTCATCAGCTGATGTAGTAATCAAGTTTACAAAGGAATTATAACATTCAGTGTTATTTGATGAGTTTGGAGTGGGAAGTTCAGGAATTGTCTTAATAATTGTTTTATGAAATGAATGCCAGTCTGCTCTAGCTACATTATATTTGTATGATGATGTGTAGTTGGCTTCTCGAATTTGTCTTCCGAAATGTATAATTATTGGGAAGTGATCACTGTTACGGGAATCTTGATCAAGTGACCAAGTGGAAAGAGGAGCAAGACCGGGGGAGCATAAGGAAAGATCCACAGCACTCGGTCTATGCGATATAGGTAAACTTTGGGTGGGGGTGGGAGTCAATCTTGAAGTATGAAACGGGAGAGAGATTCGTGTTGGTGATCCGTCATTAAGGATACATAGGTCCAGATCATCAATCATGTTCATAAGTGTATTTCCAGCACTGTTAGTTTTATGTGAACCCCAGCTAGTGTGATGTGTGTTGAGGTCACCCAAAATAAACAGGGATGAGGAGTGGGAGGAGACAATGGATTTAAGAAGGAATATATCGGAGGGGGAGGGATGGGGAATATAAATGGAGAAAAAGGAAATCCCGTCGATCTTTGCTCCAACCAGATTAATCCGATCAGAGTTCAGACCAATAGGAATTGGGGAATATGGGATATTATGTTTGATGAATAGGGCGCAACCGCCCCTTCCATCTTTTCTGTCATCGCGAAGACACGCATACCCCGGGAGTCTAAAAGAGGCACCCGGGGCAAGCCACGTCTCCGAGATGGCTATGATAGAGGGTTGGATTTCGTGGGATAGGTGGAGGATGTCTGCTTTATTGGAAATAGCACTACGGCTATTCCACTGTAGAATCCTCGTTATCCGTTGAGGGACCATTGGACGAAAATAGTGATGAAAGTAGGGTTAATGAAGAGGCAACGTTGGACGGTAGGATAGAATTATGTTGAAGGGTTTTAATTATAAATTGTAGAATTGTTGAAATTAATTCAGAAGTGTTAGGCTCAGCTTTATTACTAGACTGTAGGCCACATCCTTTAACTGGCTCAGGAAGTTGGCCGTTCGGAAACCATGAAAGATTTTGGTGGGCAGTTTTATCGAATCCAGGGGAAGACGCTGGTTTATGAGTTTTTCCTTTATTGGATTTTTGAAATTTGGGAGTATTGTTTGCCATATGTTGTGTCGTATGGCTTGGGATGGCTTGAGATGTCGAGGGGCTGGAGGAAATAACGGTTGAGAACGATTTTTTAGAGTGAGGGACCTGTTTCGAGGCTTCAAAAAACGAAAGATTTTTTTCGGCCATAAGGTGTTTTATGTTCTTTTGACGCGCATGTTCAGGGCACTTCAGACTCACAGCTGTATGCTTGCCTGCACAGTGAAGGCAAGTTAGATCATCCTCGGGAAGAGAGCATTCTTCACCAAGATGATCCTTACCGCATTTGAAACAACGTGGTTGTGATCTGCACAGGGGCTTTGTGTGGCCGAATCTACAGCACTTCCAGCACTGTATAGTCGGAAATTCATATTTCTCCACTTGGATACTGGTGTAGGATAAGAATACCCGGTCTGGCATTCTTTGTCCATCAAAAGTGAGAACCACCGTTCTGGAGGGTTTCCAAACTGCTTGTCCTGTTGACAAATCTTTGTAGTTTAACCTACGACATTTTAGTATTTTTCCATAGTTAGGGGGAACCTCCATCTCACTCATCAGGCACTCATTGGTGAAGTCCTCTCCCACGGGGATACCCCTCACCAATCCCATACGGGAAACCTGATTCGTGGGAATGTAGGTCCTAAATTCTGGGAACGTTTTCATTAAGAAGTAATTTGCATTGGTAATGTTGCTAAATTCAACGCTGGCTCTATTTTTTCCTATCAATTTACAGCTTCCGGTAATTATTCCCTTTACTAGGTTTCTTTTAAGGCATTTTCCGAACTCAATGGCAGATAATTGGTTAGAATTTTCGGAAGAGACGTGTACTATGAATGGACTGCTGTCCGTTTCATTGTAAATATTTCTTGTGTTTCTTTCATATAAGGGATTTGGAGGGGTGGCTGAAGTGTTGGGGGTGGAATTTACAGAGGGTTGTGTTTCATTGAGGGCGGGTTTTTTTTTATGATCACTGGTCTTGGTTTCCTTTTCCAAGTCACCAAGGGAAGGTCTGCTATTTTTCCGTTTTTGGGCGTATTTTTTATTTGGGACTGTCACAAAGAGACCGGGAGACGGCGGCGTTATATCTGGGACAGTAATTAGGGAGCTGTCAGAGTCGTAAGAATCCGACCATGCTCGGTCGCTTCTCGTTCTGGTATATCGTGGTTTCGATGGAGAGAGATCTGGAGGATCAGGCGGGTCCGGAGGTTTAACCTCCATTGTTAGTAAATTAAAAGGAAAAAACTGTTATATATAATGTTAATTTAACTTACCCCAGGTTACAAAATAGACATCACAATAACAACACAAAGTAAAAAATGAATTTGCCAGAAAGATTGACTTTTACACCAATAATATTAAAAATATTGAATATTCGGTAGGTAGGTTGAGTTTTTATATGCTTGTCGACGCAGGAACAAACACACGTCCGTTTCTGACCAACGCCAATCAAGGACCATTCAAATTCAAAAATTTAGAATTATTTAAAATTATCTTTTTCAAATAAGTCACTGGAGTTGAAATATATAGCTGTTGATTATTGTATTTTTTAGTAAAACAATAGTACTTGAATGAAAAAAACCATAGAGCACTCTCTAGGGTGAATTTCCAAAAACCAATGAAAAAATCAGACTTTCAAATTTGGAATACAAAATGGACAACATAAGTCATTTTCAAAAATGTCACAGTCACAGGAGAGTATTGATGAAGATCCAAAACACGATATTTATGATTGGGATTCTGGAATTTGTGATTATCTTCTGCCGTCATGGCAAGATGCATTCATGCTGAAATCGTCTTCTCCAGAGCTGAGTCCATATTCTCCACCATTTTTGACAATTTCAACAGTAACAACAGAATTGATTTTCTCAACATGTTCCAAATTAGATGTTCCTCTTGGAGTATTCTTTCTGAGTGTAGATTTATTTGACAATTTTATTGCGAATCATTTAATAGATTTGTTCAAAACTATCACAGAAGCAGATTCATGTGAAGAAAGTGAGTATTTTATCAAAATTCCTTACAAATTACCATCATGGTCTTAATCTTATTCTTAAATATTTTGCAATCATGTTTAGCAAACACAATACCTCGAAACAAATTAAATTTTCATAAAAGTCTTAAATAACATTAGAACAATAACAATTAGATTTTAAAAACGTATATTTTATAAACAAAAAACATATTATTTCTTTATTTCGCTGTCCTGTAAAATTATATTTTTGCAGATTCGACATTGCTACCAGGGCATACCAATATAAGAGATATTAATTTGCTGGTTTCTGCCCTAACTTAAATTAGATTTGAATATTAAATATTCAGTTAGATTTATTTTTTAAATCAGATGTATGAGAAAACAATTCTGTACCTACCTTTATATGTAAATTTTTTCACTAGAAATGCTTGTTAAAATTAATAACTTACATACAAGCCTTCAGTATGTAAAATAAATAATTACTTACAGGATGTTTATTTATTTGGGACATGTTGTCTTCAATATTATGTAAAATAAATAATTACTTACAGGATGTTTATTTATTTGGGATATGTTGTCTTCAATATGTAAAATAAATAATTACGTACAGGATGTTTATTTATTTGGGACATATTGTCTTCAATATGTAAAATAAATAATTACATACAGGATGTTTATTTATTTGGGACATGTTGCCCCCAAGTCAAATTGAAAACGCTGTTCGTTTTCGCCAAGCGCTAATTTTTTTGTATGGGATTTGACGTTTGTTGTTTGTTATTGTAGAAAAAATTTCTACAACAAACGTCAAATCACATACAAAAAAAAAATAGCGCTTGGCGATAACGAACAGCGTTTTCAATTTGACTCAGGGCCGTTGTCTTCAATATGTAAAATAAATAATTACTTACAGGATGTTTATTTATTTGGGACATGTTGTCTTCAATATGTAAAATAAATAATTACTTACAGGATGTTTATTTATTTGGGACATGTTGTCTTCAATATGTAAAATAAATAATTAAATACAAGATGTTTATTTATTTGGGACATGTTGTCTTCAATATGTAAAATAAATAATTACTTACAGGATGTTTATTTATTTGGGACATGTTGTCTTCAATATGTAAAATAAATAATTACTTACAGGATGTTTATTTATTTGGGACATGTTGTCTTCAATATGTAAAATAAATAATTACTTACAGGATGTTTATTTATTTGGGACATGTTGTCTTCAATATGTAAAATAATTAATTACATACAGGATGTTTATTTATTTGGGACATGTTGTCTTCAATATGTAAAATAAATAATTATATACAAGATGTTTATTTATTTGGGACATGTTGTCTTCAATATGTAAAATAAATAATTACTTACAGGATGTTTATTTATTTGGGACATGTTGTCTTCAATATGTAAAATAAATAATTACTTACAGGATGTTTATTTATTTGGGACATGTTGTCTTCAATATGTAAAATAATTAATTACATACAGGATGTTTATTTATTTGGGACATGTTGTCTTCAATATGTAAAATAAATAATTAAATACAAGATGTTTATTTATTTGGGACATGTTGTCTTCAATATGTAAAATAAATAATTACTAACAGGATGTTTATTTATTTGGGACATGTTGTCTTCAATATGTAAAATAAATAATTACTTACAGGATGTTTATTTATTTGGGACATGTTGTCTTCAATATGTAAAATAAATAATTAAATACAAGATGTTTATTTATTTGGGACATGTTGTCTTCAATATGTAAAATAAATAATTACTTACAGGATGTTTATTTATTTGGGACATGTTGTCTTCAATATGTAAAATAAATAATTACTTACAGGATGTTTATTTATTTGGGACATGTTGTCTTCAATATGTAAAATAAATAATTACTTACAGGATGTTTATTTATTTGGGACATGTTGTCTTCAATATGTAAAATAAATAATTACTTACAGGATGTTTATTTATTTGGGACATGTTGTCTTCAAAATGTAAAATAATTAATTACATACAGGATGTTTATTTATTTGGGACATGTTGTCTTCAATATGTAAAATAAATAATTAAATACAAGATGTTTATTTATTTGGGACATGTTGTCTTCAATATGTAAAATAAATAATTACTTACAGGATGTTTATTTATTTGGGACATGTTGTCTTCAATATGTAAAATAAATAATTACTTACAGGATGTTTATTTATTTGGGACATGTTGTCTTCAATATGTAAAATAAATAATTACTTACAGGATGTTTATTTATTTGGGACATGTTGTCTTCAATATGTAAAATAAATAATTAAATACAAGATGTTTATTTATTTGGGACATGTTGTCTTCAATATGTAAAATAAATAATAACATACAGGATGTTTATTAATTTATTTGGGATATTTATGTTGTCTTCCATATGTAAAATAAATAAGTACATACTGTTAAGTATATAAATAAAAGTTTGTTAATTATATTTAAAGGATTTTCTCAATCTTGGACTGTGGTGAAGGAGCGTGTTGCCACCCAATTGTACCTCCGCATGCTCAACTGCATCCAATTGGCTTCCAAGATTGTCTTCAGGGACCAGTTTATTACCACGGCACAGATTAAAAAACTGCTGGATAACGCCAATCAGAAATACTCCATAGAATCCATCATAGTATCGGAATTCAGAGTTCTGAGAACATTGAGTATGTATTAAATCTATCATCCTCTAATAACTCTAAAATACTTACTGCTTCCTTTACATTATAGTATCAACTATCATACTCATTATCAACTAGGCTAATATATTTTTTTATTAAAATCAATAACCAAATTGAAATAATCACTCCTTGCATGTACTGACACGTTAGTATGTACGTGATGATAGATGAAATATTCCTTCTTTTTTATACACTTTTTTTACAGTATTAAGGCCCTAGTATACCCTGGATATACGGATGTACGCAAAAATGCACACTAAATTAGCTTGTAATGTATGAAACACGAGAAAATATTTTATATCACCTGATATGTGATATACAACATTTTATCTTGCAAAAATGGTAAAATTTAGAGGTTTTTTTAAATAACAAGAAGAGTTATTGAAATATTATAATAATTAAAAATTCAGCCGGTAGATTTTCATATTCTCTATCGAATAAAGTAAAAATATACTTCATAGGCCTTGTAGTTTTTTAGTTACTTACAATAAAAAAATAAAAAAGGGTTTTACTAAAACTAATTTATACAAGAAAACTATTAAACAAATTCAAAATTCAAAAAAATCATGCAATAGATTAAAGATGTACATACAAACTGTTCCTTATTTCAAAGACGTATCTTTTGAGGGTATTAGGGAAATTATTTTCAAAATATAATGTATAGCCTACTATAGCCTCTTAAAGCAATATTTAAATATGCAGAATGTTACAATAGCAACGCTTGTTTCATACTAAACCACTACTAAATGGAGTTGGTTATTTGACTGAAGGGGGAAGGGGGGCGAGAGAGGGGGGGATGGGAAATGAAATGACGTTATGTGGTGATAATTCAATTTTGCTTATTTTGTATGTTTTGATATGTACGTAACAATAATTATGTTTCAGGAATAAATTCATATACCTATTACAGGTTTTATTATTATTTAAAATTTTGTATTAATTATCTCCTTTACTCTCTGTTAAGGTTTTAATCTATGAACTTTTGATTGTAAAAAAAATATTGTTAGGTGTTCAATTTCCAAATTTATAAAATGATATTGTTTGATGTTAGAATTTAAAATTCCGCTGTACGGTGCATTGGATATGCTGGAGCAACTGTTAAAGACATGTACAAGACACATCGGCATCAACTCTGAGGGACTGCATCCTGTCTGCGTAGATTTCCTTAAACTGTGTTATCTACAACATCACACTATACGTCGTGAGTAAGTGACTACCTTCTTTTACTGATGCTTTCAACAAATTATTTTTTTATGTTCCACTAACGTACAATCAAACTAATGTAGACATAAATTTTAAATGAATATCATGTATTTATAGGGTAGGCCCTAGAGCTTGGCCCCTGGGTACCTACCCCAACCAACCATGTTTTTAAATAAAATCGCCACTCAGCCCCACGAAAAATTTATAACTATTAATGTGATGCTAAATATTTTTCAAGAATAGCAATCTTTTGTTTAACCCAGTAAACGAGGTGAAGAGAGAAAAGAGTAAACACAAATTTTGTACCAAAAATATAAAAAATTGAATAAAAAAATAATCTTACGTAATGATTTACAGAACAATTAACTTATATACACTTACTTCTTTACAACTTAGTAAAGAATTATTTTAGTAGTGAATATTACAAAAAACTTTCACTTATTCATTAAGCAGGACGATGATAATCAGCTACATTCCCTGGCCGCATATACTGTTAAATTGTTTATCAATAAAATACAAATGAAAACAATTTTTTTGAAAATATCAACTGTATTTGAGATATGGCCTTTTGAAAATATGTTTTTTGACTACTATCTCAAATTGGATAAAGTAAGCAAGTGTATAAAGCTATTGACGAAGACCCCAATTTGTTGCTTGATACAGTAGAAGGTATTAAGTGCGAAATAAAGAAAAAAAATAATAACACTTCACATAGCAATATGGAAAAGATGGAGGGTACAGAATGATATAGAAGTAATATTTAGAAACTATTTGGCAGTTAAAGTTTTTTTAGTTTATTTTTAAATATATTTATGGATTGAAGTAACTTCATTACTTAGGCCATTCCAGTCTAGCTGATTATACTTGAAAAGAAGAGCTTAAAACTTGTGTATTGTGAATGGGAATAGCTAGTGTGGTACGTTCAGCAGATTGAAGTGGTTGATCGTTTACCTTAGCAAATTTCTCTAAAATGTTTGATTTTTAGTCAATACATTCATTAAACTTTTTTATTTCATATTTTTCATCCTCTATCATTCCCTTAAAATTCTGTTATAATATATGTATGTGTCTGCGAATGAGTCCAGTAGAATAATATTTTTTGTGTTGTAGATTGTCAACGATAGTGGAAAATAATCACATAACCTCACTTCTTGCCTCCGGTTCTTTTCTGGCCTCCGTTTATACTGTCCGACCACCAGACGATGCCATGGATATTGTACTTAAAGATGTGGCATCCCGAGTCAATATAACACTTGAAGACTTATTGACATTTCTTCATTTTATACTCAAACTGACATTCGATTGAATAAATGTGTGACTACACAACAATACACCACTGGTTCAGATAATAAATAATAATGTTGAAATCAGATTTTGTCATTCAGTTGAAACCCAAATCTCTATATCCTTGTAGCTGATTCAGTCCGTTATCACATGGTGTGTCTAAAAGCAATTGCCACGCGCTTATTGTGTCATATCTAGCTTTATTAGTTATAAAGGTAAAAATTAATTACACACATTTATGCTTTAGTGAATCTTGCTTGCACAATATAAAATGCATTCTTTGATAAACCTGACATCTCTGCTAGCTCTTTCAGTGCCTATAAGACAGCTGTCTGTTAGTTTTAACACTTAAAACATAGCCAACTGAGCAACAAAAGCTGACAATTTTGTGCGGACATGTGTGTTCATTGCCTCTTGCGCAGGTTGCAAGGAAGCGTTTATCATTACTAAGTGGTGGCCTCTTGAGTACATATGTTTTTTAATGTCAAATGATCTAATAATTAATTGCATTATATATTAGACCAGTTAATGTGACCCCACCATCAGATTATATTATTTATTATTTTCTTTTGTAAAAATTTGTGATGAAATAAAAAAAACATTTAATATCTAAACTGATTTTTATTATGACAAATATAAAGCTTTTGACAATAAAACATGAAATATATGAAGCAGCACATTTTTTTTGTATAATTTAGAATACAAATTTTATTTTCATTTGTTTCTATAACTCGATAAAATGGCGACTGGAAATATTTAATGCAGGCAGCACCGACACGAAAGTGAGAGAGAGTGTGAAGTCGTTTAGGAGATACCAACATAAAAAATTTCAGTGTCGCCAGAATAATTGCTGGGATAAATGTTTAAAAAAAAGGCATTTTAATTTGTCACAAATAAATTATAAAAATGTATAAATTTTGGAAATATACTTAACACTATAATAAAATGCGGTATTATATAAAAAAAAATATATACTTACATGTCTAAATAAATTACTATCAAAAGAGTAAGGCGAATTTTGTTTTAGAAAGATAAAACTAAGTGATATATCTTTTTATGTGTTTAAAAGTATTGAAGAAAATTTGTACGCACTTGAAAAAGTGTACGCACTTTATATTAGAGATGTCATTTCATATGAATATTAACAGGTGAACATTTTTCAATATTTAAATTTAAAACATCATTTATCTGGCAACCTTTTTTCATTATAGTACTTTGAAAATGTCAAACTATAATGAAAAAAAGGTAAAAATCTTGAGAAATAATATCATCTCTATTATAAATTACACACAGAACTGTCGAAACTGATGAAATATTAGACCTTTATGGATATAACGCAATAAAACAATTTAATGCAGTTAGATTTATGTACAACATACGTAAGTAAATAATATGATTGTGTTGACAAATGTATAAAATAAGAAATTTATCTTGAAAAAATTTACTCCAAAATTAAAAAAAAAAAAATGTATCTTTAAAAAAATTTACTCCAATATATTCACAGATGCAATACATTTAATGTAATCCAAAAAGGCAAGGCAACCTAAAAGGGCAATTTTATGAGACATTAAGAGCAATATATAAAATTTTGGACCACAAGACAATGAAATGAATCATAAATCTCCAGATTCAGCTACAGTACTGTATGTAGAGCAAAACCCTCGTGATTACCCATATCATGGATATAATTATTATATGGAGTTCTATAATATCTTTAGATGTCATAGAACTCTATACGATAATTATATCCATGATATGGGTAATCACTAGGGTTTTGATTTCGCCGGTCGAACCAGACTTGCCCCCCAGATAACTTTATATTTATTTGAGTAATAATTTGAGTTATGTCAAGAATCACCGGTCCAAAAAAATAAATTTAGTTATTAATATACTTCATAAAATTATTACCAAACAAAATAAATACTTTAAAAAAATATCTTTCATAAAACAGTTATGATATAATCTGACAACGAGGTTGGTTAAAGCTAAACATGCTAGCATAGGACAAAAGTTAATTTGAGGGTGTACGAATGTGAAGAGTAATATTGAAAATGGAAAGTTTTGTTTAAAAAATATAAGGCAGCTTCTATACACACACGAAGATTGTCGATAAAAAATATAAATTGCGGAACAAGATTTAAAATATAATCTAACAACAAATAAAGTAATGTTATATGGTTTATGTTCGGCCATCTTAATAATATTATTAAGATAGGCATGACACTTATACAAATCACTATATTTGAAATAGATTTCGATTATTTATCCGTAATCCGAGGCAGTGCACTGCATCGCTGTCTGGGGCCAAGTAAAGAAGGTGCAGATAGCTCCGATGGGCCCCCAACATCCCAAGAGAAGACAGCACTTGAAAAATGAACCGTTGAGATGAATAAGACTTGAGCGTATTTGTATTTGATTATATTTGTTTGAAAATGCATTGATGATCGTCCAAAATCATCACCATGTCAATAAGATGTAATTATATGACAAATTTTAAAATGTGTTGAATATCTTCTTTTAATCGACAAATAACTGTCAAATATGAAGATATTATCTCGTACAAACGAGATCGCTAAAAGTCTTATAATGCAGAATATAACATATCGTTTACCGACAATTCAACGTTTTATCGAAACAAAGAAAAATTACCGTCAAATAGAGATTCATTTTTAAGTGATTGAAAAATTCATGTAGGACAATTTTAAATATTGTATTATTACAAATTATTCCAACTTACTTTATTTTTTGTATGGCTAATAGCCTCAGTTCCACGACTGACAATTATTATGACGATGTGCCTTGCACGAACTACATGAATAATTCAAGTAAACAACAAATATAGCAACTATTTTTATTTTATAATTATTGATCAAAGAAAAATGAATCTCAATTTGACAGCGATAACAGATAAATTCCATAGATGTCAGTACATACTGTAAAGCTAGCTGCTAAGACATTATAACCAACAAATAATTTGGGTGATTTTAAATATATTATTTATCATTTTAATTATAATTATTATAATAGTAAATTTGTATATTATATAATATGTGTGTCGTGTGTTTTAATTTTGGAAGAGCGTGCGCGTGAACTCGATATAGTCCAAGGCGCCGGCGATAGGTCTCTCTGTCTTGGGTTCCACGTATGGCTTCATACGGGCTTGGCAGTAGTCCGCCATCTCCTTTGTGAGGTTCTGTAAGATGTAATTTCAAAGATCAAAAATAATTCATTATAAAAAAAGGAGAAGAAATTGGTGCTAATTATTTAAAACGTCAAAAGGAAACAGACAAACTCATACATATGATATGAAACAATAAATTTATGCAAATTGAGAATTTGTATAATTCTCTCTATGGCAGGCAGTTATGAATGAGTGATATACTTGTACTTGTTCACGCTTTTTCCATTTTCGTCTTTCAAAATATCGTTCACATAGTCGTGGCATCCCTTTCTTGGGGGATCTCGACCTCTCATTACATTCCTGTCCGCAATGTATATTTTCTTTGTCAGGCGTTCCTCATTCATTCTCCCCATGTGGCCAAACCATCTCAATGTGTTTTCAATAACATCTTTCTTCATCTGACATTCTTTATTTATGTCTTCATTTCTTACCCTGTCATACATAGTTCTATTACAGATTCTTCTTAGCAATCTATTAATAAAAGACAATAAATACTCACAGCATATAATTCCTCCTTGGTGACATAAGGTCTATCCGCCGCCGTGATTGCTCTGAAGGCGTTTTCTATTTCCTCAGAGGATTGTACGTTTTCAGTTTCTTTGGATATCATGAAGGCCATGTACTCTTGTAAAGATACTTGCCCGTCACGGTTGGGGTCAACCACATCTGAAATTATCATTATATTAATACACAAAAGAAGAGCAGAGAAGATTTTGAATATGAGAAAGGAAGAGACGGAAATTTAAAAACAATTATATGGTATTGTTCCACAACTTCTTCAGTATAAAATTGATTGTACACTAGTCATTATATTAATTGTAAAAACTACACATGTTGACAAGAAGACAATACCAGACAGCGAGTCAGGTATACCTTAATTCCCTCCATAGGATATATTATTAATAAAAATATATATGGCATTGTTTTTCAATACTTATTATTGAGTACCTAACCAATAAAATATTTTATCCTATATAGAATTTTTTGTGAGATATCAAGTTACCGGTAGACAGATTATCTTTGTATGATGAAAAATGTAATGAAAAACAAATTCGTACGTTCTTTTATACGTATGTACTTTTACGTACTAACTTTTATACAATCATTACAGAGAACAATCACATAAACCCAGACACAGACTATACATAATGACAATAGACATACAAAATAAATTCAGTGGTCGTTTAAATTGGATTTTAACTTTTTTGACTGAGTTTGCCACCAATTCAAATTGGAACTCCAAATATATGTTGAAAATCTCTTTGATAATGTACAGTGCAAACTGTTTGAAACATAGGGTGTTACCCAAATAAATAACAAATATATATATTTAAATTATTGTAATTGTATAACTTACATAGACCCGTTTTCGTTAGAATTTACGTCGAGAGCACTATTGGTTATATTTCTATAGATTTAAAATCAAAATTTATCCAAATAAATGTATTTTTATAAGTAAAAGAATAATAATTATGTGCGCATTTGAATGAACCTTCTTTGGATGAGCAGTTTGTCGTTATTACATATAAAATTTACCTAAGATGGCGTCGAACTCCGGGTCGGGCTGTCCCTCCTCAACCATGGGCAGGTCGTAACCGAGGGCTCTCAGACAAGACTTGAACTCCTGGTGGTTCAGCCTGCCAGACTTGTCCTTGTCAAAGTGCTTGAACATCATGGAGAACTCCTTCAGGGCGTCTTCGCTCACACCTATAGACAAACAGTATTATTATTACATAAATATTTATTATATATATTTATTGTAAAATATAATATATTTTATACATAAACACACTCTACATTCTTCATTATTCTTGCTGTGGTTCAGTGGTAAGCCAGTTGGCTTCTGTGCTGGGGTCCTCGGTTCGATCCCCAACAGAGAAGAAATTTATTCAAGGGGGCGCCTGCTGCCAACGTACCTATTTTTTCAATTTGATATTGAATCATTACTACAAAATAAATCATTTTGAAAAAAATAAATTGGATAGTTTAGATATTAATAAAGAAAAATATTCCTCGACTTTTTAATTATGTTCTGTATATATTCTTGTAGGAAAATAATAAGCACACCCCGATTTTTGACATTTATTTTATATTTCTAAAAAACTATAATGTATAGCAATATATATTATTTTAAATTAAAAAAGAACAAAATATCTGAAAAAATATGTTGTGACGTTGCATTAATGCATCAGGTTAAGTTAATAAACCAAAAAAACTTTTATTTCGCAATGGCGCTGAATGGAAAATAAATGTTTTTTAGGTTTATTTACTAAACCTGAAGCATTAATGCAACGTCACAACATATTTTTACAGATATTTTTGTCTTCTTTAATTAAAAAAAATATATATTGTTCTACGCCTTATAGTTTATTGAAAACATAAGATAAACGTTGAAAATCGAGGTATGCCATTATTTTCCTACAAGAATTGATACAGAACATTAGCAAAAATATTTTTTTATCTAAAATTATCTAATAATGATGGTATATCAAATTGAAAAATAGGTACGTTGGCAGCAGTCGCCCCCTTAAATTCAATTTTCACGCAAATCTTGCTTTTCAGGGCTGGAAACACAGCTTAGTTAGAAGATATTGCATAAGGCAATAAACTCGCACTTGTGTAGGGTATGTCATATGTCATTATAATAATTTTACCGCTCTGGTTTCTGGCTTGTATCTGTTGTTCTAAGTTGTGCTGCATCCTCATTCCCAGTTGGTCGAGCTGGTCCCACTGCTGCGCTAGGCCCACGGTGCTGTGCTCCGTGTACCTGTTGTCCAGGATGAGGTGCCCCTCGAGGGCCGCCCCTAGCTCCTCCAATCGCCGCAGGTCGCCGCGCCGAGCCCTTACCTCGCCGGCAGCCCGGCGGAGTGCGTCCAGTTGCTGTTCAAGTGAACCACTGCCCTCCATCATGGAAGTGCTGAAAGTGACAAATATCTTTAATAAGTGTCTTATCTGTAATGTCCAATTATTGATACATGAAAAAATGAATATGTCCTTGTTAAATAAGTTGTTGACGCAGATGACTGACAGATAATTCCTATTTGTACGTATCCACATCTTCCTGACATACCAAAACCTCTTCATACCTACATCCATACCTGAACGTGGCAACAATAATCTCGTCTCTGTCCGCGCGCAAGTATGCCACCTTTGTCAGTCTCGCAAATAGCACCTCCATACACCACTCGTGTTATGCAAGCGCCGTGCGCAAATTGATATAAAACCTTAAAATATGTTCACGGCATTCGCACATATATTACAGACAATTTGTGAAAATATTTTGTTGAATCAGTGACGAGAAGAAGGAAGATCTACGCGACAGAGAAAAGAAAGAAGAAAGCTGGCACAGTAAGTTCACTCACTTCCAAATTTCCATTTTGTCCAATCTGTTTTTTTGCCGATATCGCACACAAGTACAATATACATACATCTTCCTACGTTCCCTAAAATAAGCAAATAAATGCTTGTGCTATAGGTGAACGAAATCGGTCGATGGAGGATTCGAACTCACGACAACTGGATTACTAGCCCAGCGCGCTAACTGCTGTCATTTATCTCATTTATGTAGCCTTATCTACCTGTCACCTGTGTACATTCAAATGATGAACTAGTATGATTAAAACATACCTAACTTGTGTATTATTCTCCTTTACAAAGGAAGGTTCTTAGAGAATTTATTGTATCATATTGGTATTGTATTTGTAGTTCAGAGAAAGGCTACTGTTATGTCAAATGTAAAATGATATTTCTTGATATAAATGTCAATTATCTGTAATGTTTTATATGATCAAAACCACTGAACAATATCACAGATCATGCCTGAAGCAATTTTTCATAATACGTTACTTAAGCACTATTTATGTATGAGATGGATATTCAAAACATACTTGTTAATTAAAAAAACTTTGAGGATAGTCAGCATAAAATCAATACTCTAATCGTGAGTATTGAAGTTAGTAGTTACAATACTGTTTAATTGGCAATAATAATATTAGGTAACGAAATTTAAAATACTTTTGTATTCTCGTAAAATAATAACATTACCATTCATTATTTCAGTCACTGGCATTATTCCAAAATTGTTGTCGTAATTTAGTAATTTTAGATTTATCGATAAACTTAATAATAAAAATGCAAAAAATGGTAATAATGAATACATGTAGAATCGTTAAAGATTTTATAAACGTTAATATTCAGGAATCAGTAGGGTTGTTAGGTAGTATAGAGACCTCCTCAGAGCCTAATCCTTTGATATGTTAAGTATCTGGATGGGTGAACTATTCCCAATTGAAGGTGGCTTGATCGGTGCGTTTGTTGCAATTTATTTTGATCTATTAAATAATTTACAATTCTTTTGAGGAAGTGTATAATGGTAATAATAATAATTGAGTGTTATTATTTGTAGTGCTTAATTGTTATTAATATCATTAGTAAATCGGCCAGCGCAGTAAAAAAAGTTAAATCACCACACTCATGCTGTTTTTTTATTGGTTATGTTAGTGAAACTGGGACATTTTCAAGTAAGATAGTCATTTGATGTTCAAATAAGCAAATACATATAATTCCAATGTTTGTGTATATGCAATAAAAAAATACATACAAAAAAAATAAAAATATATAAATAAAAAAAAAAATAAATAAATAAATACATACGATTTACATACACATTGGTACAAGTAGGTAAACAAGCCAACAATGAAATAATATTTCTGGCACAGTTCAGGGGTGATATCTGTGCGAGACACCGTCACCTCATTTATAAGGACTGTTGCTTTAATTGTTTACAAATAAACTAATTTCTCAATAGATGGCATTACAAAAAAAGGCTTTTCCGTTACTTCATAGATAGCAATAGTATAGTTCATTATTTTCAAGAGAACTGTTACACACTATTCAAATATATAGAACTTTCAAAAATCACATTGATAAGGGAATTCAATAAGAAGGCATAGTCGGTGAAAGTTGCGCAAGCGCAGTTTTCACGTAAACCAGCCGATGTCAGGTCGTAAGCCTTGCAGGTGCCTCGAGTTCCTGGTTCTTCTATAATATCCCAACTTCGTCTCATTTGAGATGAAAAAAGTTTGTCAATAAAAATATAATTGTTATGATAGACTTCAATAACAGAATCAGCAGATCACAGCAACGAGGGAATATGAGGTCACAGAAGGAAGATTATTTTTTTGACAAATATTTTTTTTGTATTTTACAGACTGAGATGATGTAAAGTCATCATAGTGTAGCTAATTTTTTTGTATTTTACAGACTGAGATGATGTAAAGTCATCATAGTGTAGCTAATTTTTTTGTATTTTACAGACTGAGATGATGTAAAGTCATCATAGTGTAGCTAATTTTTTTGTATTTTACATACTGAGATGATGTAAAGTCATCATAGTGTAGCTAATTTTTTTGTATTTTACAGACTGAGATGATGTAAAGTCATCATAGTGTAGCTAATTTTTTTGTATTTTACAGACTGCGATGATGTAAAGTCATCATAGTGTAGCTGATGATTTTAAATGAAAAAAAGGGCTCGAAACTTCTGAATAATCAATCGTCTAATATTGTACAAGGGTCAGAGCCAGAAGACAGGATTATTCCGTGTTTGAATTAATTAGTCACTTAAATCAAAAACCACAATTTTTGTGCGTATGTTTTCTATTAATTGCCACATAAATCAACCTATGTTAAATTTCTCTATAAAATGCGTTTATCTTGTTTTGTCATTCACCAGCTCAATACACAACACACGCCGAGCAAAAAACATTTGTTAATTTGTTAGTAAAGTTAGAACATAGTATAACACAAACAGTAATATTAAATATAAATTCACCCGTCCCATCCCAATATACGATACCTGGATCAAAACAAAAGAAAAATAACATTAAAATAACAGTACAAAATTGAGCTTAAATAACACCAAAATAACAGAACATAGTGGTACTTAAATAACATCAAAATAACAGTATATAGTGAAACTTAAACAACGGTACATAGCGTAGCTTAAAAACTGCGACTAAAAAAAGTTTACATAAATCATCAAATATTAACCAGCGTATTATAAAGAATAAAAATCATCTGTGAACACCAAACCCCCTATTTGCAGTATTTTGTACACGGTTTCAAAATATCATTTTTTTACACAATTATTAACTGTTAAAGAGGTACTGTATTATATTATGTGACAATCTGCCTAAAGCGCATCTTTTAGTGTTTTGAACATATTGCTAGAAGGAACCCTCATAACCTAATGAAGAGGTTAGAATATATATTTTACAGAATCTTTAATCACATAAGTCCTTGGATCTACCCAAGATTGTCCTGCACGGAGGTGGGCCGTTCTGCAGCCGTCATCCTCAATCATGAGGCCAAGGAGCAAGAAATAATGAGTTAGTAAAAATTTGTTATATATCTTACCGAGTCTCCGTCAGCCACAGATGGAAGGTGTTGGCGTGCTTAGCAAACTCCTTGCGAAGCTTGTCGTTCTCCTCTTGGCGGTGAGCCTCTTTGGTCAATTCTACGTCTCGCTCACCTGCAATTAACGATTGACAACTTTAATTTGGAGAATAGTTTAATAAGGTTATATTATTCTCTGGTACGAAGTTTACTCGAATACCAATCGTTCATATGGTCCCCCTACTATGTGTCTCATAGAGACAAAATAGAACGTGTTCAGAAATATTTTACTAGGGTTCTTTCTTTTAGAGCGGGTCATAGTGGCCGGTTGGAATACCAGGAGCGCCTTTCGCTTTTTAATATGGTTAGTTTGTCAGTTAGGCGGAGTGTGGCCGAATTAATGTATCTTCGTAAGCTGATTCGAGGTCACTTGGACACATCTGACATAGAATTGTTAAACTTTCATGCAAATAATAGATTAAGATGCAGCGAAGTGTTTCGTCTGAAAAGGTATAGAACCAATGTGGGACAGTTTTGTCCTATAAGCCGAATGATGAGCTCATATAATAGTTTGTCAAGGGTTGTATCGGATCTTGATGTGTTTCATAATCCGGTGTCCACTTTCAAACGTTTGATTCGAGGAAATCTAGTGATAGGGACACCTTGATGTTGTGTGGCTCTGTGGGTGTTGATTTGTATTGCGCATTTCTCCCCACTTTTGTATATTGTATTTGGATAATTTGGTATCTTGATTGTATGTTTTGTTCTTATTTAGTTTTTATAGTTTTAAAAATAAAAAAATACTAACACGTGTATAGTACGAACATATAAACCAGCAAATTCGACAACATATTAACTTATAAGTCTTACTAAAAATATTCTAGTTAGACGGGCATGTTGCCGAGTTCGCGATTTTGTCCGCGACGTTATTTATTGACTGTCGTTACATTGCACTCGCGTTTGTACCTGCCAATACAGTGACATTCTGCCGTGTCGGAGTGTCATTGTATTGGTAGATTCAGACGTTGCATCTGAATCGTTGTGACAATTTAATGTAACGACGTTGTGACAATTTAAAATATGCTGGGTAAAATCTATTTGTTTTTTTTTGTCTCGGTTCAATTGTTCCTTCTTTTTTTATGTTTTATTTTATTAGTTCAACATTTGTTTTCTTTCTGTTTTCCTACATATATGTATATGTGTATTTTAAACTTTTCTTTTAACTGTGCAAAGTAATGTCTTTTTTATAATATTAATGGTCAGGAGACGTTGATTGTACATACCTAACTATGCACAATAGCCATGCGGGAGATACCTGTTATTGGAGCACTGGAGATTCTATTTTTTGTTTCATGTTTTTTTTTGTTTGTGTTGTTCAGTGTTCTGTTGGTGTCTCTGTATATTAAATAAATAAATAAATAAATAAATAAATAAATATTTCAGTTATTCAAGTTTCCTACTGTTATATCTATTGATTTGCCTAGTATTAACACAAATATTTAAATATTCGAAACACAGATTCTGTATCGACGTATACCGTAAGCATTTATACACATGTGCATTTTTTCTTACTAAACCAGGACAATATAACTATGGGCCGGTATTACAGTCTCAGTTTAAGAGCTAAACTCAAGTTTTACAAAAATATAGCGAAATACAGTGATGGACACTGTATTTTTTAAAAAATACAGTGTCCATTTAGGCCTAATCTTCCCTAAAATACGTCACTAAAACGACAAATATTTAACTCAACGTTTCTGGCCGATTAAGTACTTGACGGTGACGGACTAAATCAATTAAAATACATGTGTATTTTTAAGTGTGGGTTAAGAAATATTTCACACACTACCACAGGATTTTAAAATAAAACAAAATTAGTTTACCAATGATCTTCTTGAGGTTCTTCCACGTGTCTTCTAGTGCCTCCATGGTAAACCAAGTGTACGGGTTCGGTCCCACGTTGAAGGACTTGATCTTCTGATCGAGTGCAGCCAGAGCTTCAAAGTCCGCTTGTGCAGACGACAGCGACGCCTATGACACAATACATTTCAGATTAATAAAAAAAATTTTTTTTTTTGCACAAATGGTTGCACTAATGCCAACAAAAGCAGCCAATTAAAAGGTTTTCATAAAATAAAAATTCATCACATTTTCTCATGGATCCCATAATCGAATCCGGACCAAAATGAATGTGACCACCCCTGAGGTCCACCCCTGTCTAAAAAAAAAACATGGAAAATCCCCCTCCTCTTTTGAAGTAATTGTATATAGCTGTTGACAATTCCATTAAAAATAAAATTAAAAATATATATAGATACCTGGAATTGTGCGTGCGCCTCTCTCAAAGCCCTGATTTCCTCGATGGAATTGCACCTGACTGGATCGGTGAGATCCTCCTCTGCGTTCTCGAACCACGAGTTGAAAGCGGAGGCCTTCTTGGCGAACGTCAGATAGAGATCCTCAATCTGACGGAACTGTTCTTGTAGCTGGAGTAGACGCTGCTTGCGCTCGTCGGAGTCGCCCAACAGCTTCTGCCATCTAAACACAAAATGAGGATGTGATTAATAACATTATGAATGATTAAAACATACTTTGTTTTATTTCAAAAATTGCCTATGATATATCCACAAACTATAACCTTATATAATTTCTTAATAACATTTCAAGGGCTGCGTTCACAATCAACACCAAGTGTACTTTGTGATGTTCTATGCCATTCATAATGACTGGAAACAGACGCTCGAAAGACACTCTGTGGGGTTCAGATTGAATGTCGAGTGTACGCACCAAACGTTCGGTAAAATTGTTGGGTGAAAAATGATCTAACAGTTATAGTATCTGTTGACTTCTATTTGTTTCTGTGGTATCTATTATGTCAGTTGACATTATTTATGATGACAATATGCATTCACAAAGAGGTTAATTTATAAAAATATCATTCAACAATTTCCAATAAAAGGTCAGAGATCATTATTTACTCCATTGTCCAATTGTTGTCTTCCGGTGAATATATAACCTAAAAAGAGATATGTATGATAAATGACATTTAACATTTAAAACACCCGATGCTGCGTTCAGATTGAAATGGCGCTCGAAAGCGTTCAATAAGATTGGTATGAAAAACGCAATAATCTGCAACTTCAGATACATCCGACACCCAACGTCAAGTGTTGTATCTGAACACAGCCAAAATATTATTGTAACAACGAAATATGTCAATGTGTACTGACCTGGCAATGACATCTTGGTGTCTCTTCTTGATGGCCGGTGTCTGATCGTGGTTGGCTGCCACCAGCTGGTCCTTGAGGACCGTGATGTTTTGTATACCCTCGTGTTCAAAGGCTGCCAATCCTGAAGAACAAAAAAATAATATTTTAATATTTTGTTTTGTTTCTAGGGCAAATGACAGATACACACACACACGCACGCACGCACACACACACACACACACACTAAATGTTCTACTCCAAATTCGGAAGTAAATCAATATGTAGAACATACATACTGCGAAGCCTCTAAGTTGGTGTTTTTGTTATTTCAAAGTTGAAAAAACCATGAAAAATATAGACCTGGTCGTACAAATCCCGCGTATCTTGGCTTAATACTGTTGATTCATTAAAAGAAGTAAATTCTCTTGAACGAATCGGCAGTTGGATTATCAAATAAATAAAACTGAATTAATGGCACATTTTTTTTTTTTTTAATAAAAAATGAATAGGTGTGTCCTTGTTAAACAAGTACATATACATCTTCCTACGTTCCCTAAAATAAGCAAATAAATGCTTGTGCTATAGGTGAACGAAATTGGTCGAGGCAGGATTCGAACTTGCGACCACTGGATTACTAGCCCAGCGCGCTAACCGCTCTGCCATCGACCCATCTGAATTGACAGTGTAATGTATTTCCATACCTGCGTCAAAGGTGTCCTGCTTGGTAAGAAGGGTCTGCACGGTTGATAGGTCCCTGCCAAACTCTTCGCTGCGCACATGCGTCTCCTTGTCGGCTATCCACGACTCAACAACGTCGGCCTTCCACATGAACTGGAGGTAGGCAGAGTTGTCTACGAGGGCCGCCTTGCGGGCACCTCCCAACGCTGACAGCTGCTCAAACTTGGACTGAAAAAATCAAACGTTACATTTTCAAATGTGACAAAATTAAATACATACTGCCGTGCTAACGGTGTAAGATCCCGCGATTCTATATTATAGGGGGCCCAAACAAAATTTATATGTATACTTAAATTGTAGTATAAAGGCTGATTATTTTCTGTAAAAGGATACCACAGAGGAAACAACGATAAGCTAATATGATCCTTGAGCAGTGGTGGCTTTCGGAGATAAAAGCTATCAGTGTTGAAAATTGTTATTTTGACATGTCAGTTATAGTATAAAGTGTGACTTTTACTCCTCACTTACCCTCGGTGAGGAGTTATGATTTGCAATTTTAAAGGCTATTTTTTTATTACAGGTTACCTTCTAGTATCATGTTGCGATTGTTTCCTGAAAGTTTCATCACAATGTATGCTGTGTACTATGTACGGCGTGTTTATTCTACTTTATCAATTATAGACTAAAGTACTCATTCGATTCTTTTCAAATTTGTATATCTAATACTCGCTTAGACCCCATTAGATTCTGAAGAATATCTGAATAGTGCTTCTCAATTTTTTTACTGCCAAATATTTCAAAGTGACCCCAAGCTCAGGTAAATTAAAATTTGATATTTTTATTTTTAAAATGCCTAAATTGCACATCAATTTAATAAAATGGCATTGAAGAATTATCAAGTTTTCATACTTGATAATTCTTCAATGCAATTTATAAAAATTCCGAATATTTTTCCATACAAAATTGTAATACATTGTGGAGTGACTTGTTAATGAGGAGTTTAGCGTTGGCCACAACCCATTCATTTTATATTACCATGGAAGACTATTAGAAATCACGCCTTCCCCTGACAGACACTTTGGTTGGTAGAAACCCTTCGACAGACACCTTTAAAGAGACATGATTTATTAAACAATAAAGGTGTCTGTCTCACTTACATAATAATGTAACTTTTGTAATGTACAAAAATAAAATAGATTGTTCAAGACATACTTGTAGTTGTTGGCACCTATGCTGGATGCTGTCGGCGTGATGGTTCCCGTCCTGAACTAGCCCTTGTCCTGCTTGAGAGATGTCGGAGCAGCGATCGCGGTGGGCCGCAAGCTCAGTCTCAAAGGCGTCGTGCTTCTTCAGCAGGCCCTGCACGGCGGCCATTGTGTCGCCGTAGTCCTCCACAGACAACAGCTGTTGTTTCTCACTGAAAACAAGTTTATATATATATATATTAGGAAGAAATATGTAGTATATACAGGAAAAAAATTATAATTAGGTACTGTTTGCTTTTTTTCGGATGGCACTCCTTAAGGAGAACACACATGGGCCACAAATGATAAAAATATAAACTTTGTGATATCACAAATGGGGCTGACCTCCCTCTTACTTATTCACTCTAAGTGGCTAATGAATGTCATAACGTCTCTGATGTCAGCAGACACTATGACCCGAATGCACAGTCCTAAGTAACTAAATATTAACTCATAATGTCATAACCTCACTGGAGTATTTAATATTCTTAAGTTAGCAATTACGTTGCAGAGACATCACTAACTAAATACTACAACAAACTTAAGGTCGATGGTGTAGAATTTCACATTATTGTGTACGAAGAAAAGAGATAGATAGTTTTCTATGAGTTTATACTGACGTTTAAAATGTTTTTTTTTTGTCATAACAACACAAACACATGTAACCAAGCTAACACTGACAGTTCTATGTCACGGTTCTGAAATTCAAGCGAATTTCAGGCATCTCGTATAGATCGCTGAATACTCTGTTTGGTATTTGATTTGATAAAATTACCATATACATATTTGACGAAGTCGCTAAAATCATCATCCATTGAAAACATCTCGTATTTTAGTATTAAACCACTCGTAAGGTTCCTCGTGATCAACCTTACTTATTGACAGTTCGTAAATGTTAGTTTACGCCGATGCGCATGCGCTAAGTATTTAGATATGTCTCTGCAATTCAATTATCATACAATAACTTGGTAGCATCCTCCAGTTAGGAAGCCACGTGATCTCCTAACTTAAGTGAGCGACTGTGCAATGAAAACATGGTTAGTATTTAGATCGGACTCTGCATTCGGACCTATGTCCATTAATTAGGTAATCACAGAGGAAACTATTTCCAGAGAGAGCACGACAGTGGCAGAGGAAGTGGTCCACAATTTCTGCAGTAATGGTACGTCTCTAGCCCAAGCCTTCTGGCATGCCTCTCTACGAGTCAGTGTCCCGTTCATCAGACATTCGTAGGTCACGGTGGATAGGATAAGGGGGAGGATAGTCTCATTTGTGATATCACTAAGGAGCAATCCGCTTAAGTGTATTTTCCTCTCTATTGTTTAAAACAAATATTACTTTTCATTTTCATTTATTTATTTTAACAAAACAAATATAATGCCAACGTTAATATGAAATGTTTTTTTTTTTTTTTATAATGATGTTATTATTGCTTTCTTTCTGTTATGTTCAAATAAATAAATAAATAAATAAATACTAGGTGATTGATCAGTGGCTGCAGTTACCTGATCCAGGCCTCTTCCTCTTCAACCTTGGCCAAGAACTGCTGGTACGTGTTGCTCTGGTCCAACTTCTGTCCCCTGGTGTGCGCCAGCCCCTTCAGCTCGGCCCACGCCTGGTTGAGGGCCTTCAGCCGCTGCTCAATCTCAGGGACTCCCAAGTTAGAGACGTCCATCAGCTTCTCACCGGCCTCCTACCAAAATTATTCATATTTTATCATAGAAATATAAAAAAACATCACGTAGAAGTTGATTTTATTTATATTTTAAATGATGATAGATTTATGTAAAGTGTCAGTTTTAACCTCTAAGTGAGTATGGCCGTACACGTACGACAGGAAATGTCATTGCAAATTGGAGTATGGCCGTACCGGTACGGCTAGAGAAATGGAGTGAATATTTTTTTTACTAGAGTACGAATATTTTTGACACTGCAACCAATAGTTGAAGACACCTGAAATAATCATTCAATATAAACTTTGCAAAATGGTAAGTTTGAATTTTTTTTTACCGGATTATTGTGTCAGGAGTCGTCAAACGTAATACTTTTTAAAATAACTCACTCCGTATAGGTATGTACATCACACCAAAACTCACTAAGTTAAATATCTCTTGAATAACTTTCATAACCTCGTATTTCAAAAAGCTGCAATCTCATACCCACAAATAAACAATGTTTTTAAAGGCTTTTTACTGTGAAACAATATAATAGATACTCAACCCAATTAAGACGAGTAGAAAAAAGTTACTTAAAAAAGTACCTATGGACGGACAGTATTGAAAAAGTATTACAAAAGAACATGACAGCATCAATATGTCACGTGATCCTTACGGCATATGATGTAGATAAGGAATATGCGCCCATTGTGTATTGGTAAGGATCAAATTCAAAGCAGAATGTTCGGTCTTTTTCCTATGCGCATGCGTATTAGATCCTTACAACAGGCGGGGAGAGTTCAAATTAGGCCGATGATTTTCGATGAATTACAATGGTTAGATTTCTTAATTTTTTAAATAATTTAACAATTTTTATTTTAATCAAATACGAATTTACCGAGATATGAAGGTTCAAAATTTGATGATTTATTTAAAAATTTGTGATGGTTTATTTAAAAATTAAATGAATGTACCTGCACGGCCTGTATGGCTGGCTCGTGTGAAGCAAGTTCAGCCTCCAACCTCTTGTGTTTCTTCTTGAGGTTCTGCACTCCAGTGAGGTCGCGGCCGTAGTCATCAGATCCAACCAGCAGTTTCTTTTCTCTGAAACATACCATACACTTACAATGATAGACACACATGCGCACTAAAATCATGTACGTATGACTACTTCAGGGCTACGTTCACAATGAATGTCGAGTGCACTTAGTGACGATCTAAGCCGTTCATAATGACCGGAAACAGACACTCGAAAGACACTCTATGGTATTCAGATTGAACGTCGAGTGTACGCACCAAACGCTTGGTAAAATTGTCAGGTGAAAAACACTCTAATTTAATCTGTTGAATGATGACTTCCTATTTGTTTGTGTGGTATCTATTATTGTCAGTTGACATTGTTTATAGTGACAATATGCATACACAAAGAGGTTAATATATAAATATTATATCATTCAATAATTTCCAATAAAAAGTCAGAGACCATTATTTACACCACTGCCCAATAGTTGTCTTTCAAGATGAAAATATAACCTAAAAAGAGACATGTATGATAAATGATTTTTGACATTTAAAACACCCGATGCTTGCGTTCAGATTGAAACGACGCTTGAAAGCGTTCAGTGAGATTGGTGTGGCCATAATCTGCAACTTCAGGTACATCAGACGCCCGACGTCGAGTGTTGTATCTGAACATCTAGTAAAGCGTTTACATTCTTATTCAGGTTGAGGAATTTGTTCTGTATTATTCATTGTATTGTATTTGGAAGTACAGAAGCTGTAATTAATTGTATTTTACAACACATTTCAATAATTATTACAGTATACGACTGCTTACGATTAATTATTACAGTGACTCAATAATTATTACAGTGACAGGAAAATTATTCGAAAAACAATTATTCGAATGCTCAATTTTACGAAAATCAATTTTACGAATGGCAATTATTCGAATCACATTTTTTCGAAAAACAATTTTCCGAACACACAATTATCAGAAATTACAATTGTTCGAATTTTTATGACGTCATGTTGGTAGTATTGTGAGAGGAATAAATCATAGATTTTTATTATAATATACTAGATGTCGTAGTTAGCAAATTTTGTATGATTCGAAGTGAGGCATTTTTCTGGGGGATTTTCGAAGTTTTAGTACATCGTTTTACCATAGAGAATAACGACTAATGTGAATTGTTTTCGTAAATTTCGGATTCATTTGTCGTAAAAAAAACACTTTGTTTATTTAGATTTAGAGAAAAGTTATTTAGGATGTGTTGAAATGTAAGGAAAACTGAAATATGTTGCCAACCAAAACCTCAAACGCACGATATTCCATGATTCACTTTTTTCTACATAGTATATTATGTATAATAAAAATCTATGGAATAAACAACATGGCGACGCACGTACCCAACAATAATACAACAAGTAATAATAGTCTTCATCGAATATATTTTACTGGCAACAAATATGTCAAAGGAGGCAACATAATGACACAAAAATATATTAAATTCGGTCAATTGGTTTTCCAACAAATGTTAGTTTGAATAATTTGCTTTCGGACAATTGTCATTCTGATAACTGATTTTCGAAAAATTTTATTTGTACAATTGCGCATTCGAACAATTGTGTTTTGAAGAATTTTCATGTAATCGTTTACAATACCCATCTAGTATGAACTGATAACCTTTTATTTACATTTTATACATGTCATAGTAATAGAAATGTAACGTTATTTTTTGCTAGATATATTATATCGTTCAATTTTGTATTCTTATTTGTATTCAATTAGTATACACACACATGCACACCCACTCTCACATACACACCCACACACTCACACTTTTTCTAGATATCTCTTTCGCATACACATTCATATTGTTATTCTTCTCTCATGCGCGCACCCACACTAATTCATACTTTTTTATTGTCTTATTTTGATATTAGGTATAGTACGTAAGAGGTACATGTTATATTTGTACTTTTACTTATTTACTTTTAATAATTGTATGCATGTACTGTGTGCTGTCTTTTGTAAAATAAAATAATATTTAAAATGAGATGAATATAACTGACTTAATCCAGCTCTCCTCGTCGGCAATATCCCTGAAGAACTGGTGCAGGGTGTTGGCGTCGTTGAGGCGAGCCCTGCGGTGGGCAGCGAGATTGCGGACTCGCTCGCACCTCTCGTTGATGCCACGCTGCTTCTCCTGGATGCCGTGGCGGGTGGCGCTGTCAAACTGACCGCTGACTATCAGCGACTCAGCCTGCTCGTTCATGTCTGGGACAAAATAATGAACAAATTAAGAATACGAGCAACGGTGGAGAGGCTGCTACATTAGTCTTCGAGATATGAAACGTAACAAATTGACCAGAGAGAGGACTAAGGTTACCAATCACGCAAGATAGCTTCCATAAACCCTTCCAAATGTACCCTGAAGTGGGAACCAAGAACTGGCCATGGAAACCCGGGCAGACCACAATAAAGAGGGGTCTGAAGACAAAAATCGAGGTGGGGAGGAATAGGGAAGCATGGAGGTAGAAAGAGGAGGCCTATTTTCAACACTGAACAAATGATGTCTGATGAAATATATAAAAAAGACAATAACTATACCAAAATTGATATCAATTTATCCAGCAGGGATAGTGATCGTTCAGAGATTAAAATTAGACCTAATTCATTATTTGAATGTAATACATGAGATCTACCTGTCTATATAAAACATGTAGGTAGATACATAAAGTTGAAAAAGCCGTGAAAAATATAGACCGTGCATACAAATCTTGCGTATCTTGGGTTGAAACTTTGTCGATAGGTTAAGAGAATAAAATTCTCTTGAACAAATCGACAGTTGGATTAACAATGCCAAATCTCACACTCCTAAGATAGTTTGCGCGAAGGGGACCGAAGTTTTCGCTTTACGTATTGATACATGGATTCATGCTTTGTCTCTATTGAGACATTGAAATAAAAAAAAAAAAATCACTAAAATGAATATTATTATAACTGTCGATTTCTGATATTAAATAATATAAAAAATACCTTTAATGCGATCTTCGTGAGCTTGTATGTCAGCCTCCACCAACTGATGTTTCTTCATAAGGTTCTGCACGGAAACAAGATCCTTTCCGGAATCTTCCGACGTCAATAAGCTCTCCACCTACAATAACAATTAGCATATTTATTGTTTTTTGTAATGTTTCTCTGGAAACCAAGGTGTGCATGTTAAATATTTATTTTTAATTATAATTTAAATAACAAGTTGCCACATTCTGTAGACTCATGATATTTATCATCTCACATATCCAGAATGAGAAAAATTGAAAAACTGTGTCTCTACCGGGAAATGAACCTGCGATATCTAACCAACTGAACCGCAAAGACCAAATCACGACACCACATTTTGTTAAATAAATAAAATAATGAACACTTACTTGCCCCCTGCGCAAGTTGCGAGTTTATTGCCGTATGACAATTTCTTCCAACCAGTGTTTTCAGGCTAGAGAAGCAATATTAGCGTGAGAAATAAATTTAAATAAATTTCTCCTCTGCTGGGAATCGAACCCAGGACACCCGCACAGAAACCAAACGGCGGTTGGTAAATTATAGTCGGTTTGTTCTATAATTAAATACAAAAAAGATGGATCAGTGCTAATTTAATCAAATAATTTATATTTCTTTGTTAAACTGATATTTATTAACTCACAACACTGAAAAAAAAAACTACAGTTGAGATTATTTTCCCAAAATGGCAATCTTATTGGAAGTTTCCATGCCACAGTTAATAATTTTCACTTTCATGGGAATCTCAAAAATACTCCATTATGCATGAATTTTTTTATAATAGTTAAATATAGTTCATTTTTTTACAATAGTTATAATATATGAATTTTACCTACCAATAAAATTCCTATTTTGTTTCCAGAGATGCCTGGAATCCATTATGAGAGAGCCTCTCTCTTCCGCAGAATATTCGCGCGTGTCTTGCTTTTTCCCTATCCCTTTTTCCCTATAACGCCCCCTCTTTTTTACTACTGTCCACCCTAATGTCGTTGTTTGGGTTTCGACCGGAAGCGGCCATTTTGAATTCGTCATATGGCTCATAATGCACCAGGTAGGGATTACCTGGATTCCAGGCATCTCTGGAAACAAAATAGGAATTTTATTGGTAGGTAAAATTCATATATTTTGTGTTCCGTATCGATGCCTGGAATCCATTATGAGATCTGTTTGTTCTCTCCTGGTGGTAGCAAAATAGGCGTTATATGTGATCTTCGTTGATGGGCGTGAATAGAGACGAAAGGGAGGCTTGACTATAGTTTCTTCTTGGTAACTCTCTTTGATAGAATTTTTTGAAGGTTTGTTCACTTAACCAATTTCCTCTGGAGAGGATGTCTTGTATGGGGTAGTTCTCTAGCCAGTTGAGGGATGCCACTGCTGCCCGGGTACTCCCTGGAGTTGCTTCCACTTTAGCATCCCTAAGGACTGATTTTATCCAACCTCCGATTATAGCTCTACTGGCTGGTTTTACTTCCCCTGTTGTTGTGATGAAAAGCTCTTTCAGGTTAGCTCTTCTCGGTTCAGATAATTCGATTAGTTTTCTCAGCCAGAATAGTGGGTTGATGTTTATGTTTTCGGAAGCTGAAAGTTTCCACCCTGATTGCTGATGTGTAGATGTATCTGTTTTAGCACCAAATGCTGGTATTAAAATAATGCTTTCCTTATTATCGATGAAACTTTCTGTGGCCATTCGAAGTAATGTGAGGTCTTGAACTCTTCTGCCCGAAGCCATCAGTAGTATTATAGCTGTTCTACGGGACACTTCAAAGAGGTTCATCTCTTTAAGGGGGTTTTGGCGGAGCCACTCGGTTACGAGGCGAGGATCCCAAATTGGTGGTTTCTTTGTGATGCCTTTGGCTACAGATATACCTTTTAACGTATGTTTTACAAGGAAGTTAGTATTAATTTTGTCGGCATTTGGGGACGAACCACAGAAGCTGACAATAGCAGACTTATGGACTAGAATGGTTTTTGGTGAAAGACCTTCGTTTATAAAAAAGGTGCGCTATATATCTTGCCACCATTTCTGGTGGAGGATTTCTTGGTTGTACTGAGTTGTTCTTACACCATATTAGCCACCTGTTCCAAGCAGGTTTATATGTCTTTAAGGTGGATGCTCTCCATGATGATCGGATGAGCTGTCTTTCTTTATGGGACCATTCTTTTGTAACCTGTTCCCACCAGCTATCTTCCAGACCTCTAGGTGGATGTGGTGACATTTGGGTGGTGGTAGCCCTGTTGATGTGTCCACTAGGGACGTCTCTAAATTGTCGATGCTTATTGGTTCCTGTTTCGCTTTCATCTGTATGTCGCTCCTCCAAAAAGTTTTTGTCCACTTTGGCGCTACTAACAGATACGTTCCTTTTGCTGTGTTTAGGTGGGCAAGCACTCTCGGTATAAGATTTGGAGGCGGGAATATCCATGCTAGTTGGTAATCCCATTGCCGACTGAACGCGTTGTGATAACAAGCTGAGCAATCTGTTAAGTCTAGCGTTACGTAATTTTGCACTACGTGAGCGGATGCTGACGCGAATAAGTCTATCTGAGGTTGGCCCCACTTTTGGAAAATCTGTTCCCTTGCGGGTCCTAGTAGGTGCCATTCTGGAGGGAGTGCTCCCCGTGAAAGACGGTCTGCAATACCGTTGTATCTTCCCGGGATATATTGAGCTGTCAGTTCTATTTCGTGGGAGTCTGCGAACCTCAGGAGCTCTTTGGTTAGATTCAAGAGCCTCAGAGACTTGGTACCGCCTTCCTTGTTTATATAAGCTACTACTGTTTTGTTGTCTGTCTGTAACAACACTCTGGATCCTGTTAGAATTTGGGCATGCTGTTTGATCATTGCTAGAACTGCGAATGCTTCCTTTTGGTTGGAGTGCCAATGCATCTGATCTGGAGCCCACCGACCCGCAGTCAGTATGTCGTCTAGCTGTCCCCCCCACCCGCTGTCTGCTGCATCCGTAGTGAGGAAGTGAGCAAACGGGGTAAGGTGAATAGGACTTGTCTCTCCGATGGTGTCGAGCCACCACTGCAGGTCCTGGAGAACTGCAGCAGGAAGCTCGACTTGCTGGGACGGCTTGTACCGCCGAATCAGCTGGCAGAATCTCTGAAGTGTTCGGCAATGCAGACGACCCCGAGAGGTCACAAAGTTTGCGAAGTTGAGCCGACCCAAGAGGCCTTGAGCCTGCCTGAGTGAACAACTGCCTGACTTCTTCGGTGCTAGCAAAGCTCGGTAGAGACCGGAGCATTTGACCACCGATAGAGATTTCTGGTTGGTGTGAGTATCCCAAGTGATACCCAGAAATTCCAGTTTTTGGGATGGGACCAGAATACATTTTTGGTAATTTATACACCAACCTAGATGCTCTAGAAAATGCACTGCCTGAGAGATTTGGGTTTTTAGCAGGAATTGAGACTGGCTGGCTAAGAGGAAGTCGTCCAAGTAAACCACAACTCTTATGCCCATCTTTCGAAGCGCCTCTGCAATCCAGTTGGTGAGGCAGGAAAAGCTTCGTGGGGCTGATGATAGACCGAAGGGCAGGCAAGTCATCTGCAAGAGTTCTCCTTGGTAAGCCAACCTTAGGAATCTTCTGTGCGATTGTGATATTGGAAGATGGAAATAGGCTTGAGTAAGATCTATCTTTGCCAGCCAGTCTCCTGGTTGGAGGAAGTCTGGGATCCGGAAGTGACTGCAGAGTCTGAAATTCCTTACTTGTACAAAGGCGTTTAGGCCTTTCAGATTGAAAATTGGTCTGAATGTATGATCCGATTTCTGAGCAAGGAACATGGTTGAAATGAAGCTCGGATTTAAGTCCGCTGGTTCCAGGACTTTCCATTTCCGTAACAATCCAATGTGATTGGTCATTTCTTTCGAGGTCTTTGTTTCGAAGCGTTCCAGAACTGCTCGGGAAGGGAATATCAGTGGGGGTTTTGACACAAAATGAATTTTTAGTCCTTTTAACATCTTGATGATGTAGTGGGGGGCTCCCAAGTCCTCCCATACGCCTCGAAACTTCCCCAATTGTCCCCCTTGAAATCGGATCAGCCTGCAGTCACTTCCTACCTCCTCTGCTATTTGCTCCTGTGGGGCGCTGTCTCTGGTTCGACGATTTGTAATTTTTGTACCCGTCTTTCCTGGGGACAAAATCTGCACGAAAGGGCTTCTTTTTGTTCTGAGCAGATTGGGCATGAGGAGGCTGGTACTCAAATGAAGATCGGGGTTGAAATGGGGGCTTGTACCTTTTTTGTTGTACTTTGGAGGAAGACGGGGAGGGTTGTGGAGTCACTTGGGAAACTGAGGTACCCAGCGCCTTTTCTCTTCCCCCGTTTCTCTCCAAGAAGGCTGTCAACTGATCTTTATCAAACAGGTTACAGGAGCTCGGTGGGATTTTACTTATGCCCTCACGTATAAAATTGTCTTTGACATCCTCCAGAAGGTGGTTTCGTCTGCTTTGGATGACTTCGGTCCTCCTACCACACACTATCTGAAGGATGTTGTCCGTAGTCTTCTTATACGGGGAATCGTTAGAAAAGGTCTCCTGAACCTTATTGTACAGTGATGTTGGTGTTAACACTGTATCTGTGTTTGAGGACCAGTTGACAAGGGCCTGCATGCTCTCTCTCAGGGTCTCTCTCTGGGCTAGTAGAGCGTTCGACAGCGCCCCAAGGGTCCGGTCCATTAGACTTGAGTAGGGCCCTGCTTTGTCCATTCTTTTCAACTCTTCGTTGACCTCCAGCTCCATAAACGCCGGAGAAGCTGTGTACTCTTTCTGGGTTTCGGCGTATCTCACTCCCGCCCACTCTGGCTTGTTGAAGCGCTGGAGCTTCGAGATTTCCTCCACTCGTTTCATATCTGCTTTGGGTGTGGGGTGCTCCTTAACAGTAGTGACCAAGGGGCCAAACTCCACAGTTTGGTCCGACTTAGGAAGTCCCGGAGGAGGTCGCACGAATTCTTCGTTGTTAGGGGCCTCCAAAGTCTCCACTACTTCCGGTCCTTTTGGTAAGAGCAAATCAGTTAGAGCCGCCACCTGCTGTAGCAGAAAATCGACTCTGGGGTCGAAATTCTCCTCGGAGCGTCTTGGCGCCTTTTTTCCCCGACTCCGACGCGGCGGTTCTCTGGCGCCTTCGTCGTCCGAAATGTCGATGTCGGATTCCCAATCCGCTTGCCTCTTTCTCGAAGAAGCCGAATGCTCTTGGCGGCTTTCCGATCTGTAAATTATCGGCGACGCCGGAGGACTGAGGTCAGCTTCGTTCGTAAACATAGTTCGTTCGTTCGAGATCAGCTTTACTCAGTTAAATAAAATAAACACTAATTTTTGAGTACACATAAATAAAATAAACACTAATATTTGCACAGATCGTCAATAATTGCTAAAAAGTCACTTAAATCTATATTTGTCTTTACACAATGCACTTTTTTAAATATACAAACAATAAAATTGACGATGCGTCGCAAGACACGCTATTCCGCGAAAAAATTGGCGTCATATGACGAATTCAAAATGGCCGCTTCCGGTCGAAACCCAAACAACGACATTAGGGTGGACAGTAGTAAAAAAGAGGGGGCGTTATAGGGAAAAAGGGATAGGGAAAAAGCAAGACACGCGCGAATATTCTGCGGAAGAGAGAGGCTCTCTCATAATGGATTCCAGGCATCGATACGGAACACAAAATAGTTAATTAATCAAGGTCATATTTTTTTACCTTATCATTACATGACAGTTTAAACTATTTATAGAAAGAAAATCCTTATGAATATTTTGATATTTATTATGAATATCTGAATTTTGGAAACCCTGATTTAATCTTATGTCATACAGCGGTAGAGTCCCTTATTTGTGTTAGTATTTACCTCTCCGAGCCAGAAGTCCAGATCCTTGACAGCGGCGATGTATGTCCTCTGCTTGTTGGCCTCCTTCAGCTTCAGAGACTTCTCCGTTGTCTTCTGCGTCAAGTACTCCCATTGATCGGCAATGGAAGCAAGACGAGCCTACAAAAGCACAAATAGAATAACATTTATTTTATCATCTTTCATATTTAAAAATAAAAGGACATGAGTTATTTTTATGAATATATTTACCTGAACAGCATCTTCTGAGCCGCTGCATTGGTTCTTGTCGATGAGGTTACCTCCCATGGCCAGCACGGACTGGATCCTCTCGGCGTTCGCTGCCAACTCCGCCTCAAATGCCTGATGCTTCTGGTGTTTCGACTGAATGTTAGCTGGATCCTGAATAATCAGAAAATCAAATAGGTACATCAATTATAATTATAAAAACAAGTGGAATAGAGGACATCGTTCAGCGGAGTAGATCCATAAGAAGACATTGGAAGGACCACGTAGCCAGGATGGACAGTGATAGACTTGCGTATATAGCAGCAAATGAAATACCTTCTGGTCGCCGTCTAACCAGAATATCACCCAAGAGATGGAAAGATAGATGGACTACGTCATCTCAGGAGGCATAGTTTTTTTTTATCATAAGAAATAATATACACTTAACACATAAAAGTTTAATATATTTTTTTTTACAAAAAAGATACTAAGATAAGAACTAGATGCGGAACGTAAACTGCTTCACTAGGTACAAAACCTGTTCTGAAGCAGCTTATAATTATATAAGTATATGGTTTAGGTGTGTGTGTGTATGTTGACCTGTGTTTTTGAACTACAGATCAACAGGTCTACTAAACGAAGAAGAAAAAGATATAAATTGTTTATTCTTACTCAATCGGGATGAGAATCATGGCAAAAAACACGATCCCCTATGAAACGTGTGTCTGATTCATCTTTAGGCAAAAAAATTCAATCATATCTTCACGATTAGCCGAGGGTGCAGTATTTGATATTTTGTCATCACTATTGAACTATACTCACGTCACTGCAAGATGCCCTATTTGACGTGTGGACATTTCATGGGGTAATTATTGACGGGTTAACGTGGCGGAACAAATACCATACATCATCGTGTACGCCTACTTAATGAAGTACCACATTTGTCCCACTAAGCCAAGCTGTCAATGATTATGAAACTTACGAGAGCCCAACTGTCAAAAAGGCCATCATACGGTGATGTGAGTGTTAGAATAAAGAAAAAGAATATTGTAATATATATTGAAAAAAATGTATTGAAATAATCTATAAATAAATTGAATTATATATTTAGATGGTTCAGTGGCAGAGCGGTTAGCGCTCTAGGCTAGTAACCCAGTGGTCGCAAGTTCGAATCCTGCCTCGACCGATTTCGTTCACCTAAGCACAAGCATTTATTTGCTTATTTTAGGGAACGTTGAAAGATGTATATGTACTTGTTTAACAAGGACATATTCATTATTTAAAAAAAAAAACAAAATAACTTAAATATATTCTGAAGGAAGTGAAAATAACAGACGAGCAAGTACAAACGTGAAATAACATACCTTGTAGCTTTCTTCCGTGGCCAGCTGCAACTTTTCTGCAATCCAATTCTCCATTTCGTCTGCGTCCCGAGAGAACTGCTGAAGAGTTTGCTCATCGCCCAACCTTAAAAATAATAAATACATACATTCATTGTACACATTCTTTAAACTAATATTTAAAAATTCAATTATCCATAATGCGACTGCATTGTGCAGTGGTACATATCCTATTGAGGGTGTATTTCTTTATATTATATGCAAAAACTTAAATAAATATATTGAGAAGGAATATTTATCCTTGAACACCTGATCCCAAGTTCCTTGTCCTTTTTTTTGCTATGAAGTATTTTAATTTTTTTTTTGTTTTAATTGTTATGCAATTTTGTCATACTTTGTAATCTGGTTGGTTGTAAGAAATTGCCTAATGGCAATAAGCCCACCAATGCACAATATATTTGTTAATATTATGTACAGAAAGATAAAAATAAGGACAAATTTGATGGTGTTGTACCTGGATCTCTTCTCAATGAGGGCCTCCTTGAGGTGGCGCCACCTGTCCAGTGTTTGCTTCCTCTTGTCGTCGATGGGATCGGCGGCGTAATGGTCCGCAGCAATCAGCTGGTCGGCCAAAGTCTGCAGGGAGGCTATCTTCTCTTCCTGAACATCAATAAACATGTCAAATTAATTATACATTTCTTTTTAGTTGGTAAATACTACGAAGACGTGCTTTGAAGTGAGTGATGCTATTTGTTACGACATAAAAAATACAGTGAAATATAACTGGCATCAGATTCTCTCTGCCTACCTCGTGAGAAACACGCGGCATGTGTGATATCCATAGATTTTTATTATAATATATATTGGTACATCAGTCCACCTTCCCAGCGAGTGAAACCCTCAACACTCTCCTGAACTTGTTAAATGAGGTAAGATTCATATCGATGTTGTTAAAAAAGGTGTTGAAATTTCCACATGCTCTTTGGAGAAAGGAACTTTGAGCATAATTCGTATTGAGCATATCTGAGAATGATAAGAGAAAAAATGTATAGGTAATTATTAATGTTATTTGATTTTTACATACTAAGTAATTATTACTCACATGTGCGTTGATAGCCTTGTCAAAGTCCTCGTGTTTCTTGATGAGGGCCTCCACGTTGTCCCCCTTGGAGTCCACCTCGTCCGCTGCAGACAGGAAGGCCTCTCGGGCCCCCATCCAGTTCTCGGCCTGCTCGCAGTCGCGGTAGAACAGCTGCAGCTCCAGGTTCTGGTCCAGACGGACGCGGCGAGCCACCCAAGCACTGCAAATAAAAAAACATTCAAATGTAATATGCTATATAATTCTGTCACTTTGTAATCTGGTTGGTTGAAAAAAATTGCCTAATGGCAATAAGCCCGCCAGTGTGCATTATATTTGTTTATATTATGTACAAAAAGTTAAATAAATAAATAAAATAATAAAAAATGCAATTTAATATATTATATTAGGTCCTTACATATGAAATTGGCGTTTTGCCGTACTGGCAACTTGGATCTCAAATATCTTCTCTTTGGTTAGGAATTCCAAATTCAAATTTATACAACTATTTACTCATGTATTTGTGTTTCGAAAATTATAATTCATTTGTTTTTTCCTCAATTGTTTTTTTCTTTGCGTCACTCAGTTTACAAAATGGAAAACTTGAAATATCGCTTTATTTACGAGTACGAGTTCCACCGTGGCACCAGTGCTGCAGAAACGGCTCGAAGGATTAATGATGTGTATGGCGACGGTGCCGCAAAAGAAAAACACAGTGCATTTTTGGTTCCAACGTTTTCGTTCTGGAAATTTCGACCTGCAGAATAAGCCCCGTGGACGGCCGGAGACCAGTTGAAAATGAAGAATTAAAGGCTATTGTGGAAGCGGATCCATCGCAAACCACGTCCGAGTTAGCTGCAGGCTGCAGTGTTAGTGATAAAACTGTTTTAATCCACTTGAAGCAAATTGGGAAGGTGAAAAAGCTTGAAAGTTGGGTACCTCACTAATTGAGTGAAGCAAATCAACCAAACGCACGTTGACTGCTGCGTTGCATTACTCAACCGGCACAATAATGAAGGGATTTAAAATCTAATCATTACCTGTGATGAAAAGTGGATCCTGTACAATAATCGGAAGCGCTCATCGCAATGGCTGAACCCTGCCAAACCAGCCAAACCATGCCCCAAGCGAAAATTGACTCTAAAAAAGTTACTTGTGAGCGTTTGGTGGACTAGTGCTGGTGTCGTTCACTACAGCTTTCTTAAATCTGGCCCGACAATTACGGCAGATGTCTACTGTCAGCAACTGCAAACCATGACGGAAAAGCTAGCTGCTAAACAACCGAGGCTGGTTAATCGCTCTAAGCCACTCTGCTTCATGATAACGCTAGACCAACACACTGCACAACAGACGGCTACCAAATTAGAGGAGCTTCAATTGGAATGTCTAAGACATCCACCGTACTCTCCGGACCTTGCCCCAACAGATTACCATTTTTTTCGAAATTTGGATAACTTCTTGCAAGGGAAAAAATTAAACTCCGATGGGGAAGTCCAAACCACCTTCAAAGATTTTATTGATTCCCGTCCGAATGTTTTTTTTAGTAAAAGGATCGATGAACTACCTATGAGATGGCAAAAGTGCATAGATAGCAATGGTACATACTTTGATTAAATAAATATATTATATTTAAAAAAAATCGACTTTATGTTCCTCCCATACAAAACGCCAATTTCATATGTAAGGACCTAATATTAAATGAGTTAGAAGTCTCATTAGACATATGGGAATATCTTTGTTTTTTAAGACATGCTTAAGTTTCACTAATGCTGCCCAACCTAGTCTTATCCTTTTGAGTATTTCTGCTGTCTGATGTTACGATGTATGGATGATTATTTATTATGTAAACTACATTAAGAACTTATATGACTCTCTGCGGCAGGCAGGAATGAATGAATGTGGTGCATCAGGCATATCAGTCACAATACCTGCCTGCCTGATAATAATAATAACAACTATACAAGTAATACCTTTCCAAGTCTTGTCTGGCGTCGGCTACTGCGTTGATCTTCTCCTGAATGTCGGGACTTGCGTAGTGTCCCGACTGCAGGAGCTGCTGCCCAAACAGCTCAAAGGCCTGGAAGGTGCCGGCCCTGGCGTCGATCTCTGTGCGATGCTCCTGTTACAACACGCACAATCAGACACTTTGAAATCAAAATAAACTTAACGGCTGATAGATACCAAGATCAAAAATGATACAGTTGAAGAAGTGGGAAGATTGGAAACAAGAAAAGATGACAGAAAACCGACAGTGACTTCGTTCCATTTGAGAAAGATTTTTAAATATCAACCAGGTGACTAGACACAAATACATGTAACTAAGCTTTATATTACATGTATTTAATAATGACACAATCGGCCTGAGTCAAATTGAAAACGCTGTTCGTTATCGCCAAGCGCTATTTTTTTTTGTATGTGATTTGACGTTTGTTGTAGAAATTTTTTCTACAATAACAAACAACAAACGTCAAATCCCATACAAAAAAAAATTAGCGCTTGGCGAAAACGAACAGCGTTTTCAATTTGACTTGGGGGCTACATGTATTTAATAATGACACTACATGTACTTAAACTTTATGTTACATGTATTTAATAATGACACTACATGTATTTAAACTTTATATTACATGTATTTTATTTAATAATGACACTACATGTATTTAAATATTATATTACATGTATTTAATTTAATAATGATACTACCTGTATTTAAAATTTATGGTACATGTATTTAATAATGACTCTACATGTATTTAAACTTTATATTACATGTACTTAATTTAATAATGATACTACCTGTATTTAAAATTTATGTTAAATGTATTTAATAATGACACTACATATATTTAAAACTTATATTACCTACATGTATTTAAAACTGATCTTACATGTAATTAAATAAAAACTAACATTATAGAGTAATTCTGTAAATTTTTATTCAACTAAAACCTTAAATAGATTTTCAGTAAGTCATTCGAATGCGTTGCTTACACGACACAAATATCACATCGAGGTCACCACTTAGGGCATAAATTGGTACTTATATTTTTCTTCAAATGGAACGTCGCCATAGATATCCGAAGAAAGAAACTGCATTTAATCAAATGTTGCCATGCAGAAAAGAAAGCTGTTAGGAAGCTGAACACACAAGTACGGCAAAACTCGAAATATACTCGTATAATAATTAAAACATTTATAAAACTCGTACACAATATAAGAAGCACAAGATACAGGCCTGTCAGCAATAGCTGCTTGCCTGTTACTAACAAAACTCGCACGTAATGAAGTGCGTGTTTTGTTTGAGTTGGAAGCGATACAAATACACTCTCTACATACACTCGACGAATCGAAACTAAGCATGTTTTAAGGCAAAACTCACACGCACGTTACAAAACAGCGCACTGAAGTTTCGTATTGAGATTACAACGTCAAATCGACGTCGACAAAAAATAAACAATATTACTCAAAAAGCTCTATAAAAACACACACCAAAGAGTAAAAAGTTAGTCGTTCTTAAAGCACTCAAAAGGAAACGGAACATTTTTCGAAAATGTACGTAAAAAAACAATTAGGGAATTAAAAAAATTAAATTATTAAGGGATTGTTCAATAAATTATAGTTACCACCCTTTGACATCAAAACACCACCCCAATTAATAAATAAATATTATAGTGGAAATTTAGCAACTAAATGATAACACAATAATAAATTATGACAAACTTTTAACATCTCAATAGAGACGAAGTTGGAATATTAATAATAATAATAATAATGAACACTTCCTTGCACCAAGTGGCAAGTTTATTGCCGTATGGCAATTTCCAGTGTTTCCAACTAACCAGTGTTTCCAGCCCAGAGAACCAATATTTGCGTGAGAAATGAATTTAAATAAATTTCTCCTCTGCTGGGAATCGAACCCAGGACGCCCGCACAGAAACCAAACGACTTACCAACTGTGCCACGGCGAATATTATAGAAGAGCGGGGAAATCAAGACACCTACAGGGCTTACGACCTGTCATTGGCTGGTTTACGTGATCACTTTATGCGCAACGTACACCAATTATGCATTCTTATTGGGTTCAATATCAATCTATTTTTTGAAAGTTCTATGTATTTATTTATCAAAATAATTTCGCTTGAAAATAAGCTGTAACACTATCGCCATCTATGAAGTGGCGAAGAAACTTATTTTGTAACGCCATCTATTGAAAAATTGATTTGTAAACAATGAAAGCAACAGTCCTTACACTTTGTCTCTATTGAGATCTTAAAAATTTGTCATAAAAATATCATTAAATCCAGACAGGGAAAAAAATCCAATGTTTGCGTATATGCAATGAATTATTTTATTATTAATAGATTAAATAAATTTTTTTTTCATTGGATGCTCCATCCAAAATAATGTAATTTTTAGACTGGTGAATGATGTAATATGCTAGTTAGACACCGGCACACAGGACAGTTAGCCACATAGACAGAAAATAGAAAGATGAGACAGCACACAACAGTTGGACATGACATTATGCAGGAAGATGCAGGCGCACACATTCACACACGCGCGCGCGTCTGACCTGTGGTATAATACCGTATCTCGCGTCAATCTCCAGCCTCTGGCCCTAAACACACACACACCGCAACATTTAAAACTAAGTATGTTAACCCAAGATTGAAACAAAGCATTGAAAAAGATCACACTAAAAAACCTGAATAAATAATCTAACCTAAAAAATTAATATTTATTAACTTATAAAATCATAAATGGCTTTTACACCATTATTGAAAAGGACCTTAAAAGGCAAAACAATTGTCCTATTTAATGGGGAATTGAAATTTATAGAATTGCTGATCTAGTTTTTTATTTATTTTTATATTTATAATCATTATTAAAAGAGCTGATTGGCTCATGACAATAATTTATAGTCAAAATTGTAAGTTTAATATATTAGTTTTTCATATACACTTTACTTTACTCAAGTTCTTGATACAAAGTCTGGTTTTCAATTCCCGTTGGAATGCATTTTCGTTTATAGTTTTAGTAGTTCTGGTAATTTATTGTATAGTCACATAGTTCACAGCCACATTATTCTTTCATAACTTTCTCAGTTACAAAGTAATGTGTGTTGTAGTTGTGAATTTGTATTTTTTGCTCAAGTCTTATTTCAGTGTCTTCTATTTTTCAGTTGTGAATTAGTGTTCTTTGATTAAGTCTTAGTTCAGTGTCTTCTATTTTTCAGTTGTGAATTAGTATTCTTTGCTTAAGTCTAATAGTTCAGGGTCTTCTATTTTTCCCATTTTTATTTTATGTATTAGTTTGAGATTACAAGAAAATTCTTCGAAACACAATTGTTCGAATGCGCAATTGTACGAATAACAATTTTTCGAAAATCAGTTATCAGAATGACAATTGTCCGAAAGCAAATTATTCGAACTAACATTTGTTGGAAAACCAATTGACCGAATTTAATATATTTTTGTGTCATTATGTTGCCTCCTTTGACATATTTGTTGCCAGTAAAATATATTCGATGAAGACTATTATTACTTGTTGTATTATTGTTGGGTACGTATGTTTGCACATTTTTAATAACTGATGTTTGACAGCGAGGGATAGCCTAGTTTGTACACCAGTTTATGTTTATCTAGTATTCACACCAATTTAGTTATTTTATTTTAATATTATAGTTACTTTTTTAAATATATAATGCAACTGGCTTACGCCAGTCGCAATTATAACTACAAACAAACCTAACCAACCTATTTTTACCAAAGTTTTGTAGGTTTAGGCTTAAAAAATAGGTGTACATCCTAGGATATCTGACAGCGCGGTGCATCGCCATGTTGTTTATTCCATAGATTTTTACTAAACATAATATACTATGTAGATGTAGTACTTCGTGCAAAAAGTGAGTCATTTGTTTTCGATTCATACAAAATTTGCTAACTACGACATCTAGTATATTATAATAAAAATCTATGGTTTATTCCTCTCCCAATACTACCAACATGACGTCATAAAAATTCGAACAATTGTAAATTCTGATAATTGTGTGTTCGGAAAATTGTTTTTCGAAAAAATGTGATTCGAATAATTGCCATTCGTAAAATTGATTTTCGTAAAATAAAGCATTCGAATAATTGTTTTTCGAATAATTTTCCTGTCATTTTAGTTTGAATGTTCTGTATGTTCAGTATTTTGATGGTATTTATTTATACATTTAGACCGTAAGTTATTTTTATTACTCTGTTTTGCTTTCTTTGTTGTCTTTGTATTTCTGTTTTAATTAGATTTAACTTATACATACATACATACAAGTATACATGATGTCACAATTTATATACATGTGACACGATGATTTTATACCTAAATGACAGAATAATGTAAATTGGTAAAAGTATAATGGGCTCTTTTCACGTGTGGGGAATTTGATTAAAAATACACCTAGTTTTTAAAATAAAATATTCTGAATTAAATGGTACTATAGACAACAATCAAAATAAATATTTTCATTATATAATTTTAATAATAACTGAGCAAGGATATGTGTGAAAGGATAGTCTGGGCTGTGTTAAGATACAACCCTCAACGTTGGGCGTCGGATGTACCTCAAGTTGCAGATTATGGCCACACCAATCTCACTGAACGCTTTCGAGCGGCGTTTCAATCTGAACACAGCACCGGGTGTTTTAAATGTCAAATGTCATTTATCATACATGTGTCTTTTTAGGTTATATTTTCATCAAAATACAACAATTGGGCAGTGGTGTAAACAATGATCTCTGACCTTTTATTGGAAATTATTGAATGATATTTTTATAAATTAACCTCTTTGTGAATGTCAACTGACATAATAGATACCACAGAAACAAATAGAAGTCAACATTCCACAGATAAAATAGAAGTCAACAGATACTATAACGTTTAATTTGAATGCCAGAGTGTCTTTGGAGTGTCTGTTTCCAGTCATTATGAACGGCTAAGAGCGTCACTAAGTGAACGCAGCCCTGATAACCTGTCAAAAGCCATAATGGTAGCATAATTTTATTTAGTCATCTAAAGTTCTGTAATTCTTGTTGTGAGTTTTATGACCTCACACTACAGAAATCTGTAGCATTGAAAAAAAAAACGATGGTTAAAATGATTATATTTCATTAAATTTTAATGCAACCAAAAAATGATTTGTTTCTATTTTTAGAATCCGTTTTTGAATTTATATTTGTTTTGTGAAAATATCTCATTGTATAGGTACCAATTTTGTTCACCAATAGCACAAGCATTTAAGCTTAGTTTAGTGAACGCATGACGATGTATATGTTCTCATTATACGAACATATTCATTTTTATAAAATAAATTATACTAATCCAACTCCTACGTTAACAAGTACATTCAAATATTTACATTATATATACAAAAAGAAAAAAATATAGCTTATTTCCTCTGTCAAAATAAAACCTCAGTCAGGCATTGGTGAAAAAAAAAAAAAAAACACCAGTTCGTTGCTGGAAAGCATTATTTTTAAACGCAACGGTCGACGTACCTGGTGTCTCTCGAGCAAGGCCTCTGCCCCCGTGACGTCGTTGGCGAGCTCCTCCGAGCTGACCAGCCCCTTCATGGAGGTGATCCAGGCCATCAAGTCACGGTAGTCAGACAGGAATCTGTAATAATAAAAATCGGCATTTAATTTTATTTTCATATCGTCAGAACAATTATGAATAGATACGGGATTATATGCATTTGCATATTTTTTAGAATATTGCATGTCGTCGTGCCCTAATAATAATGTCAGATCTGACATTTTGGCAAAAATGCTCTTAGTGCATAAAATTAATTACATGTATATTATAATAATAATAAACACTTCCTTGCACCCTGTGCAAATGGTGAGTTTATTGCCGTATGGCAATTTCTTCTAAATAACCAGTGTTTCTAACCCAGAAAAGCAATATTTGCGTGAGAAATGAATTTAAATAAATTTCTCCTCTGTTGAAGATTGAACCCAGGACGCCCGCACAGAAACCGAACGGCTTACCAACTGTGCCACGGCGGTGGGCATTATTATCTAGCTATTATAAAAACTTAAAATTTCATAATATTTTGACTATTTTACAAAATAACATTGTATCTGTACTAAGGAGTCCATATAGTAATGATGTATATTAAAATAACTCTTGTGCTATGTGCGTATCTACCACTCCATCCATGTTATAGGGATTGTGCCACTTAGACTCTACTCTACAGGTATTCATTATAATAATTCTATGACAAAACATACAAAATCCTTATAACAGTTAGTATGCAATATATGCAAAATTTCAGAAAATTTCGTATAAAAATGTAAATTTTATAAGGAAAAATACACATTTTTTTTCTTCATTTCGCTCTCCTGTAAAATTAAATTTTTGCAGATCCGACATTGTTACTAGGGCATAGCGATATTTCGGCTAAAATCTACTGTTATTTTGTTTAGTTTTACTATTGCTTCTCGGGCAACTAACAGGTACTATGTCAAATATTAATTTAACACGCACCCAATAACAAGTTGCCACATTCTGAAGACTTACGATATTAATCATCTCTCAGATCCAGACTGAAAACACAATTGAAAACTGTCTCCACCAGGAATCGAACCCGAGACCTTTGGATCAGCAGGCAGATACCTAACCAACTGAGCCACGAAGGCCGACAAATTAATTAATCAATTGTCAAAACTATGGATGTTGACAAGGAGAGTGTGGACAGAAATTTAGAATGCGATTCCATACAATAAATTATTTAAAAATAATATATCGCATTGTTTTCCAATAATTATTATCGAGTACCTAACTAACACGTGGAGGTCCCATTTAAATGGTAATCACGTATTTGTTTTTCTTTATCAATGATATACCTCTGTAGGTCGTAGCTGTCGAGAAGCTTCTCCTTGCGGGAGTTGGCCTTGGCAGTCAGCTGCGTCCATTCGTCGTTGATCTCGCACTTCTTGGCGTAGGTCTGCTCCGCTGTATCAGGGTGCGAGGACATCAGCCTGGTGGCCGTGTCATCCAGTTGACGGATCTACAATAAAACATTATTAATTTAAGAAACTTCATCATCATAGGCTTCCCCTTTCAACCACCATGCTTCCCTATCCCTGGCCACTCTGTACCACTGACCTCCTGCCAATCGCTTTGTCGTCAGACCAACTTGCTTGTGGTCGGCCTGAGTTTCCACGGCCAGTTCTAGGTTGCCACTACAGGGTATGTTTGGTCCATCGATCATTTGATGTTCTCGCTTACTTGACCAGCCCAATTCCACTTTATGATTTAATTTCTAATAATTTGCTTTGTTTACAATAAATGAGCTATTATATAAGACCACATTTTCCTTAAGATATCATCATCTGTAATAGGTAAATATAATTTAATTGACTTATTTTACAAATGTTTTCTTTACTAACAATATTCAGAAATATACATTTACTTTCTCATTTCTGAGAAGTCCATTGAAACAGTGTAAATTGTAGAAAATAACATTTCTAATGTGTAAATTGTGAGAAATGACACAACAGAAATGTTGTTAAGTTGTAGAAAATTACATCTTTAATGTGTAAATTGTGAGAAATGACACAACAGAAATGTTGTTAAGTTGTAGAAAATTACATCTTTAATGTGTAAATTGTGGGAAATGACATTTCTATGGTCAGCATGAATTTTGGAAACGACGCTCCTATGGTGATCTACAGGAATATCGGAAAATAGATTATAGGAAATGACATTTCTATGGTCAGCATGAATTTTGGAAATGACGCTCCTATGGTGATCTACAGGAATATCGGAAAATAGATTATAGGAAATGACATTTCTATGGTCAGCATGAATTTTGGAAATGACGCTCCTATGGTGATCTACAGGAATATCGGAAAATAGATTATAGGAAATGACATTTCTATGGTCAGCATGAATTTTGGAAATGACGCTCCTATGGTGATCTACAGGAATATCGGAAAATAGATTATAGGAAATGACATTTCTATGGTCAGCATGAATTTTGGAAATGACGCTCCTATGGTGATCTACAGGAATATCGGAAAATAGATTATAGGAAATGACATTTCTATGGTCAGCATGAATTTTGGAAATGACGCTCCTATGGTGATCTACAGGAATATCGGAAAATAGATTATAGGAAATGACATTTCTATGGTCAGCATGAATTTTGGAAATGACGCTCCTATGGTGATCTACAGGAATATCGGAAAATAGATTATAGGAAATGACATTTCTATGGTCAGCATGAATTTTGGAAATGACGCTCCTATGGTGATCTACAGGAATATCGGAAAATAGATTATAGGAAATGACATTTCTATGGTCAGCATGAATTTTGGAAATGACGCTCCTATGGTGATCTACAGGAATATCGGAAAATAGATTATAGGAAATGACATTTCTATGGTCAGCATGAATTTTGGAAACGACGCTCCTATGGTGATCTACAGGAATATCGGAAAATAGATTATAGGAAATGACATTTCTATGGTCAGCATGAATTTTGGAAATGACGCTCCTATGGTGATCTACAGGAATATCGGAAAATAGATTATAGGAAATGACATTTCTATGGTCAGCATGAATTTTGGAAATGACGCTCCTATGGTGATCTACAGGAATATCGGAAAATAGATTATAGGAAATGACATTTCTATGGTCAGCATGAATTTTGGAAATGACGCTCCTATGGTGATCTACAGGAATATCGGAAAATAGATTATAGGAAATGACATTTCTATGGTCAGCATGAATTTTGGAAATGACGCTCCTATGGTGATCTACAGGAATATCGGAAAATAGATTATAGGAAATGACATTTCTATGGTCAGCATGAATTTTGGAAATGACGCTCCTATGGTGATCTACAGGAATATCGGAAAATAGATTATAGGAAATGACATTTCTATGGTCAGCATGAATTTTGGAAATGACGCTCCTATGGTGATCTACAGGAATATCGGAAAATAGATTATAGGAAATGACATTTCTATGGTCAGCATGAATTTTGGAAATGACGCTCCTATGGTGATCTACAGGAATATCGGAAAATAGATTATAGGAAATGACATTTCTATGGTCAGCATGAATTTTGGAAATGACGCTCCTATGGTGATCTACAGGAATATCGGAAAATAGATTATAGGAAATGACATTTCTATGGTCAGCATGAATTTTGGAAACGACGCTCCTATGGTGATCTACAGGAATATCGGAAAATAGATTATAGGAAATGACATTTCTATGGTCAGCATGAATTTTGGAAATGACGCTCCTATGGTGATCTACAGGAATATCGGAAAATAGATTATAGGAAATGACATTTCTATGGTCAGCATGAATTTTGGAAATGACGCTCCTATGGTGATCTACAGGAATATCGGAAAATAGATTATAGGAAATGACATTTCTATGGTCAGCATGAATTTTGGAAATGACGCTCCTATGGTGATCTACAGGAATATCGGAAAATAGATTATAGGAAATGACATTTCTATGGTCAGCATGAATTTTGGAAATGACGCTCCTATGGTGATCTACAGGAATATCGGAAAATAGATTATAGGAAATGACATTTCTATGGTCAGTATGAATTTTGGAAATGACGCTCCTATGGTGATCTACAGGAATATCGGAAAATAGATTATAGGAAATGACATTTCTATGGTCAGCATGAATTTTGGAAATGACGCTCCTATGGTGATCTACAGGAATATCGGAAAATAGATTATAGGAAATGACATTTCTATGGTCAGCATGAATTTTGGAAATGACGCTCCTATGGTGATCTACAGGAATATCGGAAAATAGATTATAGGAAATGACATTTCTATGGTCAGCATGAATTTTGGAAACGACGCTCCTATGGTGATCTACAGGAATATCGGAAAATAGATTATAGGAAATGACATTTCTATGGTCAGCATGAATTTTGGAAATTACGCTCCTATGGTGATCTACAGGAATATCGGAAAATAGATTATAGGAAATGACATTTCTATGGTCAGCATGAATTTTGGAAATGACGCTCCTATGGTGATCTACAGGAATATCGGAAAATAGATTATAGGAAATGACATTTCTATGGTCAGCATGAATTTTGGAAATGACGCTCCTATGGTGATCTACAGGAATATCGGAAAATAGATTATAGGAAATGACATTTCTATGGTCAGCATGAATTTTGGAAATGACGCTCCTATGGTGATCTACAGGAATATCGGAAAATAGATTATAGGAAATGACATTTCTATGGTCAGCATGAATTTTGGAAATGACGCTCCTATGGTGATCTACAGGAATATCGGAAAATAGATTATAGGAAATGACATTTCTATGGTCAGCATGAATTTTGGAAATGACGCTCCTATGGTGATCTACAGGAATATCGGAAAATAGATTATAGGAAATGACATTTCTATGGTCAGCATGAATTTTGGAAATGACGCTCCTATGGTGATCTACAGGAATATCGGAAAATAGATTATAGGAAATGACATTTCTATGGTCAGCATGAATTTTGGAAATGACGCTCCTATGGTGATCTACAGGAATATCGGAAAATAGATTATAGGAAATGACATTTCTATGGTCAGCATGAATTTTGGAAACGACGCTCCTATGGTGATCTACAGGAATATCGGAAAATAGATTATAGGAAATGACATTTCTATGGTCAGCATGAATTTTGGAAATGACGCTCCTATGGTGATCTACAGGAATATCGGAAAATAGATTATAGGAAATGACATTTCTATGGTCAGCATGAATTTTGGAAATGACGCTCCTATGGTGATCTACAGGAATATCGGAAAATAGATTATAGGAAATGACATTTCTATGGTCAGCATGAATTTTGGAAATGACGCTCCTATGGTGATCTACAGGAATATCGGAAAATAGATTATAGGAAATGACATTTCTATGGTCAGCATGAATTTTGGAAACGACGCTCCTATGGTGATCTACAGGAATATCGGAAAATAGATTATAGGAAATGACATTTCTATGGTCAGCATGAATTTTGGAAACGACGCTCCTATGGTGATCTACAGGAATATCGGAAAATAGATTATAGGAAATGACATTTCTATGGTCAGCATGAATTTTGGAAATGACGCTCCTATGGTGATCTACAGGAATATCGGAAAATAGATTATAGGAAATGACATTTCTATGGTCAGCATGAATTTTGGAAATGACGCTCCTATGGTGATCTACAGGAATATCGGAAAATAGATTATAGGAAATGACATTTCTATGGTCAGCATGAATTTTGGAAATGACGCTCCTATGGTGATCTACAGGAATATCGGAAAATAGATTATAGGAAATGACATTTCTATGGTCAGCATGAATTTTGGAAATGACGCTCCTATGGTGATCTACAGGAATATCGGAAAATAGATTATAGGAAATGACATTTCTATGGTCAGCATGAATTTTGGAAATGACGCTCCTATGGTGATCTACAGGAATATCGGAAAATAGATTATAGGAAATGACATTTCTATGGTCAGCATGAATTTTGGAAACGACGCTCCTATGGTGATCTACAGGAATATCGGAAAATAGATTATAGGAAATGACATTTCTATGGTCAGCATGAATTTTGGAAATGACGCTCCTATGGTGATCTACAGGAATATCGGAAAATAGATTATAGGAAATGACATTTCTATGGTCAGCATGAATTTTGGAAATGACGCTCCTATGGTGATCTACAGGAATATCGGAAAATAGATTATAGGAAATGACATTTCTATGGTCAGCATGAATTTTGGAAATGACGCTCCTATGGTGATCTACAGGAATATCGGAAAATAGATTATAGGAAATGACATTTCTATGGTCAGCATGAATTTTGGAAACGACGCTCCTATGGTGATCTACAGGAATATCGGAAAATAGATTATAGGAAATGACATTTCTATGGTCAGCATGAATTTTGGAAATGACGCTCCTATGGTGATCTACAGGAATATCGGAAAATAGATTATAGGAAATGACATTTCTATGGTCAGCATGAATTTTGGAAATGACGCTCCTATGGTGATCTACAGGAATATCGGAAAATAGATTATAGGAAATGACATTTCTATGGTCAGCATGAATTTTGGAAATGACGCTCCTATGGTGATCTACAGGAATATCGGAAAATAGATTATAGGAAATGACATTTCTATGGTCAGCGCGAATTATGGGAAATGACACTAATATATTGTAAGTGACTAATTTGTGGGGAATGACTCATTTTTGATAATTATTGTTATCCTTCTCATGTATCCAGTCCTTGGTCTCTCCGCCAATATAACTGTATGTATGTATTATATTTACCTTGTCGCCTAGAGCGGCCAGGTCCCTCTCGAGCCCCTCGTGTTTCCTTTGCAGGGCCTGCACGCTGCGCAGGTCCCTGCCGAGGTCCTCGTTGTTGAGGGCCTCGTCCTTCTCCTGTATCCAGTCCTTGGTCTCGTCAACGTCGCGGTGGAATCTTTGCACCTCGTGGGCGGATCCCAACTGGGCGGCTCTCTCGGCCGTCAGCTGCTGCAGCGAAGACCACTTGGAGTTCAGCTCCTGCACAAGAACACAAAAAATCCAAAGTTACAATAGATTTAAGATTTGACCTTGCTATTGTTAGGGATATCCATTTTTGATTCCTCTCCTGAGCATAGATAATGTATGCCTACCTGCCTAGCCGAGAAAATGGTGTAAAAAAATAATCTACCTACAAACTGTACGTACAGTTACCTTCGAGAAATGAGACAGCGCCCTTCACGGGAGCTTCTCCTAATTCTAGAGAGAGCAGGACAGTGACAGAGGAAGAGGAAGTCTTCCTCGTCCTGGCATGCTCTGCAGTAATGGTATGCCTCCAGCCCCAGCCTTCTGGCATGCCTTCCTATGAGCCAGTGTCCCGATGAACACAGGATGACACAGATGATGGCGGTTACACTCAATCCGAATGGTCTGCCTATATGTTAGATAGTCATGAGCAGATCGAAGGGCTTCTGTAAGTATAATGGATTTCCCATTACGATGGGCTTCTCTCGTTATGTGATAGCGATGCTATTTCTAATACGACACGAAGACACGTAATTGTAACATTTACCTGAATCTGAGTTTGAATCTTCAAGGCGGCTTCTGTCTGGCCGATGGTCATGAGCTGCACTGCAATCTCGTTCATCTCAGCCAGGCGCACCTCGTTGGCTTTCAGGTCTGCCTGGAAGTCGTCGAACTTCTTCTGCATGACCTCCACCTGCTCCAGATCCTCTCCCACGTCCTGAACTTGGGCATGATTCTCCTGAAAATAAAATTTATCATATTAACAGAATCATCTATTCACGATCTTATAATGTTTAGTTTGTTATCTTTGACTTGACAAACTTAATGTCTCAATAGAGACGAAGTTGACATATATATATTTATAGGAGAGATGGGAAATCAGGCCCCTGCAGGGCATACGACGTATCAGCTGGTTTACGTACGATGGAACGTTGCGCCACACAACAATACCTTTTAATTGACTTTGATTATCAATCCAAATTTTGAAAATTCTATATATTATGTTTAATGTTAAATTTCTAATACTTGAAAATAAGCTGAAAAAATTATTGCCATCTATAGAATGACAATGAAACATTTTTCTAACGCCATATATTGAGCAATTCCTACTTCTTATCTTGTAAAACTGCAAACTGATATCATACTGAATTGTTAATTGGACATCCTTCTAGTACAATATATTCTTAATTATTTATTTATAATCTTTCTTAAATATGTATTTTATATAAATTTAGTCTATTAAGTAGCGTAGCTAGACATTCTGGGTCATCACCATCATGCAATGACTAAGTAGGGGGCTCTTATGAGGATATTATTTACATATATATCTTTTGTTGCAGGGATCTTTGTCTAACTACTTAGTAAACTTACCAGGATTAAGCAAACAATGGTCCATATAAATACAAATTTATTTTTAAGGATTTGATTTGTATAATCTCTTCTCATACGTTAAATAATAGTTACTTATTTTAAATTGTTTTTGTTTAATTGTAATTAGTATATTTTTGTATTTGTTATATTATTATTCCCGACTGTATGTAGTTAAATTTCAATATATAAAAAAAAAATCTCTTTTGTACATTTACATTTCGTTTTAAAAACTTGGCCCCATATTCAACTGTTATCGATATTTGTTCAATTTTGTCTTGCCTCTTGTATAAATATAATTTGAACTTCTGTATTGGTATTACTCGTAAATGTGCTTTGCACAAAACTAGTTGTAGTCAGCAAAATAATTATATATTGGTTTAATTTTAATAATTTTAAATGGAATTCCACCAAGAATTATCTGTCAATAAATTAAATATCGAATATTTTTTATTATTGCATATGCGCAAACATTGGATTTTTATTAATAAAAAATATTCGATTACTTACACATTGGTACAAGTAGGTAAATAAGACAAAAATGACCTTATAAGTCTGGCGCAATTCAGGGGTGACTTCTATGCGAAAAATGCATTGTCACCTCAGATATAAGAATTGTAGCTTTCATTGTTTACAAAAAACCAATTCTCTCAATAGATGGCGTTCCAACAAAATAAATAAAAATAATAAGATTGTTGTTCATAATTTCACCCATAGATGGCTGTAGTAAAAATTCCTTATTTTCAAGCGAAAAGAATTTCAGTATTACAATATATAGAACTTTCAAAATTGAATTGATAGGGATCTCATTAAAAGGCATAATTGGTGAACGTTGCGCAAGCGCATAAAGTGATCACGTAAACCAGCCGATGACAGGTCGTAAGCCCTGTAGGTGCCTTGATTTCCCGGTTCTCCTACAATAAATATTCCAACTTCGTCTCTATTGAGATAATTAAAAATCTGTTAAAAAAAAATTAAATATCGTCGGAGTTCGTGGCTCAGTTGGATAGGTATCTGACTGCTGTGTCAAGGGTCCCGGGTTTGATTCCCCGGTGGAGAGACAGTTTTTAAAATTGTGTTTTCAGTCTGGATCTGTGAGACGATTAATATCGTAAGATTCCAGAATGTGGCAACTTGTTATTGGGTGTGTGTTAAATAATTATTTGACATAGCACCTGTTAGTTGCCCGAGATGCTACTTAAAATAAAATAAAATAAAATATAATAGTATATTTACCTTATCTTTGATCCATGTGGCCAACTCGGCCGCCTCTCTGACGAGGACGTACGCCTTCACCGTCTCGCTCAGCTTATTCTGCCTCTCCCGAGCCAAACTGAGCAAGTTGTCATATTGAGCGTTTATCTGAAAACAAACAAAATCAATTATTTTTTCCTTCTCTTATCCACAAATTGGTTTTCTTATACCATAAAGAAATGTCCAGCATTCTCCTTTCCACGATAAAACTGAATAAAATATAAATTCAACATATCCTGATCTGCCCCATATAAACACTCACAATCAAAATGAGCACTTGCGTGGCCATATCCTGAAGTTGAATACAAGTGTGTGTTGGTCAGAATCTACATAAACACTTCCTAAGTAATAGAGTGATGGATGGTTGTAACAGGCTGCCTCAGTATCTGGTTGTTGCTGAGAATGTCAACTTCTTTAAGAACAGACTAGATGTATTGCAGTGACACTGTGGACTTACTTAACGAGTCCGAGTACTTCACCACTAGGCCTTCCCACTCCAGAATACAGCAAGCGCAACGGCATTGTCATTAACAATCTTCAAGTCCTCTGCGTCGCATCTAACTGGCATATCTTGACAGATGAGGAGGTGTTCGTCAGTTTGTATCTCGCCGCAATTGCAAGAAACATCCTCTTCCACCCTTATACCCCACCTTAGCATGTTCTCTTTGCATCTGGTGACACCCACGCGTAATCTATCAAGTGTCTTCCATGTCAGGTAGGGTAGTTGGTGTCCCGGTCCCAAACTTTCCGTCAGGTCGACCTGATCTCCAGCGTATTGTGCTTGCCAAAGATCTTTCCTTACCCTATCTGGTGGTAGTTTTAGGGGGGATGTAATTCTAAGAAAGCTTTTCCTTGATTTTAGTCTTGCTACCGGTGGTTTGTGACCAAACAAAGGATGTCTCGTGTACGTTTCCTGTTTATGTCTCTCTGCATTTGCAGCGACTTCCCTCCTGATGTTCGGAGGGGCAATACCTATGATCGGGTATATATCACTTACCCGAGTGGGTTGTAAACATCCAAATATTATACGTCCTGTCTCATTGATGGCAACATCCACATGTTTAGCGTGTGACGAAGAGAACCACACTGGAGCAGCATGATTATTTTTAATTTTATAATAATAAAAATTTGATTAAATTTATGAATTCGGCCAAATTATATTCGCCTGTTTATCAAAAACATGTGGACTCATTCAAGCACATCACCTTTATGCTGCCTGCTTGTCACCTCAATAATAATATTAGTCTTGCACGACCAATTGCCTCTGCATTAAATTATAAATGATGCCATCAACTTGCCTGAATTTCTCAACCAGTAGTGGGAATCCATGTTTCAGGTAGAATAGTTCGCCGAACTTAACCTTCACATCTTCCAGTGTGTAGAACTAATGTCAGAAAGAATGCCACAATTCCAGGCATATTGTAATTCTCACAATACATTATTCTCAACCGAGGTGAATAAACTTTCAATGCAAAAATATGATAATTTTTGTAACAAAATACTGATGGTGATCCGCTTTTAATCTTTCTCCCTCTTACCCTCCTAATCTTCTATCCCTCCCATGCCTAATTATATGTTAATGTATTGTTATTTTTTATTTATTTATTCAGATCAATATTAGGGTATGTTAAAGATAACTGCTTCACTAGACAGAGTCTGTTCCGAGGCAACTACCTGTACATATTACACAGAAATATGAACAAGGAAAATTCAAACGGGCTCATTGCCATATGACAATATCTTCTAACCAACCATATTCATTTGGTGAGGTAAATTGTGTGTTAATGACAAGTACCAATTTATATGATATCTTGGAAAATATAAAAAAAAAAACAATAATAAAAAAACGGAAGGAAGAGGAAAGGAGGGGACAAGGATATGATAAGAAGACAAATTGAATTGTTATATGTAAGGATTCTTTTGAAAAGGGGAAGTGTTAATGAAATTCCAAGTTGTGATGAGATGTAATTCCAAAGTGGGACTGCTTGTACTGAGAAAGATGTGGTGAAAAAGGAAGTATTGTGTACTGAGATACAGAGTGTTCTTTCAGCATTTGAACGTAAAATTGACTTTGTAGATAAACCGGAGCATTGGGGTTGTTTAAGACTTTGTATAGAAGAGTGAGGGTATGTAGGTTCCTACACTGCCTGATTGGCAACCACCTTAAATGTGTTCGGTATTCCGATATGTAGTCAATTTTTTTTTCAATATTTTTATTTTATTTTATTGGGGGTATACACAGATGAACAAGTAACATTCATTAAAATATATATGCTAAGTGTTACAATCTATAGCTAGGCCTGCCATCCAATTATGTATATCCACTTTTATTTATATTCAACACAACAGAAGAGAAAAAAAAATGTAAATAAAAAATGACTATGAGATGGTTAAGGATAGAGGGATAGGAAAGTGATGGGAATGTCAGAGGAAAACTAAAAGAGGGAGAGCAAATTAAGTTGTACAGTATTCATACGATAAAACAAAACATCTATATATTGTTATCTCGGATCATCTTGGATAATTCTTTCATATACCTGCTATACGGAGTATGAAAAATGTCTAAACTATTGAAATTTTTGTTAAATGTTTTGCAGATACGTGTAACGGTAGAATGTTTTCGGTGATTTGTTTTATAATGAAGATCAGTTTGTCGGGTTGTCCTAGAAGTAACACGGTAAGTAATAAGATTATTCAGTTCCGGTGAATCTAATTTATTATTAACGCATGTATTTTGTTATCGCTCCAATTTATTTAAGAGTTTTTGATTTGCGTCTAAATAACATACATCAGCGTATTTATATAAAATAAATAAAAAAGTTACGAACGAATATTTATTGAATTCTGACTTACGTTGCTTTATCATACTTCCAATTATATGTTGTGTAAATGACAATCATAAAAATATAGTATTTGACGATATTTTACCTGGGTCTGCCTTGTTGCAATGGAGTTGCTGTCGGCTAGATTCTGCTGCGAGGCAGTCAGTCCGGCGTCGATCTTCTTCACGTAGGCAGCCGGCACAAAGCCTTGGCGGTCGTTTACCTCAACCTTCCACCAATCCTGAAACAAATAACGCAGCAATATGATACATCTATCATTATTTCAACAAACAGTTCATGTACTTAGATTTCAGCAGTGTTGGAAATTATTACTGTCCTAAAAACTCAAATATTTTCCCGGGTATTTATAATTAACTATTACAATTAAATATTCTCAAGAGGGTGACTGCTGCTAACGTACCTATTTTTTCTATTTGAATTTGCATCATTACTACAAAACTAATCATTTTGAAAAAAATAACCAAGTTAGTTTGGATATTAATAAAGAAAAATATACCTTAACTTTTTAAATTATGTTCTGTATATATTCTTGTAGGAAAATAATAAGCATACCCCGATTTTTTACATTTATCTTAAATTTCTAAAAAACTATAAGGTATAGAGCATTATATTTTTTTATAAATAAAAAAAGATCAAAATATCTGGAAAAATACGATGTAACGTTGCATTAATGCATCAGGTTAAGTTAATAAACAAAAAAAAACTTTTGTTTCGCAATGGTGCTGAATGGAAAATAAATGTTATTTAGGTTTATTTACTAAACCTGAAGCATTAATGCAACGTCACATCATATTTTTCTAGATATTTTTGTCATCTTTAATTTGAAAAAAAAATGATGAACTACGCCTTATATTTTATTAAAAATATAAGATAAACGTTGAAAATCGGGGTATGCCATTATTTTTCTACAAAAATTTATACAGAACAGTTTTAAAAAGTAAAGATATATTTTTCTTTATTAATACCCAAACTACCTGAATTATTTGTTTTCAAAAGGATTTGATAAGAAATAATGATGGTATATCAAATTGAAAAATAGGTACGTTGGCAGCAGTCAGACCCTTAAGGGTTTAACAGCAATCACTTTTTAAACTGACACTAACTCTGAAATCCACTCCAGAGACATCTTACGTGTTTTAGTCCACCGCTGTCCAAGAGAAGTCCGTCCAGTTCGTTGACCATGGACCAGCACATCTCGAGATTCCCCTCGAGGCTGCAGCCGTACCGCATTGAGTGACTGTCCTTCGGGCACATCGCCGAGTTGGATTCTGAGATACATTTTGTTTTCTCTCGATATTCCAAAACGGCTTTGAATATATAATACACAATAATATCAAGCGTCCAAACAAATATGATCATATTGATTTTATCTTAACACCAAGTAATTATTTTTACTTGCACAAGTCCATTTTAAGGTTTCACTGCAAATAAAAATTTTGAGATTAGAGTTTCGTTGATTCCAGAAAATTGTCAATACCGATCCCAGGACATTATAGATGGGTCGATGGCAGAGCGGTTAGCGCGCTGGGTTAGTAATCCAGTGATCGCGAGTTCAAATCCTGCCTCGACCAATTTCGTTCACCTATAGCACAAGCATTTATGCTTATTTTAGGGAACGTAGGAAGATGTATATGTACTTGTTTAACAAGGACATATTCAAAAAAAAAAAAGAAGCGAAAATGTTTGTTTGAGTTAAACAATGATATAAATTATTTGAGACCTCCGGAAAATGAACTCCTAATTTGGAGTTGCTCTACAAAGCTACATTGGGCCTGAGTCAAGTTGAAAACGCTTAACGATATCGCCAAACGCTATTTTTTTGTATGGGATTTGACGTTTGTTGTAGAATATTTTTCTACAATAACAAACAACAAACATCAAATCCCATACAAAAAAATTAGCGTTTGGCGATATCGTTAAGCGTTTTCGATTTGACTCAGGGGCTATATCTATTAAACCAACTTCAACAGAGAAAGAGGTTTCATAAGCGATTCCTTATTTGAATTTTGTTTGAGCAATTAAAAAATATAAATTATAATGTTTTTTTTTTGTCCTTGTACAAACCTTGATCATCCGCAACTCCTTTTATAAAGGTAATGTTGCATTTTTCGTAAATACCCAATTCAAGGAAGACCAGGGATTTTTTAATTTTTATTCCCGGGTCCCGGGATCGTTAAAACCCCGGGAACTGAGGAACCCTATTTGAAATGAATATTTTACATAAGAATGCTAAAATTAAGTTGGGTGAAACCGAATAAAAGATACTGAAAACAAAATTATCAGTAAAGTAAACACACTCGATTTTTTGGCCACATGGAAATTATGGAGTTTATAGAAAAGGGGCGACATAGAAGATATTGGTACAACCATAACTATATAAATATATTCTGATATTGATAGAAGTAAATATAAAATAACAGACAAGTATTTATGAGGCGTATGAATGTGACTGAGGAAAAACAAGGCAGAAAAAATCTATCAAAAACATGCACTTTTATAACAAAGATAGTTCTGTTTTTCGCGAACTCGCGACTTCATAAGTTCATATTTGATATAAAATCACCGCGCAATATCACATTAATATGCCCACATGTAACTATATAGATAAGTTGTCAGAAGAGTATATATATAAAAATTTGCGGTCACATAATAAGAAACTCGAGTCTTATCTTATCTTAATCACAAAATTAATCGAAAAACAATTGGTATTGTGAAAATAAAAACAAATTTTCCCGCATAATTGTATCTTTCCAATATGGACAATTTTACCGCGCAACGCGATGTACTACCAACCGCACGAAAGAACAAAACAAACTAAATATAGATAGGGATGGTGGACTGAGATCGATTAATCGATGTTTTAGACTGAAAACATCGATTAATCGGATAATCGATGTTTTGAACTGACAAATCTATTTCAAGCAATGGATCGATTCAGTGAATCGATCTCAAACATTTATAATCGAAAATCGTTTTTTATATTTCGATAATAAATTTATTAACAAATAATTGAATTGTTAAATGTACCTTATTAAATAAAATTACGTGTTCGATAAAATCGATAAATGACGAAAATCGATAAATGGTTCGTTAAATGACGAAAACGATTGATTTTTGAGAATTTACAAAAAAAAGAGAATTTTCACACTCGATATTTATGCTGTTTCTCGAACAAAGATTAAAGTAAAAGTATAGTTAAAATAATAATAATAATAATGAACACTTCCTTTCACCCTGCGCAAGTGGCGAGTTTATTGCCGTATGGCAATTTCTTCCAAATAACCAGTGTTTCCAGCCCAGAGAAGCAATATTTGCTTGAGAAATGAATTTAAATAAACTTCTCCTCTACTTTAATTTCATAAAATTTGTCAATAAATTTGGTTGCTACGTTGAAATCTTATACCGTAAACGACTCAATTTTGGACAATTTTATAAAATCAAACTGTAGGTACTATTATCGATACTTTAGTTGAAACAACCCAGCCTTAGTAATTCTTTCGAGAAATGATTATTAGTACCCCCTCGGTCGGACCGAAGATCGATTTTTCCGACTTTGATTCGAATCCATTCAAAGATTGATATTTAATCGCCCATCCCTAAATATAATTGATAAACACGAATAGGTATATACCAAAGACCTTATATTACATTATTATAAGGTCTTTGGTATATACCTTTTTTTATTGCGTAGTAGGGATTTAAAGGATCCGTAAAATATATTTGTGCTGTGCAGGACCGCATCTACTGTTTTCGGCGCCTGACGCCCTACATTTAAAAAGGCAAAAACAAAACATACTACAAACATACCATCACGCAAATTACAAATGCTATTGGGGTACGAAGAGAGATCACTTTCTGTCTTCGCATACAAAATAGCCATTAACAAAGAAACTTCGCCACTCGCGCGGGGTGCAAAGAAGTATTTATTACTATTTTTTTTTTATTGAGTAACACAATATGAACATACACATAGTACAAATATTTAAATTAATACATTTTTTTTTTCAATAGGTACTGTCCCAAAAAAGTTAAAAACTTGTGCTTGGGACAGGACTATTATTATACTTGTTTGTTACTTGCTATTATGTAAATTATATTTATAGATAAATAAATTATCTTTGATGGGGTGTTTCAGGGTTTTTCGTAATTTACATTTGTTTGGAAATATATTCGAGTGGCAGTTGAGTACAGAAATGTCATTTTTTGTCTCTTGATAAAAAAAATGTTTAACAACCGCTGGAATTATTTACAAGAAACATAGATATTGTGTTTTTCTATAAAATAACAATTTTTCAGTGTTCTAGCTTTTATAGTTTTTGGGATACGTGGAAATAAAAAATATCAAATGATAATTTCTATAATATTCTATAACTGCTAAAATTTAGGCGGATCACGAGTTATGAGAGGGGGACAGACAAACACCGAGACAAAATATTCATTCATATTTCATTCATACTTGCTGCGAAAGTTGGAAATAGCAAGCATACAAAAAATGTTCCTAATACGCGTCTTGTCTTTATACTGCTGATATGTTGTGAAAAACAAATTCTATTGAACAAATCGACAGTTGGATAAACGAAAAAATTTATCACATTTTTTAGATTTTCTAATGAATATTATTTGTACCCTTAAATTATTAATTTTGGTAGGTTTTTTATTATAACAAAAATGTTCCTAATACGCGTCTTGTCTTTATACTGCTGATATGTTGTGAAAAACAAATTCTCTTGAACAAATCGACAGTTGGATAAACGAAACAATTCATCACATTTTTTAGATTTTCTAATGAATATTATTTGTACCCTTAAATTATTAATTTTCGTAGGTTTTTTATTATAACAATAATGTTCCTAATACGCGTCTTGTCTTTATACTGCTGATATGTTGTGAAAAACAAATTCTCTTGAACAATTCGACAGTTGGATAAACGAAACAATTCATCACATTTTTTTAGATTTTCTAATGAATATTATTTGTAAAATTAAATTATTAATTTTCGTAGGTTTTTATTAATATTATAATAAAAATCTATGTTAATTCTATGTTTGTACCACAATGTCACGTAAAACGAAAAAAACTTCACTTGTTTCCCGCCCGATTTTCAAACTTCGATCACAGAAGCGCGGCATACAATACGATGATTTGGGTTAAGATTTACCATAAACGGAACACGACGAAAAGGAAAATTCAAATTCGGAACAACGATACATAACCAGACGGCCGCGCGCGCTTTTCTAGGTTCGACCCAATTTTAATGAATGGTTTGGCCAAAATCACTACTGAACTGTTACTACTATCGGTTGCATAACCAAAGTTGTCGGCGACGGAAGAAAGAACGCAACAGGAACTACATAACTAGGCATAGCATCTTGCCAAAAAATGTACGGACGAATGTCCCGTGACGGGCAAACTGGGCTAAAAATGCATTGTATTAATATAAAGTGTGTATTACTAATTCGGACTCCATTTTAAAGAAACGTGAAAATTTCGCAGGATGCCCACTACGCGAATCTTGGTTGATAAGAGCTATAATTTAATATGTTTTTTCCTCCATAATATATAGAACCTTAACTATAGAAAAAAACGAGGACATTTGGAGGATAATAATGAACACTTTCTTGCACCCTGCGCAAGTGGCGAGTTTATAGCCGTATGGCAATTACTTCCAACTAACCAGTGTTTCCAGCCCAGAGAAGCAATATTTGCGTGAGAAATAAATTTAAATAAATTTCTCCTCTGCTGGGAATCGAACCCAGGACGCCCGCACAGAAACCGAACGGATTACCAACTGTTCCACGGCGGTTGGCATTTTATGTAAAAACTTTTAATAATATAGGTTTTCTTTACAAAGGTTTTCGTGATCGAACCCAGGACGCCCGCACAGAAACCGAACGGATTACCAACTGTTCCACGGCGGTTGGCATTTTATGTAAAAACTTTTAATAATATAGGTTTTCTTTACAAAGGTTTTCGTGATCGAACCCAGGACGCCCGCACAGAAACCGAACGGATTACCAACTGTTCCACGGCGGTTGGCATTTTATGTAAAAACTTTTAATAATATAGGTTTTCTTTACAAAGGTTTTCGTGATCTGTATGTTTTTTTTCCGTGGATATGTTTTTTTTCCGTGATCTGTACATAAAAATGTATCGATGTTTTCCGTGATCTATATGGAATGTTTTTACCTTTTCCGTGATACACACATAAATAATATTATATTTGAGGTTTTTCAATGATCCGTACAATAAATGAATCGATTTCTTCCATGGTCTATAGAAAATTTTTCCCTTTTACGTGATCCGTATATACCCAAATAGGTAGGTATATACAAAGTGCTTTACGTGATCCGTATATAATGAATTAAAAACGTAATTTTTCGTACATTATTTAGTTGTCCTCTTGCTGTCGTGTCAGACACCACCACCCGCTTCCAAAAGGTCCAAAATTTACAATTTCGTAATAGTCGCAATACGCAAAAAATATTAGTAGATAATTTAAAAATTGAATTTGCGCCGTTTGGCGCCATTTACGACGTTCTGGATCGCGAATGTCGAGTTTTCGTACACATATCTATCTACATACAATAATGACGCATTCCAGGCGTAGAATTTCCATAACGAATATTAAAATACAAAATAAACAAGTTAAAAATAAACAGAATAATAATATTAAGTACTACAGTTTGTGAAAAGTCAAGCGACAGATCTGTCACGTAGCCATCTGCCGGCGCGTGACGCCCGCCGTGCGCGGGAATACAATATTATGTATTCACTTTTTTATTTGAAAATTAGAACTCGTCAAGTCAGCTGACGTTTGCAGTACAAACGATAAGATAAGCTAATTCCGATCTTTTGAAATGAATGAAAAAAATCGTCTGCTGTGAGTGTACAAAATGCATTGAATCAAAAGCCGACACAGAAACTAAAGCACGCCAAAAAGCACAGAAATGAAAACTCTCAGACATAACAGACAGGATCCAATAAGGAAGGTGGCGATCAAAGAGATATGTGATATTCAAAATGCGAGGGAGATGAAGGTATTGGAGAGACCAGGAGGGCAAGTCTGGTTCAATCGGCGAAATCAAAACCCTCACGATTACCCATATCATGGATATAATTATTATATGGAGTTCTACAATATCTTTAGATGTCATAGAACTCCATACGATAATTATATCCATATGGGTAATCACTGGGGTTTTGATTTCGCCGGTCGGACCAGACTTGCCCTCCGGGAGAAATTTGGATTTGAGGAGAAAACTGGAGAAATAATGGACTCCCAAAGACTAACGCACCTTGCCCTACATGAAAAACCAGAGGGAAGAAGGATGCATGGAAAACCCTCAAAAAGATTGCAAGACAGCAAACTCTGCACAAACAGGGCCCGCCCAGTGGCCTTCAACAAGTACAAGAAGAAGAAAAAGAAAATATGTATGAATAGTAGATTTCATTGAAAAGTGCACTTTGTGGTTAAGTTGGTATGCTTGCATTTGGTGTTGTTATACATCAAAAACAGGATATTCCCTACAATAAGGGATTTTTTTTCCTACTTTTGTAATTTTCGTAAAAGTTATTTCTGATAAATCTGCATAAATCCTTGGAAAAATAAGTGTGTTTGCTCACTTGCTCATCGTTATTACATAAAAAAACATTTTTTTCGATAAATGGTATGATCCAATGGAAAAATTGAAGCTTGTGTTAACCAGAGGTGGTCTGAGGGAAGCACATGCTCCAAGGCCAGAATATGATTTCAGAAGCATGAGAAAAATACTCTAATTCTGAAAGGACTCGCTACCCAGAGTTATATCGGTACTAACGGATACTGGCTCATAGGGAAGCATGCCAGAGGGCTTGGGCTGGAGGCATACTATTACTGTGGAGACTGGTCCACTGTTCTGCTCTCTCTAGAAATAAGAGAAACTCCTTGGGAAGTTTCTTCTATGATGATCTAATGGACATAGCGTCTGATGGCATAAGAGACACGTTATAACATTTATTAGCCACTTGGGATGGATAAGTAAGGGGGATGACAGCGTTTGCGGCATTACAAAGGGCCCATAATTGGCCTAAGTGTGTTCTCTGAGAACTGCCACCCTCAAAAAATATGTAATAAGGGAGTGATATTTAAGTTTATAGACATATTACCGGTATCAAAGGCCGGGCAATGCAGTGCGACCATCTTGAGAAGGATAAAAATGGTAGCTGGATTCTACAAATCTTATCTTGGGGTAGATAATTCTAGATAGTTGAACTAAGGGCCAGCCAAGTAATATAGATTTTTCGAGATGTTTCCTACCTTATTGTTGGAGTTGAGCAGCGTGAGAACGTCCCCTTTTTTCATTGACACCTCCCTGGGTGACTTCTCAATGTAGTCGTAGAGCGCCATCACACATTCCTTTCCTGTCACATCAACCACGGGCGTCTCTTGTTGCTGTTAATCAAAAATACATTCAATCAATAAACTAAAGAAACATAAAGCAAAAGATGTAAATACCGTAATAAAATAAATTTACATTGAAGTTTTTTCGAAGTTTAGCACATTCATTAAACGTTTATAAAATACCTGCTATTTTTATGCTATGGTTTTTCCCATTATGGTTACAGTTCCTCCCATAATATTTACAGATCTTCTGTCATATTTATTTATTAGTTGATAGAGTTATACAGTCTACACGATTTATAAAACAGACAATGTGCATCGCTTTCTATAATAATTATGTTTTTTTCAATTACAGTTGTTTTCTCCCGTTATGGTTACAGTTTCTTCCATAAACTTCTCTCCCATCATTGTTACACTTCCTCCCATAATATTTATAGTTCCTCTATTAAATTTGAATTTCCTCCTGTAATAGTTATGGTTTTTCCTATTATTGTTACAGTTCCTTCCATAAAAGAAACCTCCCTCCCATTATTGCTACACTTCCTCCCATAATATTTATAGTTCCTCCACTAAGTTTAAATTTCCTCCTGTAATAGTTATGGTTTTTCCTGTTATGGTTACAGTTTCTTACATTATTATTTCATTTCCTTCAGAAAACGTTTTATTCTCTCTTGTTATGGTTACAGTTTCTCCCATAAAATTTACAGTTCTATCCATTATGGTTACAGATCCCCCCTTAAGAGGTAGTTTTTTCTATAGTTTTTTTATGATAACAGTTTCTCCCGTTTTACTTGAGATTCTAATATTATGGTTACAGTTCCTCTCATACAATAGCAAAATTACAGAAAACAAAAAAGGTATTGAACTTACTCTGCAGCTTTGAGCCTGGTCCTTCAATGACTGTATGGTGTTTCCGAAAGCCTCCAAGTCGGACATCAACGCCTCGTGCTTCTTCAGCAGAGCTTCTGATGAATCCTCATCCTTTCCATAGTCCTGTCAATACAAAAATATATCCATTACTTTTAAGTCAAATAAAATAAATACCTTTTGTAAATAGACCCATTTAAAAAATTAATAAATCAAGTATATCACAATATAAAATATACATACCGGATTTCCAACGATGGGCTCCTTCTCCTTCATCCAAGATTCAGCTTCGTTGGCATCGGCAAAGTACTGATGGACCTGGAGGGAATCCTCAAGGTCTTGTTTGCGCTACAAGAAGATAAAAACAAATAAATAATACATACATTGAGAAAAAAAAATTCTGCTTCATATGCAATGAAAATCTGTTTAGCAAATAAATTATCTTACTAAAAAAAGTTTTTGGATTCATTTGATAGGTGGCAGCACAAAATGTTACCTGCAGAGCCTTGTCCTTGAGTTGAGTCCACTGGTCGGACAATGCCTGCACCCTCTTGCCGATTTCCTCCGAGGCAAAGTGTCCTGCTTCGCGCATGCTCTTGCCGGACCCGCACACGGCCACCACCCGACTCTCGTGGTTGTTGATCTCCGACAGCACGGCCTGGTGCTTCTTCATGAGGTTCTGGACGCCGATGAGGTCACGGCCTATTATCAACATACAAAAAATATTGAATAAGGAAGGTTATCGAGTTATTATTTCGTCCGAGTTGAATTTATCACTCTTTAAATTGATGTTGTAATCTAAATCACAAAAGTAAAGTACCCATTTGAGTAACTTTTTGAAATAAAATAGGATCGTTCTAAAATTTTAGAATCAAGGTCGTTTGACCTTAATTTCGTATTCTTTAACCGACATTGATCCTAAAACTAAAATTTACAAAATAAGTGCACCGTCAATAATAATATGAATTCAAATAATCTATGGCACAGACTAGGCCATAGATTTTAATTGTAATATACTAGATGTCATAGTTAGCAAATTTTGTATGAATCGAAGTGAGTCATTTTTCCGGGGGATTTTTGACGTTTTGGTTCCAGACCACATCGTTTTTCTATAGAAAATAACGACTAATGTGAATTGTTTTCGGATATATTTGTCTAAAAAAACATTTTAATTATTAACCGTTTCAGTGCTAATCCCGAGACGTTATCGTGATGAATCATGTGCTACACCAGTGCGGATCACGATAGGTAATCGTGATAGACAATGCTCCACTTAAACTCGCTGTAGAAATCTTATTTATCGACATATCCAAAATATAATAATTACATTGGGTAACCGAACCATTTATCTAAGTAAATATGATTTTAAAAAATTTCCAAAAAAATTTGGTAGATGGCAGTAGAGTGTTTACTTTTTGTCTATTTCATCCCGAGACGTAATCGGGACCCGCACTGAGATACCGCTTTGTATGGATAATAATGTTGCTTATAACCCATATCCGAGTTCGTAAAGATTGTGCGCCGGTTTAGAAAAATATTTATGTTCGGTTTTTATTTAGTATATAAAAGCAAAGTATTTTATTGTAAATTTATATGTTTTTATTTATTTATTTATTTTGGTTTATTTGGGACAATAACAGCATTATTAACTAATATGAATGTAAAACAATAACTACCTAATTAATCTTATTATTTACTTAATTATTTTTTTATTTGTGTCTTTAACGTTGATTCATATTTAAAAATAACTCTTTTTTTATGTGTTTTTGAGAGTAACTTTGATTTTTCTAAGTTTAGTTTGTCGATCGACAATTCTTGATAGAACTCCATTGTACGTTGATATGTTTAACACTTTTAACAACTTTTAAAATCTTACTAGGTGAAAGACAAAATACATTGAACATTTTTAGCTATTATGAATGAATTTTGTTTTTATAACTGTTGACAACAATTGAACAACAACAAAAACAACAACAAACTGTTTATAACAACCAACGATTTATACTATATAAGTTGATAAATTACGATGCAGCGGCGCTTAGGTCATAGCGCTTACAGATAAACTTCATACAAACGTATAAGGCACTAAGCAATTGTTGAAAAATGTGTTTGTTTTCCAAGAAATACTTAAAAATTCATAAATTTTAAGATGATTTTTATTCACTATATACTTTCCTATGTCTTTTTTTACTAATTAGTTATGTTTTAGTAAGCTGGAATGTTGAAAAAATCAGTTAAATAGTATGCAGAAAAACAAAATAAACAAAAAAATGTATTCAACATTTAGAACAGCTAAAAACGAATATTCCAGTCGAAGATTTCAAGTATCTCAGGTGAGTAGTTATTGAGATATGACGATTTTCATTTTGTCCGAAAATTGCACCGCACTGAGGTGTTACATTGTTTAGCATACGCGTAGCACGGAAAAGGTTAAGGTTTAGAGAACAGTTATCTAGGATGTTATTTTAAGTTTCTGCAACCAAAAATAATGATCAACAATTAGATATATTTTTGTTCCGAGTTAATTTTGAGGTTTAAACAGATCGTAGAATATGGTTTCTGCGTCGGAAATGATTTCAAATAAATTTCTCCCCTACTGGGAATCAAACCAAAGACATCATTACATATAAAAAAAACTAATCTATATATATATTTTTTTTTTCTTTTTTTCTAACATGTCTACGTAGGGGACACCAGCTATTAGGAACTATTTTACTCTTCCGAAGAAGCGCACTACGTAGCGTTGGGAGAGGTTAGCAATCTAGAAAAGAGTTTATTAATTCGAATTTTAAAAAGACCCGGGTTGTACGAAGGTGGAAACACAGAATTCGGAAGATCGTTCCACAGTCAGGCTGCTGTATTAATAAAGGAGTTCGAGAAGCGACTAGTTCGTATATGTTGAAGGTCCACTGTGAATGGGTGCTGCGATTGAGTAAAGCGAGTGACTCTGTTGCGAGTGGGTGGAGGAGGGACCAAAGATACAAGTTCGTGGTAGTATCTGTGGCAGACCACATCTCGAAATTTCTTATGAGCGCGCGCCTAGCGACGGCAAGTACATATATTTGTTCGTCGGAGGCCGAGTTCATCGCCCGCAACGTCAAACAAGTGACAATACTCCTCAACTGGGTATGACAGTTCAATGAAATTTCTAGAAAGTTCGAGGACATTGAACTAGCTACCCCCAGCGCAGCACTATTTAAGGGAGTGTACACCTGTATATTTCGTCACTTCATTTCCGTCACTTCACGCCGCCGTTACTCCAGTGTGTATTTTCTGTTACTCCAGTGCAATCACATAATTATCTCTCACACCAAGTAATGATTGTGAAATAGACAAACTTATATTATGTTACTCCAGTGCAATCACATAATTATCTCTCACACCAAGTAATGATTGTGAAATAGACAAACTTATATTATGTTACTCCAGTGCAATCACATAATTATCTCTCACACCAAGTAATGATTGTGAAATAGACAAACTTATATTATGTTACTCCAGTGCAATCACATAATTATCTCTCACACCAAGTAATGATTGTGAAATAGACAAACTTATATTATGTTACTCCAGTGCAATCACATAATTATCTCTCACACCAAGTAATGATTGTGAAATAGACAAACTTATATTATGTTACAGCTATGTGAAAAAGCGTTGCGTGTAACTAAAGTGCGGTAAAAATTGAGGTATACGCCTTACTTTTTGTTTACCAAATTAAAATACTAGCAACGTACCTATTATTTTTATATACATATCATTGACTGCACCGCACCTATTTTAGCTGGAACGTTCTTAAAAAGTTATAGAATCGGACATAATATGAAGCGTTATCTATTTGATATATGCTCTTAATACCTCTGTTAGTGGACGCCGCAACTGGTTCCTTCTCTCTGATCCACGCAGCCTCATCCTCCAGATCTCTGAACAGCTGCTGAGCCTGAAGAGAGTCCAACAGGCGCTGTTTGCGAATGGACATTGGCTTCTCTAGGGCGGAGTAGCGACGGACAAGAGCATCCTGTAAGTGATTTCAAATATCTATCATAGACTGTATGCTAACATTATAAATATAAAGAGCAATACATTAATAGAGATCTAAAGCTAAGTACAAGATGGAGAGCTGTTGAAGCATATGTGTTCCCAGAACTGTTGTATGGAGTGGAAATTTGACTAACAGTAAATAAAATTGAAGCATTCAAGATGTGGCTATTCGAGATGCACAGAAGGTTGACGCGCATCCAATGAAAAAGTTTAAAATATGATGGAGAAAGAGAGTAAGTTGCTGACCACTGTCAAGAAACACCAAGGCGCATACTTTAGCCACATATTCCATGGTGACAAATAAGCCCTTCTACAACTTACAGTGGAGGGAAACTTCAGGACTTGCACTTTGCTACTCGGCAGCGGAATATGCGACTCCAGTCTGGTTCCAATCTTCCCATGCTAGAAACGTAGATGTTGCTTTGATTGAAACCAACAGACTCATAACGAGATGCCATTTTTTTTTTTTTTCTTTTTTTTTTTTTTTTTTAATGAATATGTCCCTAAAATAAGCAAATAAATGCTTGTGCTATAGGTGAACGAAATCGGTCAAGGCAGGATTCGAACTCCCTGAATCCTGCTCCCTGACCACTGGATTTCTAGCCCAGCGCGCTAACCACTCTGCCATCGACCCATTCATTGCCTTAAACCTACTCCTGTGGAAAAAATCCAATTACTAACTGGAATTGCACCACCACGTATAAGAAGAGCCGTAGCTTCTGAAGAGGAAAAGATGAGACAGCAGAATGACTCTTGACATCCGCTATATGATCACATCCTCCCGCCCTCAAGACTCAAGTCTAGGAACAGTTTTCTCAGGAATACAATCGCACTAACCTCAACTAGCGAAAAGAGAATGTGGGGAGATGCAGAACATGTCACACCTGCTGAACTGCCCGCTTATGGAAGGAGGTTGCTCTGAGGAGGATTTGTGGCAAGCGAATGAGAATGTCATTATGGCTGCAAATCACTGGAGGGACACAATATAGGTTGATGATTTTGGACACGGAAAGTAAGTAAATGGAGGGAAAGATAGGAGTATGGGGCATAAAATAATATTGTAGCTTTAAAATCTCAAGCAGTGGTTCGGGATTCTGGATGCTGTGTTACTATTTAATTTGGGGCAAAATCGGGACAGAAGCGACACAAGAAGAAGCAAATACATTAGTTTTTATTATTAGGGGTAGGGCAGAGAAAAATGTCCATGCATCACCTCATACATGCTTTTCAATTAGCCTGACATCTTATTTCCTCATTGTAAAATGAGTATGTCCTTAAGATGGGTGGTGGCAGAGTGGTAAGTGCGCTGTGTTAGTAATACAGTGGTCACGAGAGAGAATCCTGCCATGACTGATTTCTTTCACCTATAGTACAAGCATTTATGCTTAGTTTAGGGAATGTTTGAGGATGTAATGTACTTTTTTCAAGGACATATTCATTCTTTTATAATAAAAATAAATAATTAAAAAAATATGGACATGCTAGCTTTTACTTCTGATTATTGTTTTATTTATTTATACATCTTTCTGTACATATTGCCATAGGCAATTTCTTTCAACCAACCAGATTACAAAGTATGACAACATTGTGTATGTACAACAACAAAAGAATAAGAGTAAAAGAAAACAAAGAAAATATACATACATAACACTAAGGCCGAATTTCTCAAACAAAAGTATCAGTAAAAGTAGTTAAAATACTTTTATTTCATAAAATTGTGCAATACTTTTAGCTTTTTCATTTAAATCTAATGCCGTCAAACGACACAATTTTGAACAATTTTATGAAATCAGTATTTTAACTATACTATAACCTTTTATTTTTTTTATTTATTTATTTGTAACATAAGAAATATACAAGGTACACATCAAAGTTTAACAATACAATATTTTTACAAAAAGAAGATACTTAAGAACTAGATGCGGAATGTAAACTGCTTCACTAGGTTAAAAACCTGTTCTGAAGCAGCTTATAATTATATAGGTATATTGTTTAGGTATGCGTGTCTGTCATTGTATGTTAACGTACAGTTGTTTATTTATCACTGTCTTGTCTGTTTCTTTTACCCACTTCTTTAATCCACATTTAAAGCTGTTTATATTTGTAGTTTTCTTCAATTCAATTGGAAGTAAATTGAAAATTTTTATTCCAAGGAAATGAAAATTTCTTTGTCCATAAGTCGACTTGGTTCTCGGTATCTGTATATTTGCTTCCAACCTTTGTTGAAACAACCCAGCCTAAGATACTATACCAGAGATTTACCATATAAGTATTCATTCCTGCCATAAAAACTCCTTTTACAAGGTAATGTACACCCATACACCTGTCGCTGGTTACCCCACATTGTAGGATATGCCGTGATGGCATTTACGTATGAAATAAATTTTACTTGATATTTAAAGAATATTTATCACAATATTTTCACTTTTAAAATAACAATAATATTGAAATTTTCGAGAATCAACATGTCCTAGTTACAAGGAGACACACATCCTCATAATAACCTGAACAAAGCAAATGCTTGTGATGTAGGTGGACGGAATCGGTTGAGGCAGTGCGCTAACAAGTGAACATAAACAAACAATTACCCTCTTGTTTTGAATTGTGTCAGCGTCAAAGTGCCCCTTCTCGGCAAACTGTTCCGCAGCAATCTGGATACCCTCGATCCTCTCTTGGTGCGAGCCCACATCGGCTTCCAACAGGGCGTGCTTCTTCTGAAGGTTCTGCACGCTCGTAAGGTCCTGAAAAAAATATACAAAAAAACTAGGTATACCTGTTCTATATTATAATATTTCACAGGAGTAACTATTTGCATTTATAAAAAGTATCTAAACAATATAAACTTAAATATTGTACACAGATTAAGAAAAATGGAATTGGAGTCAATTATTTATTTTTTAATTGATGCTATTAAGTCATGAGGGGGAACGCCAGTATAAGGGAGGCTTGCTTCGCTGCTTCATCAGCAATCTCATTTCCTAATATTCCCTGATGGGCTGGGATCCACGCAAGGAGCACTTCCTTATTTGTTTTATGGAATATATTTATTTATGACGGGCAGATTTATACATGACAAACCTTTCCGTAATCCTCGCTGAGGAGCTGTCCTTCGATCTCAGACAGCCACAGTTCCACGTCCTCGACAGTCCTGTTGTACTGCTGCTGCTGGGAGGCCTCCTGTAGCTTGGTGCCTTTCCTGTCTGTGGCGTTCACCAGGGTCTCCCACAGATCTTGAATCTCCAGGGTGCGGGATTCTATTTGAGCTGTAAACAATAACATATTTTTAAATAGTTACATCATTAAAATAAAATGACCTATTTGATTTCTATCTGCTATTTGTAAGTTTAAAACAGGACATTTTGCTTGGATTTTCAATGCAATTGAAATGGAGTACCCGAGAAATTGACACACAATTTACTCCTCTTAGTGAAAGTTCGAAGATCAAAACGTATTCCTTTGTTTGAAGATAAAATAAAAATTAAAAGATATTGAAAGACAACGTACGTGCGGCATAGTGCTTCTGATTGATTAGTTCCTGTCCGGTGGATATAATCTCGTTGACTCTGCTCTTGTTGGCTTGCAACTCCTGCTCGAAGTTTTGGTGCTTCTGCACTTTTCCGTTGAGGTTGGTTGGGTCCAGGTACGAGTCGTCCGTTGCAAACTTCAGCTTCTCGTTGATCCACCCTGATGGGAAAATAAAACACATATGACATAGACGATCGGTCAATATACAACATTAATAGCAACACAAGTGCAAACCCTTGAGGGTCGCCGAAAAAATTTAAATACTATACATATTTTGTCTGAAATTTTAAATAATTTTATTACACATCATTAATATCTCCTTCCTTTCTTTGTTACTGAAATTTACATTTAATAATGTTACGTGTTTATCTTTCTATTTGTTTTTTTTTTGTTATAAATTAAATGTACCTACTACTACACTACCTCACTGAAATTGTCTTAGGGCAATAAACCTGCCACTGTGCATATGAAAATGTTACAAAATATACCAATTTAAAATGTTACAAAATATAACAAATTAAAACGTTACAAAATATAACAAATTAAAATGTTACAAAATACACCAAATTAAAATGTTACAAAATATACCACTTAATAAAACAAAATTAAATAAATTTGGCATTCTTGTCAACTAAAAATATTACTACATGTTGAAACGACCGGCATTATTCCAAAATTGTTTGGTCGTAAATTAGAAATTATAGGTTTACAATAAGGGATTGATAGTGTAGACTCCCTCAGAGCCCAATCGTTGATAAGAATGGATGAATTATCTTTTAGATTGTTGCATATTTATTATGTTCTTTTAAATAATATACAATATAATATGCTTTGATCAATCAACACAATATATATGCAGATTTTCACCAGTTCAACAAACAAACCTTTGGTTTCGTCACAGTCCCTCTCAAACTGCTGCAGTTTGTATGCGTCGTCTAACAGGGAGCGTCGTTGAGATGATCTCTCCAAGAGGGCAGACCTTCGTTCCAACAACTGCAAAATAATTGTCATATTATCAACTTTCATATTTTACAGATTGACTAATATAATAATACCAAAATAGTCACTTTAAAGCTTCTAATTTCAATCAACGACTCACAAATTTGTAATACGTAATGAAAATATTCAAGATAATATAGGTAATGAATAAAATAAAAATACCTATTCAAGATGAAGATAAACAATGAAGGTGGCTAATCACCCCAATTTGAAATAAATTTCTCAAATATGAATCAGAATGTTTCTCAAAAAATACCACATGTATTTTCATCATTTATCTAGTGAATGTTGTCACATAACTTTGAAATTCAGCATAAATTCCTCTAAAAAGATTATTAAAAATATCCTTTTTTACAGCTTTTTTTTAAAATTACTTCATAACTTTGAGTCATTCGAAATAAATCTTTTATGAGGTCTTAAATCGTCCATAAAATCAACAAATTTAGGGTTTCCGATAATTTAAATCATGTATAAACACTTTTTAACGCACGCGATTTAACATTTTTTTATTGACAATAACATCTCAATAGAGGCAAAGTTGGGATATTATAAAAGAACCAGGAACTCAGGCACCTACAGGGCTTACGACCTCTCATCGGCTGGTTTACGTGATCACTTTATGCATTTGCGTAACGTTAACCAATTATGCCATTATTGAGTTCCCTTATCAATGTAATTTTTGAAAGTTCTATATATTTGAATAGTGTGTAAACATTTCAACTAAATAATAAGAAATTGAACTATTGCCATCTATGAGGTAACGAAGAAACCTTTTTGTAATGCCATTTATTGAGAAGTTGATTTATTTGTAAACAATGAAAGCAACAGTCCTTATAAAGGAGGTGACGGTGTCTCGCACAGATGTCACCTCTGAACTGTGCCAGAAATATTATTTAATTTTTGGCTTATTTACCTACATGTACCAATGTGTATGTAAATCCAATATATTTTTTAAAAAATATATTCGAGCATGTAACTTCATAGTGTACTAAGCCGTTTTAATATATCATGTTTTCAGTCACAAGATTTAGTGTTATATGCTCTCTTGAAATGAAATAAATTACCATTTCTCTTCGTTGTGCAACGTCATCGGCGGCATAATGCTGTCCTTCAATGAGCTTCGTAGCAAACTCATCCAGGGCCTTGATCTTCTCCTCCTGGGCGGCCAGGGACTTCTCAAAGTCCTCGTGTTTCTTAATCAGGGCTTCCACCGAGTCCAAAGAGTCACCCAGATCCTCGTTGGCCAAGAAAGCCTGTCAAAAAATAATATAGGAATAATTTAATATATACATAATGTGTATCGATTTTCGATAAAGAAAAATTAAATTTTTTTAAACTTAAATTTAAATCTTCTTCATCTTGTAGTAGATCTACAGTCTGTTTTCATCGGCTCACTCCTGGGATGCGGATGACCAACTATCCTTCCATTATTTTGGTGATCTTCAAGTTTTCATTAGCCGCAACGCAGGCGAGTCTATATTCATGCATTCTATTAACATGGTCTCGCCAGAACCGCCTTCTCTTCCCAATTTCTTTGCATTGAAACATGCTTGGTAATAGAGCATAAAACTATAGTACATTAAACATAATAACTCTGTTTTTGTGTTGGTAAGCTTGCATAGTTGACAATCTAGCGAATTTAGTTCTACTTACTTTTCCCTACTCTGTAAGTCTTTGTTTTGATAAATAAATTTAAAACTCATTTGATTGTTTTTGGGGGAATCTCTAAAAACAACTTTCATTATTCTTACTTTGTGACGAAAACTACAAAATCAAACATTCTTGAATTGTTTTGTCAATTTCTACTTTTTTGTGGTGATTGGCAAGACAGTTCAAAAATATTTATATTAACTACCACAAAAAATTTATTCTTTAAATTATATTAATGACTTAATTTATCTAACTTAGCGTGACCTAAGGACCCGAATGCACAGTCCTAGGTAACTATATGCTAACCTCACTGGAGTATTTAATATTCTTAAGTTAGCAATTACGTTGCAGAGACATCACTAACTAAATACTACAGCAAACTTAAGGTCGATGGTGTAGAATTTCACATTATTGTCTATGAAAAAAGAGATAGATAGTTTTCTATGAGTAAAAAAATCGTGAGATAGTTTTTCAAAATTAGTCATTATGTATATAATTAATTTATTATATTACCAAGTATGTTTCAGAACGATAATATGAAATTCCATCAAAATTGCATACCATTCAAAATGAATTGATTATTTACCTCCTGTTTGGCCATCCACGTGTCGGCCTGCTCCGTGTCCCTGTAGAATAGCTGCAGGTCCATGCACTGCTCGTAGCGCACGCGCCTCTCTTCCCAGAGTGCGGCCAGAGACGCCCGCGCCTCCCCTAGCTGCGTCATGCGCTCCGCCACGTCGTCCGCAGCCGGGTGACCTCCCTCTTCCAGGGCGCGCCCGGCCTGTAGGCACGCGGAGAGCGAATCTCCGCGCGCATCAATCTCACCCTGAAACACGCAGAAGAAATATCATAATTCAAAATATGATCGACACATAAAATCTTACATGGCTATCTACATGAGAAATGTACTAGAAAGACAGACGCTAACATACATACATACCATCACGCCAGGTCCCTTACGGGGTAAGCATAGAGAACCGAGCGCCATACTTCTCTATTTTTGCACACATTTCTGGCTTCCTTTACATCCATGCATCGTCTCATACCTGCTCATCGATTGTTCAAACTTTTTATGTTTCCTTTTTTCAAAATATCATTCACATGGTCATTCCATCCCTTTCTGGGGCGACCCCTGCTATTCACTCTATCTCTTGCACCCATGTATATTTTTTTGGTCAGTCGTTCATCGTTCATTCTTTCAATATGTCCAAACCACCTCAAGGCATTCACTTTCATTTTACATATAATATACTTCTTTATCTTGCATTGTCTCCTTATGTCCTCATTTTTTATTCTATCATATATCGTTCTATTACATACTCTTCTTAGTGATTTCTACAGCATTTATTCTACTTTCATAACGCTATCATGTGATAGATAAAATTTTGTTAAAAAAAAGTCTAATATGTTGCATTGTAAACTAAAATTTTCAGTGATGGTATGTTTCCTATGAGCCAGCGTCCCGTTAGTAACAATATGACTCTGGTCAGTGAATCCCTTCTGCATATGTATTAAAATCAGTCGCCTCAAAGGGAGTTTTGATAAAAATAAAATAATACCTTGTGCTCTTGGTGTCTCTCCAGAAGTGCCTCTGCCCCGGCAACGTCCTTGGCCAGCTCGTCGGCGCTGATGATGGCGCGCATGTCCGACATCCACGACATGAGGTCACGGAAGTCAGACAAGAAGCGGTGGAGGGAATAAGATGAGTCAAGCTTCTCTCGGCGTTCCTGAAAGACAAAATATAATTATATTATTTATTATTATCAGACAGACAGATCCACCTGATCCACCACACTGTATATTGCACCAAGTACAACACCACCAACAACAATCATTCATTCATTCATTCCTGCCTGCCATAGAGACAGTCATTAAATCATCAAGTTCTTAAAGAAGTATATCCAGTTTCGTAGCAGCAGATTATCTTGATGAGGAAACAGTAATGGTAATTAAAAATGTACTAAAAATCTTGTTAAAATGTACCACAAAGTTAATACAGTGGAACCTCTTTTAACGAGCACTTCTCATACCAAGTAATTCGCATAACGAGTAAAAAATGTGAAAATATTGCTCGAAAAACAAGTGACGCAGAAAGGGGAAGTCACATAACGTATGATGCACTTGTGAGCCGGGACTTCCATATCATTGCGTCAGTCTGTGTTTATCACTCGTACCGTTGGCACGTTAGTGTCGCATCACACATTTTTCTAAACTTATGTTCAGACATTATTTGTATTTTTTTTTGTGCAAAGTTAAATAACACTTGCAAAAATGCACCCGAAGAAAAAGCCACAAGGGAATAAAAGTAACTGTAGAAATGAAACGTAAAATCATTGAAAAGCGAGAAGGTGGTGTAAGCGTAGCTGATCTAGCACACTTATACAATCCATCAACATCAATGATTTGCACTATCCTCAAGCACAAGGGACAAAATTAAGGAGATAAATTATTTGAATAAACGTTAAAAAAAATATATTTCGCATGGAACGCATTATCCTGTTTTACATTGATTTATATGGGAAAATTAGTTTCGCTTAACGAGTGTTTCACATAACGAGCAAGATTCTGGAACGAATTATGCTCGTTATGAGAGGTTCCACTGTAATTCAACATTTGTAAATAAAATATATATGATACTAGTGGACCCGAGCAGACGCTGTACTAATTTCCAAATTTTATGTGATGTGGTATATTCTCTAGATGCGTAGTAAAGATCTCAATTGATTTGTTCACAACGCCATCTACTAAAAGGTTTTTTTTTTTTTTTTTCGCGGGTGCCAGTTACACAACGTAAAAATGAATAACAACCTTTTTCCTATAATTTATTTTTAGGGTGGCGCAGTTAAGTCAAAATTTGTGGTAATATGTATTTTTGGATGAGAAATATAAAAAAATAGCACCACCTTAACGGGTACAAAACTAATCTGCCTGTTGATCCAGAACCATCCGTACAAATTTAGAAAATATCATTGCAATCAGATGGGCGGTTTCACAGATGAGCTTGTATGAACATTGTGATACAAGAACTATTTATTATATGTTATTAAGGTTTACCTTAGCTTTGGCGATGAGCCTCTCCCACGCGGCCTGTATCTCCTTCTTCTTGGCGTCTGTGTGGTTGGCGTGCGCGGCGTGCAGCGTGCAGAGGCGCGCAGCTTCTGTTGCCAGCGTGCCCACGCGGTCCTCGAGGGCCGCCAGATCCCGTTCTACGCCCTCGTGCTTGCGCTGAAAACAAAAATAACAATCTATATTACAAATATCAATTAACAATACTGTCTTACGGGACATCCTTGCACCCTGGGCAGGTGGCGAGTTTATTACCATAAGGCAATTTATTCAAAATAATCAAGTGTTTCCAACCCAGAGAAGCAATATGTGCTTGAGAAATGTATTTAAATAATCTTTCCCTTCTCCCTTCCTATTCGATTGTGATACTATAGTTTAATTAATGTATATAATGTATAAAGTATCTAAGAATGTATGTAAGTGGAATTTTGTATTACCAAACAATTTTATTATATAAACGCATTAGAGAGATGTTGGTTCTTTTTGACAGAATTAAGTTATTATTATAGTAGAACCGAAAAATCAAGACACCTACAGGGTTTAAAACCTGTCATCAGCTGATTTTTGTATTTACTATTTTTTTTTTAATTTAATGATATTAATTTTTTTGTGTAACATTCAAGTGTTTTAGTGTAATAGTGATAGCTGCCGGGGGCTTGTTCTCCATACATCCTCATATTCCTTGTCCTCCATAGCTGAGCATGGTCAGCATGAGACGGAAAAGTTGTTTATTTTTGTTAATGATTTATTTCTTGCAATTTCATGTCTCAAGAAGTCTTTGTTAGGGATATCCATTTGAATCCTCTCCTTATCCGCATCCCTATCATAGACAATGTATGCCAACCCGCCTAGCCGAGAAGAAATGTTGCTAAAGGAAAGACTACCTACAATCAGTACAGTATAGCGAGTTAACTTAGAGAGAAGACACAGTGCACTTCACCTACACTTATAAGTTAACATTCTTTATTTATTTATTTTATTTATTAAACTTCATGTACATTATAATGTGTACAATGGGGAGTTTTTTGCCACAAGGCAATTTCTTCCAACCAACCAAAGCAACAAGAGGTCATAAATAGTATATTGGTATGTACATTAAAATATATAACAAACTAAAAGAATATTTAGAGTAAATTCATAGCAAAGGAAGGAAGGAAGGAAATAGATGTAGAGGGAGGGGAGGTAGGATGGATATGGGGTGTCAGTTAAGAATTATTATACAGGTAAAAAGCCTTAGTTTCTTTTTAAAAAGTTGAATCGATTGAGAAGTCGTAATATCATTACTTAAAGTGTTCCATAGTCTTGCTGATTGTACTTCAAAAGAGGAACTGAAAAATTCAGTAGAATGAATGGGAATAGCTAGAGTGGTACGTTCAGCAGATCGAAGAGGCAGACCATGCTTGGACAAGAAAATAACCTTATTCTTGAGATATTGTGATGTGGTGTTGTTAATTAAATTATACAGTAGAGAAAGTAAATGAATATTACGACGTTGACGTATCTTAGGCCAGCGAAGAAGATTTCGGTAAGTGGAAACATGATCAAATTTTCTAAATAAATAAAGTGTTTCTACATAGTTTCTTTGTCAAATTTATAGTTTCTTCGTGTAGTATATTGTGTCCTGTGCTTCAAATTACTTCAAGTTCAACTACATATTGGTTGGTCGTGGCTGGCGTTAAGTGCAATATTTACCTTTGTTGTTCTATACATATTGGTTGGTCGTGGCTGGCGTTAAGTGCAATATTTACCTTTGTTGTTCTATACATATTGGTTGGTCGTGGCTGGCGTTAAGTGCAATATTTACCTTTGTTGTTCTATACATATTGGTTGGTCGTGGCTGGCGTTAAGTGCAATATTTACCTTTGTTGTTCTATACATATTGGTTGGTCGTGGCTGGCGTTAAGTGCAATATTTACCTTTGTTGTTCTATACATATTGGTTGGTCGTGGCTGGCGTTAAGTGCAATATTTACCTTTGTTGTTCTATACATATTGGTTGGTCGTGGCTGGCGTTAAGTGCAATATTTACCTTTGTTGTTCTATACATATTGGTTGGTCGTGGCTGGCGTTAAGTGCAATATTTACCTTTGTTGTTCTATACATATTGGTTGGTCGTGGCTGGCGTTAAGTGCAATATTTACCTTTGGTGTTCTATACTCCCTTCCAAATATTGTTTACCTTCAATTCCCGATTTTAACCATTTCCATAAAGTCTAATATTTAGTGCTGAAAGTGGTTCAAAGTTAATTAATTATACTTTGTAATGTATGTAGAGATACCTGAAAATGTGTGAAGTATAATATTGTACTTTCAAATATAGATTTTGAATAACTACACGGACACAATAAATAAGAAATAATTTCAAAATTTTGTTGCAACGATAATAAAAGTAAAACATGAGGTTTGTCATAAGCTACCCCAACAGATTAAAGGGACAAATAGCGAGTAGAATTGTGGAAGGAAGCCATTAAAGTATGTATACAAGGAGGTACTTAAAATATGTAATTGATATTAAAAGAATCACATTTCGTTTCCTGGATATCGACACATTAAACGAAGGGGAAAAATACAATATCAGTTAATAATAGAATAATGCATGAAATGTGAATGACCTTATGATGGCAAATGATAAAGCGATATACGTCGCTGCATACTGGAGTGACAAGGGCTAAAGTTCGTGCCCGATAAGTAAGTTAGTAATAGAATAAACTCAAAACTTAGCAAAGAGTACTTCGTCAACGAATCAAATCTCTTCATTATCTACGTTGATATATTTCTACTACTCACTATCCCAAGCAGATATTTTTTTTTTTTAAAATGAATATGTCCTTGTTAAACAATTACATATACATCTTCCTACGTTCCCTAAAATAAGCAAATAAATGCTTGTGCTATAGGTGAACGAAATCGGTCGAGGCAGGATTCGAACTCGCGAACACTGGATTACTAGCCCAGCACACTAACCGCTCTGCCATCGACCCATATAGTGGGTAGTTATAAATTTGCTATTTTTAAAGTTATTTTTTTTATTGCAGATTATCAACTAGTATCATGCTGAGATTGTATTTTGAAAGTTTCATCACAATGTATCTGTGTGCTGTATACAATGTACTTTATCGAGTATAGACTAAAGTACTCATTCGATTTTTTTCAAATTTTGCAAATTTGTATACCTAATACTTGCTTAGACCTAATTAGATTTTGAAGGAAATCTGATCAGTGATTCTCAATTTTTTTAACTATCAAATATTTCAAAGTTATCCCAAGTTCAAGAAACTTAAATTTGATATTGTTATTTTCAAATTTCAAAAAAGGCACATCACTTACATAAAATGGCATTGAAAAAGTATAGAGTTTTCATAATTGATGAATTATGCCATTAAGAGGGGATATAAACCTCAACACCCCAATTTTAAATCAAATTTTTCAAACTACGTGTAACAGTGTGTTTCAAAAAAATACCAAAAGTATTTTCAACATTTCTTTAGTTAATGTTCGTCATACAATTTTAAAATTCAGTATAGAATCTCCTAAAATAATAATTTTAAATATTCCTTATTTACAATATTTTTTTTAAATTACTCCATAACTATGTGTCGTAGAGAAATAAATATTTTATGAGCTTAAAGAGTGCATAAAATCAAAGTGAATGACCGATAAAGTTTTTTCATTTCAAGTAAGGTTTGTTCTTAAAATGCAAAAAATTAACAAATTTTGAGTTTCCGATATTTTGAATCACATATAAACAATTTTTAACGCATGTGATTGTTACCCTTACTAACACGTAACTTCATTGTGTATTAGGCGGTTTTAATACATCATGTTTTCAGTTACTAGGTTTAGTGTTATATGCTCTCTTAAAAATATATATTTGGGTATTTTTATTTAGTCAAATTCACCAAAGCTCGTATTTAAGTAGGCAATACTAAGATAAGGATAGCAGAAAATTATACTGAATTCAAAAAGTTTCCAATTTCTCGCACAATGTAGCTACATGAATACCGTCCAAACAATGAAAGTCTCTCACCTGTAATGTCTGCACGCTGGCGAGGTCGCGTCCGTAGTCATCGGAGCTCAACACGACGTCCTTTTCCGAGATCCAAGCCACGGTCTCGTCTGCGTCGCGGTTGAAGCGCTGAATCTCCTGCGCTCCAAACAGTCTCTCCTGACGCATCAGAGCCAATTGGCGCAGTCGTTGCCAGGCTTCGTTCAACTCCTGCAAACAGATTGTTATTAATTACTGTGAAATTGAGTAAAAATCAATGGATAGCAACATCATATGAAGATAAAAATCAATGGGTATGTCCTTTAAAAAAAAAGAATGTAGAGTATGAGGACAAGCTGAAGATCCTGTGATTGAAATCATTGCTTGACAGAAGAAACAGTGGTTACATGATAGATATATACAAGGTCTCAATGACTGGTGAATAAGATGTGAGCTAAAATTAGGAACATTTTGACAGTTAATTAGACTGAAATGTGGTTAAAGAATAGGGAATTGAACTAATGCATGACATACTTCGAGTAAGAATGTTCCTATTTCAGCATTATATAATATAAACTTTGACTAACTTGAATAGAAATGCACCTATTTTAGCCGGAATGATCTTAAATAGTTATAGAAACGGATGTATTGTCATACAAACAAAGGTTAAAATCATAGATTTTTATTACAATATACTAGATGTAGTACTCTGTGCAAAAAATGAGTCATGGAATATCGCGTGTTTGACGTTTTGGTTGGCAACATATTTCAGTTTTCCTTACATTTCAACACATCCTAGATAACTGTTCTCTAAACATTAATAATAATAAGGTTGGTTGGAAGAAATTGCCTAATGGCAATAAGCCCGCCAGTGCACAATTATATTTGTTTATATTATGTACAAAAGATGTATAAATAAATAATTAAAACATTTTTTAAACAAATAAATCAGAAAAAAATTCACATTAGTCGTTATTTTCTATAGAAAAACTATGTGGTCTGGAAACATAACGTCAAAAATCCCCCGGAAAAATGACTCACTTCATACAAAATTTGCTAACTATGACATCTAGTATATTATAATAAAAATCTATGGTTAAAATAAATACCTTCTCATTGTGGCCGTATGAATGTGTGTGCGAAAATTGTCAGTTTACCTTTAAGAATATCTAAGTGTCAAAAAATAAGTTGTGAATTGTATGAACTCTTCTCTGAAGCACAAGGCTTCCTTATTATAGGGGTAGAATTTCTAATTTCTTAATCTTTTTGATGTCATGTATTTTGTGTATTTATATATATTTCTTATTTTCTAATAAATTAGTATTGCAATCAACTCACGTCCTTCCTCTTGACGATGATCTCACGCTCGGGATGTCCCTCCAAGACGAGCCTCTCTGCGAGCTCGTTGACCTCGGTGACGCGGTACTCCTGGGCCGCCATGTCCTTTTGGAACTCGTCGAACTTTCGCTGCAGCACCTCAACATGCTCTAGATCCTGACCAAACTCCTCAACGCTCACAAAGAGCTCCTGAAACATACATTAGAATATAAATAAAAAGGTCTTTGAGCTGAACTGTCACCAGTTCAGAAAAAATGTAAACCAAATAAAGTAGAAATATCATTTCTTCCTCTTCCTTGACCTCATGACTGAAGATGATGGCTACACTCAAACACCGACCCTCGTCCATTTAGGACAGTTCTGGGCAGATTCAAGCGCTTTATCTTGTAGTGAACTTACGTGGTTACTCCATCGAGTCACTGGGTGACCTCTGGATTTTCTTCTTCAGTGGTAGTTTCACATAATTTTTTTCAAGAACTTATGACGAATAAAGAAACTTTTCAATTCTTATGAGCACATAAATTATACTCGGAGGACAAGTATTGGGATAATTGTCATGTATTTTGTTGAGTTGGTTTTTAACCTTGGCTGTACCCGTACGGCGGGAAATGTCATTGCAAATTGAAGTATGGCCATACCGGTACGGCTGTCGTCATACAGGCTTTATTCGTAAGTAAACGTCAGAAATGGATAAACCAACGGCAACCAATTGTTGAAGACACCAGAAATAATCATACGATTTTTCAATAAAAACTTTAAAAATGGTGTCTTAATTTTTTTTTACCCGATTATTGTGTCGGGAGTCATCAAACGTAATACTTTTTATTTTAAATTTTTATATTTAAAATAACTCATTCCGTATAGGTATGTACATCATAACAAAACTCACTTGATAGAGTTAAATAGATATTCTTTTATTATTTTTACATTGTCTTTTAATTACAATAGTATTGAAATAATGAATTTGTTGTAAAAGAATACCTTATCGTGGATCCAGAACATGACCTCGTCGCAGTGCCTCAGAAACTGCACCAGCACAAGAGCCTGCTGCAACTTGAGGCCCTTCTCGGCCAGCTTGGACAGTAACAGCTCCCACAGACGATGGAGCTCGTCTGCACCAAACATGAAAATACATTTTATAAAATTCTTGGAGCAAAGCACATTTAATCAACTATTTTATTTTATATTTTTGGCTAACTGTCCAAAATTCATAACGGCCAGAGTTTTGTATGAAATAAATATATATGTAAGGAATATTACCAAGTCGTTTCCTGATGGTATCCGAAGCAAAATGATTTTGATTGATCATCTCCATGCCGGTGTTGTCCAACACAACAATTGCGTTGCTGTGAGCTGCCACCTCCGCCTCAAAGGCCTGATGCTTCTGGATCTTGGCCTGAAAATAACAAAATATATTGTGACTATACCATACTACGGTTAGGATAGGATACTACGTTAAAAATCACCTTCTTCAGGCTTCCCAGACATATTCCGGACAGAGGTTAGAGTGTTGGACATATTAGCAGGAGCGCCCAATAGAGATGACAGCGGATGAACGGTGACTATAACTGTGGCTCTCAGGTCTTAAGAGCAGATCAATGCTTTGATGTCAGGTGGCAACCGGTAGTAAAAATAAATAGCAAAACCCCCTTTCTTCTGGTACAAATCAATAGAAACAAACTTAAGAGATGACGCAAAATGGAAAGGTCCGGCATTTGCGTACCAGAAGGGCCGACCCCAGATGAACTGGGAATACGCAAGGAAGAAGAGACTGGCAGAGGACGTCATTGCTAGGAGTCCCACAATATAAAGTGTACTAAGAAAACTTTGTAGGCAAAGAACTCTAAAAAATCAATTCAGATATCATTTATGAATAAAATTGAAATGTATTTAGGTTTTCTTATCAAAATGAGGAAATCCCTTCAAGCTTATTGTACTTGAAAACAAGAATTGAAACTTCAGTAGAGTGAAAAGGGTTGACAGGTATGCTCCTGATTTCTCCTAAATATAAATATAACTTCAATTATATTAATAAAACAGCTGTAGTAAACTTCCAGATAGATTCAGGTACAAACCTGCAGATTGGTAGGATCTTTGTAGCTCTCATCGGAAGCCGCCTGAAGCTTCTCATGGACCCAGGACTCAAGCTCATCTGCGTCACGCTTGAAGTACTGGAACCTGCGAGAGTCCTCCAGACGCTCTCGCTTGGCGCGGGCTTCCAGCTTGAAGTCATCGTAGCGCGCCAACACCTTGTAGCAAAAATAAAAGTTTAGTAAAATGAACATTACAAAACAGTAATTCCTAGTGACTAATTAATGTTTTTATAGAATAAACATGTCAAAACAGTAGTGCCAAATGATTACTTCGAATGATTTTTTATACAGAATTAACATATCAAAACAGTAGTCCCTAATGAATAATGCTTTTATAAATATGTCAAAACAGTAGTGCCAAATGATTACTGAATGATTTTTTTATACAAAATTAACATATCAAAACAGTAGTCCCTAATGAATAATGTTTTTATAAATATGTCAAAACAGTAGTGCCAAATGATTACTGAATAATTTTTTATACAGAATTAACATATCAAAACAATAGTCCATATTGACTAATAAATATTTTAATAGAATAAACATGTTAAAACAGTAGTGCCAAAAGATTACTGAATGTTTTTATATAGAATTAACATATCAAAACAGTAGTGCCAAATGATTAAAGTTTTTTATACAGAAATAACTTGTCAAAACAGTAGTTCCTATTAACTAACACTATTATTATTATTATTATACTATTGACTAATTGAATTAACATGTCAAAACAGTAGTGCCAAATGATTACTGAATTTTTTTTATACAGAATTAATATTTAATGTAATTTTGTGTGCATCCATAATTGGACGTACAGCACTCATAATAATAACCAATATTATTATCTTTTTATGAAAATTGTAAGTTGGATGTCTGTCCATGTACCCTTTTATAAATAAACTAGCGGTCCCGACAGATGTTGTCCTGCCCGAACTATTTGTGAAACAAAAAATAATGGTAACATATAATTGAATCATATGGATGTTATTATTCACTGAGCAAACTTACGTTTTCTTGTTCGATGAGCCGCTAAACACTTTGAGGTTAGATTGATTGTCATTTCGTATATAATTGCAATACATGGTCGGATTTCTTAGTGTTGTCAGATGGAAAAAACTAAATATTGCTAATTCGACATTAGCGCCCCCTATTATAATTTAAAGTTATAAAAAATCATGTATTTTATTTTCCTTTTATTATATTAATGTTTAAAATTCCATTCTGTGAATCGAAACCATTCAGGGACTCACACAAACACACACAAAAAATTTCATCGAAATAGTTTCAGCCGTTTAGGAGGAGTTCAGTGACATACACACGTACAGAAGAATTATATATATATAAAGATAAATAAAACAGTAGTGCCAAATGATTTTTGTATTGAATTAATATATTACTGAACAAGTAATGAATCTACACACACCAAAAATTAACTCATATATTGATAATGGAAGAAAAAATTTTGTCAGGGTTTACCTGCTCACGCCTCTCCTGAATATCCTCAGCTGTTTCAAGGATCTTCACCTCCTTTGGTGGTGGTATTTGCTCCATGGTGGATGGGTCGCACTGCTCAGACAGTTGGATCGTTAGACAAATTCAAATCTCTCCAAATCTTGCAGTCACAGGGTTATGTGCACTGAAACAAGATACGTAGAGGTAATATTAATAACACGAAATGTGATATTTCAAATACAGCGATTGTAATTGAACACCTTACCAACAGTACAAATAACGTTATACATACTAATTATTTACGGTGCCACTATTTTTACGACCGGAATTGGCGGGAAAACACTTTTCCCGCCAATTCTATTTACACGTGTATTAGTGTCTATTTACACGACAAATTTTCGGACGTCGTCTATGTTTTTAGGTCATTTATAACCATAGAAAGCGCAGATAAATCAAAATACAAAAATATTTACCTTTGTCATTTTTTCAATGGTCATAAAAATGCATCATGGAAACCAACTTGAAGAAAAAATAAATAATATTGGCATCTTATTACATTTACTTAATTTTATAAATCATTTTTTCATTGAGATCTACAATTATAACAAAGTATAAACAAAGGTAAATATTTTTATAACTTGATTTATCTGCGTTTTCTGTGGTTATTTTTGGTTTTCGTCTATGGTTGAGTCGTGTAAATAGTCGTAGCCAATTATTTATTGATTAAAAGAAACACCAACAGAGCATAGAAATACACATAAAACATATAAGTCCGAATGCAGAGTCCTACCTGAATACTAAATTCTAAATAATAACGATGTTTTCATTTCACAGTCGCTCACTTAAGTTAGGAGATCACATGTCGTGGCTTCCTAACTGGAGGATGCTACCAAGTTTTTCTATGAGAATTGCATTGCAGAGACATATCTAAATACTTAGCGCATGCGCATCGGCGTAAAGTAACATTTGCGAATTGTCAAAAAGTAAAGTTGATAACGAGGAACCTTACGAGTGGTTTAATACTAAAATACGAGATTTTTTCAGTGGATGATGATTTTATCGGCTTCGTTGAATATGTATTGGGTAATTTTGTCAAATCAAATACCAAACAGAGTATTCAGTGATCCATACGAGATGCCGAAAATTCGACAGAATTTAAAAAAAATTGTGACATCGAGCTATCAGTGTGAAGTTGGTTACATGTTTGTGTTGTTATAGCAAAAAAACATTTTAAACGTCAAACGTCAGAAAAAAGATAGATAGCTTTCTAAGCCCATAGAAAGCTATCTATCTCTTTTCTTCATACACAATAATGTGAAATTCTACGCCATCAACCTTAAGTTTGGCGTAGTATTTAGTGAGCTGTCAGTGTGAAAATGGTTACATATGTTTGTGTTGTTTTAGCAAAAAAAAACATTTTAAACGTCAAATGTCAGAAAAGAGATAGATAGCTTTATAAGCCCATAGAAAGCTATCTATCTCTTATACACAATAATGTGAAATTCTACGCCATCGACCTTAAGTTTGGCTTAGTATTTAGTTAGTGATGTCTCTGCAACACAATTGCTAACTTAAGAATACTAAATACTCCAGTGAGGTTAGGAGTTAGTATTTAGGTACCCAGGACTGTGCATTCGGGTCATAGACAGTTAGAATCAGCATTGAACATTGTTATTGTACTTAAAATAATAATGAACACTTCCTTGCACCCCGCGCAAGTAGTGAGTTTATAGCCGTTTTGCTATTTCTTCCAACTAACCAGTGTTTCCAACCCAGAGAAGCAATATTTGCATGACAAATAAATTTAAATAAATTTCTCCTCTGCTGGGAATCAAACCCAGGACGCCCTCACAGAAACCGAACGGCTTACCAAATGTGCCACGGCGGTCGACTTTATCTGTTATATTTATCTTTTTATTAATTTTGAAAAAAATATATGTACAGAAAAAAACTATCGGTTATGTCAAACTATGTCAAATATCAATTGAACACATATTCAATAACAAGTTGCCACATTCTGGAGACTTTAGATAATAATCGTCTCTAAAAACTATCGGTTATGTCAAACTATGTCAAATATCAATTGAACACATATTCAATAACAAGTTGCCACATTCTGGAGACTTTAGATAATAATCGTTTCTAAAAACTATCGGTTATGTCAAACTATGTCAAATATCAATTGAACACATATTCAATAACAAGTTGCCACATTCTGGAGACTTTAGATAATAATCGTCTCTAAAAACTATCGGTTATGTCAAACTATGTCAAATATCAATTGAACACATATTCAATAACAAGTTGCCACATTCTGGAGACTTAAGATAATAATCGTCTCTAAAAAATAGACAAGACAAAATTGACAAATGACGATCTCTGTGGCTTAGTGGTAGGTAGATTGTCTTCTGTGCCGACGTCGTGGGTTCGATTCACAGCAGAGGGTAAATATATGTATTGAAATCATGCAAATCTTGCTGCTCTAGTCTGGAAATCCTGCCTAGTTGGAGGATATTGACATAATAATAATAATAAAATACTTTTATTGGTTTATACAACGTGGCAGACTTATTGCCCGCAGGCAATCTCTACCAGTCAACCACCATGGTAAGTACAGTCAGTAACAGGGATAGAATAATACCCACTCAGTACAGAACTAGAGGCCATCCAAGGGCCATTACAGGCTGGTGGACAAATATTGAGAGGGAGCTGCAACTAACCAGGGAGATGACTCAAGATCGAAAGGTCTAGCAATTGGGTACCAGAAGGGCCGACCCCATATGAACTGGGAAGAGGTAAGGAAGAAGAAGAAGGAAACCACGAGCATTTGCAAGCATAGAAGCTAAATTCTCTGTCTACACCAGGGGTGGCCAACTTGATTAGATCCAAGATCTACTGTTTACTGAGGAAGCCCTGTGTGATCTACCAATTACATACTTCTTGAAATTTTAAATGAAACAGCATAGTTCAGTACACAATTAAGTAGTAATTTTTGTTTTATTCAGAGGGAAAACATAATACTGAAAATTATTCTTAGTAACTACTAATGTATATTAGTGTGAGCACTGCGTCTGAGCATCTTCCGCTAGATTAGCAAAATCAGGTTTGTTGTTGGAAATTGCCAACCTTAAAGAATCCAGTGTATGAACGTCTATCAAGCGAGAACGGTGTCTATTTTTTGTTTGTTTTAAAAAGGAAAATGCAGACTCATAAATATGTATGTTTAACCAAAACATGAATGCAATTGTTCAACACATTTCTTCAAACATAGATATTTCTCGTTGGAAACCAATAACCAGAAATCTAGTGATGGGTGCAGCAGTTGGTGATTACATTGCGCAGTCTGTTCTACGTATTTATGTATGTTTATATTTTTTGCCTTGCCACGATCGACTGGACTAATAGTCGCGATCGACCAATTGGCCACCCCTGGTCTACACCATTGAGTTAGGGACATAACATGATGGTATGTATGACAATGTGAGATGTTATTTTTGGGTGTGCTATGGTAGCACTGATATGACTAACTGTATATTTATCAAGTTAAATAAATAAAATAAATTGATAACATAAAGTCTACAACATATAAATAACACTATCTTATTAAATTACATACTTGCTGTTATCAAAGATATGCATCGTAAAATATTCCTAATATACTTGGAGGCCTATCTTTGAAAAATACACATATCCAAATTATTAAGTCCTTTGGTAAAAGAGCAAATATATAAACAGAGTGTTGGCAGGGCATGATTTCTAAAGAGTTCCCGGATTTCTCAATTTTTTTACTAAGAAAAAATTTTTATGATAAATTAATGAAAATTAAAAAAGAACATAAACTTTTTATATATTTACTTCTACTTACAACTTAAGAAATAAGAATGTGACAAGCACAAGCTCAAAAACGTCATGCCAATATTTCTGAAAATATCGTACAACACGGAAACACTCCAACTAGGTCATTTTATTTTCAATAAAAAAAATTATACATTATAGCGGTAAATATTTACAGGGACTCTCAATATTTTGATACTGTACATATAGTTGTCGCCAAATAACTTGAACTTTTAGCCGAGAAGGGGGGCGATTTACAAGTAAACCAACGAAGCAAAAAGACACAAATTTGCACTCTACGCAAACGGAAGCTCGTTCAAGATGTTTGGCGAAAATTATACCATCAAGCTGTTTACATATTTGGGGTAGGAAAGAATATCTGACCTCCACACTATAATAATAATAATAAACACTTCCTTGCACCCTGCGCAAGCGGCGAGTTTATAGCCATATGGCTATTTCTTCCAACTAACCAGTGTTTCCAGCCCAGAGAAGCAACATTAGCGTGAGAAATAAATTTTAAAAAATCTCCCCTCCGCTGGGGATCGAACCCAGGACGCCCGCATAGAAGACAAACGGCTTACCAACTGTGCCACGGCAGTCGGCACACTATCCAATTCTGACATACATATATTGTATACACATATACATATCGTAATATAATTCAATAATTTGGATTTAAGGGTTCATAGTTTGGTACATATTCTTCAAACTATAATATAAACTATCATCATCGACAGTTGGATCTCATGTGTTACATGCAATTAGTAATCTATATAAATAAAACAAAGTACCTACTTAACAAATCATTGATAAATTTAGAATAGAAACTCGAGGTAGGTACCTAATAATATTAATTTAATTAGCACTATTATTTAAATAATTTGAAAATGGAATTTAGTCTACTAAGAAAAACAAAACGTATGGATTAAAGAAAATTTTGACATTATGCTTGGGGTTGGTTCTTGAGCTGTCAGATACAGAAAAATGTATTCATGATTACCGATTTTTGCATTTTTATTATATCCTAATAAACTATTGAACTTAATAATTATTTTATATATTTTTTTACGTCGATAAAATCCTAAATAAGGTTAAGCTAAAAGTTAAGTCCATTGACTGAGGAGGTATGAAGTTCGCCGGGTCAGCATATAAGTAATAGAAAGCAATCCCATTTATAATGGTCTAATATTAGATTATATACATATGATACAGATACCTAGTCAGCGCAATGAAAGTATGAAAGTATACAGGCAGCTTCTGTACATTATAATTCTATGGGTCTAATGGAAATAATTATTATTTATTATGAGTAATATCAAACAATATCATCATTCTTTAGCAAAGTTCAAATGTATAGGTAACTACCTACCTCCATACAGATATTATTAGAAGACCAATCATGTTGAACCAAACACATATGTATATACATAATATGGATGTACATATATATTCATTCAATAAGAATATGTCTATATATAGGTCAGATATACATCAAAGTTATACACACATTGAAACATTAAACAAGGGAGAGTAATTCAGTGATTCACAAACATTATTTATGCTTCTTTATGGTTCAGTTGGTTAGATATCTTACACCTGACCCAAAGGTCCTGGGTTTGATTTCCGGTGAAGACACAGTAATTAATTGTGTTTTCAGTCTGGATCTGTGAGAGGATAAACATCACAAGTCTCCAGAATGTGGCAAATTATAATTGGGTGCGTGTTAAATTAATAATTTATTTTGTTTTTTTTTTATTGGGAACATAGAATTATAATGTACAGAAGCCGCGTGTAGTACAAATTTCAAATTCAAATGTATGCCAAGTTTTTTTTACATGTGTGTGTGAGGCGGTAGATCGGTTGGTCTACGTATTATGTAGGTGTGCGTATCGGTAGGTGTACGTATACTAGAAATTCGTCTGTTTCAGAGTAGTTTTAGTTGGCATACATTCATTGCGCTGCCTAGGTATCTGTATCATATATAATCTAAGATTGTGAAATTAACGGTATAATTTTAGATGGGTTGATGGCCGAGCTGTTAGCGTGCTAGGTTAGTAATCCAGTGGTCGCGAGTTCAAATCCTGCTTCGACCGATTTCGTTCACCTATAGCACAAGCATATATGCTTATTTTAGGGAACGTAGGTTTACAGTTCTCCAGGAGATAGGACTATGGAATGACATCTAGGAGGCAAATAATCACAATGGACTACTATTGAGTCGACGTGAGGTCTCTAGATGGAAGGAAATAAAAAATATTTATAAGAACAGTCTATGCATGTGAATGAGGTGGTGTTATGTGAGTGTGTGTGTATATATTATTATTATTATTTATTACTTCTCGGGCAACTAACAGGTACTATGTTAAATATTAATTTAACACGCACCCAATAACAAGTTGCCACATTCTGGAGACTTACGATATTAATCGTCTCACAGATCCAGACTGAAAACACAATTAAAAACTGTGTCTCCACCGGGAATCGAACCCGGAACCTTTGGATCAGCAGTCAGATACCCAACCAACTGAGCCACGAAGGCCGACATATGTCAGAGAGAGAATATATATCTGCAAACCGTCATGAGTTATTCCAATCAATCTCGATACTACAATCATCTGGTGAAATTTAATCATTGTTCTGAACCAGGCGTCGGCAACCTATGGCACGCGTTCCAGGTTTGGCACGCGATGGGGTTCTGAATGGCACTCTACAAATAATCAGGGAAATCGCGAAAATATCGAGACGAAGTGATTTTTAAATAAGAGAAAATGTTTAATTATAATTATTTATCTAACGTGGCTCGCCAATGTCACGAAAATCTGCGCGAAGGGTGAGTGAGAGCGCATTCGGAGTAAAAGGGATGAAACATGCGTAGCGCCGACTAGTTATCGAAGCGGACTTCACGTATGTTCAAGCCGGAATGACATTCGCCCCTCTCTTTCTCGTTTTGCTACTGCGCACCATTTGCCTGTAATACCAGTTAAACTTGCATTTCGTTTAATACTGGTCGTTACTTTCCGTTCTAACTTTTTTGTGAAGACTTGTATCTTATTGGTTTAATATTTGTTAAAATTTTTTCTCACATGAAACATATTTTGAGTCCACAAAGAAGTCGTTTAACAACTGAACATTCAGAATCTTGTGTGAAATTAAAAGTCACAAATTATACCCCTGATTGAAATATTAAGCAAAAATGTGCAGGGACAACGTTCGCATTAAAATTTTTTAATTTATGTTAGAATTTTATGTTATTTTTTAATAAATATTTTTAAAAGAAAAATTTGGTATAAAATTCTTCTCCTCTAGAACCCCATTATATAATTTCGAATTAAGGCGGCACCCTGAATCATATTGGTAGAGTGGCTTGGCACACCACAGCTAAAAGGTTGCCGACCCCTGTTCTGAACTAATTGCAGAAGAGAATGATCAAGGCTCCAAAAGAAAAATATTGACGTCCACGATTATAGGTATTCATCATACCAACATATGAGGGGTGCGTTTTTCGTGTATGTATTATTAGGGTGTGGTATACAAAATAAAAGTGGGCTTTGTGTACGATGTGATGGGACATGAAATAAAAGAGAGAAGTTCCGTTATGTCGTAATAATTGTCATAGTAGCTGTTAGTTGTACGAGAAGCAATTTGATATAGAATGTTTTTTATTTGTTTATTGACCATTAATCTCTTCACTGTGATTTCAAAATGATATCAAATAGAGTTTTTTTTTATTTTCATCCAAAGAATATCAACTACCACTGTGGCAGACGTTAAGCCATTCGTTTAGCTTCAGTGCGGGAGTCCCGTGTTCGATCCCCAGCAGAGGAAAAATTTAATTAAATCCATTTTATTGCACAAATATAGCTTCTCTGGGTTGGAAACACTGGTTAGTTGGAGGAAAATGCCTTGCGGCAATAATCTCGCCACTTGCGCAGAGTGCAAGGAAGTGTTTATTTTTATTATTATACAGTAGATAAGTGGTCTAAAAAGAAAAATTGAGGATTGCTAATATTTGAAAAAGAAATAATGTTGTGTCAAGAAATTATCCACTCATTGAAAATATTATTTGTGGCATAGTTGGTAAGCCGTTTGGTTTCTGTGCGGGCGTCATGGGTTCGATTCCCAGCAGAGGAGAAATTTATTTAAATTCATTTCTCACGGAAATATTGCTTCTCTGGGCTGGAAACACTGGTTAGTTGGAAGAAATCCATATTAATAAAACGTTTCCATAGTATATAACCATATATACTACTCATGGTATAAGTACATAGGTTAAGTGCAGTGAAAATCCGACTAGTATTTTATTTTTTTTATCTATTATGTAAACAAACAGTTAAATTAACTTTTTTAACTAACATACATAATATGACATGAGAACTAATTAAGTTTACAAATATTATTGTTACCTATTATATTAACAAAAACAAGTAGTTTTGAGGAAGGGAGTATGTAATTTAAGACATGATTGAAATTTTATGATTGAAAATTTGATTTGATTTGATCAATTTGATCTAAAATATGTGGTCAAGCAAGAACTTTACAAATCGTCTTCAAAATGATTAGAAAAAACTATATTCCTTAAAATTTTGTACTATCCACATATCAACATTATAGACTTTTTATATTAAATTCTTTATATTACTCCTATCACTCATTAAACCGCATCCTTAGACTCAAAAAATTTCATGGCGAGTAATAATTGCTAACCACGAAATTATTCATGATAAAATAAATTAAGATTATTGAAAAATACATAGAATTGAACGGCGCATTATCTCTGGCAATCAGATATAGGGACAAAGTAGATATGTATGGCAATAAACTCGCCACTTGCGCAGGGAGCAAGGGGCGAGCTTATTATTATTAATATTATTTATTTAAATACAAAATGTTGTGGACCTCTGATGTAGAGGATGTATGTAGAGCAGACAGTATGTAATAATAAACAGTAATCAAATACAATGACACAATGGAGGCTACCTAGCGTGACCTCAACATCCAACTCATTAACACAACACTAACAGATGGACAATAGAAAATGTTCGTACCGGAGGCTTCAATTAAATCACACACACACACACCGTTGACAATATGCATCAGCATCAGATATTACTTACAAACATGTTACCTTGTTGTATAGAACAATATATGATACACACATATCATCACACCATATCCTTCCCTGGGTAAGCAGAGAGAACCAAACGTCACATTTTTCTATCTTGACACATATTAATCACCTCACCAACATTCAGGCATAGGTCTGAATGCAGAGTCCGACCTAAATACTAACCATGTTTTCATTGCACAGTCGCTCACTTAAGTTAGGAGATCACGTGGCTTCCTAACTGGAGGATGCTACCAAGTTCACGTATGAGACATTGCATTGCAGAGACATATTTAAATACTTAGCGCATGCGCGTCGGCGTAAACTAACATTTCCAAATTGTTAAAAAGTAAGGTCGATAGCAAAGAACCTAACGAGTGGTTTAATACTAAAATACAAGATGTTTTTGATGGATGATGATTTTATCGGCTTCATTGAATATGTATTTGGTAATTTTGTCTAATCAAATACCAGAGTATTCAGCGATCCATACGAGATGCTGAAAATTCGCTGGAATTTCAGAAAAATTGTGACATTGAGCTGTCAGTGTGATCTTGGTTACATGTGTTTGTGTTGTTATGAAAAAAAAAAACATTTTAAACATCAGTCTAAACCCATAGAAAGCTATCTATCTCTTTTCATCATACACAATAATGTGCAATGCTACGCCATCAACCTTAAGTTTGTCGTAGTATTTAGTTAGTAATGTCTCTGCTACGCAATAGGCGTGATGACAGTATGAAAAAATCATTGAAATTATAATTTTATAAGATAAAATAGGTTATATAGATTGGAAAAATATATATATTTATTTTCATTTTAAAAGAGCGAATAATATTAATATTATTAAAATAAAAATACAAAATATGTAAGTCCGCCATTTTATGAGAAACACCAATCAGAGTGAATCAATAATTATGACGTCACAGTTTCAATACAATATATGAAATTACTTTGCATCGAACAAAGACTTTTGCTCGTCAGAATTTAGAAACGTAAAAACTTACATATAAGCGTATTATTATTCTATGCATATAAGTACTTTATTTATCTATAATTTAAATACAACTTACATCTCGAAAATCGATAAAATATGTTCCTTCTTCTCGCTACATTATGTGTTCATAAACTAAAAGCATACCTACGCGGTACTGTGGTAGACATGACAGTTGTAAAGCTGCGTTGCACCGCTCAATTGCGTCGATTCTGTTCACTGCGACGGGTGTGTTAACTCACTCCTTCGAAATGTATTGGCTCACGGCGCAGTGAGTCGTGAGTGCTAGACAGGGAGAATGCGAACAGTGTTAGGGTATTGAGTTATTGAGTTGCCTGCTTTTTAACCGACAAACTATTACTTTTAAAAGTAGAATCGGGATTTTTAACCGACATACTATTACTTTTAAAAGTAGAATCGGGAAAGTTGTGATATTTTTAAACATGTAGGTACATGAAATATAATGAATTCAATAATAATCTTTGCTTATATAAAATACAATACCTGCATATTATACTTTTATTATTATTTTTTAACTAGCTTAATGACCCGGCGCAGTGAATAGGCGTGATGAGAGTAAGAAAAAATCATTGACATTATGATTTTAAAAAATAAAATAGGTTATTGAGGTTTAAAAAAATGTATTTATTTTCATTTTAAAAGAGTGAATAATATTAATATTATTAAAATAAAAATACAAAATATTATAGACTGCCATTTTATGAGAAACGCCAATCAGAACGAATCAGAGCGCATGACGTCACGATATTCTAGGTTCACGTCCAGTTTTGCCGATTTGCGGCACTTGTGCCGATTTCGGGAAATTCAGACTTGCGTCGGCACTTAATCGGGAAACGCTTTAATTCGGCACTTTTTGGGATTAGAATGTATAAAAAAAAATATATATTTTTGTTTATACTAGATGTATTAATTTTGTATTTTTTACGCCTAAATAAAAGTTACTATTATTATTAGTAGTAGTAAACATACAAAGTAAATATAAGTTATTTCGTTTAAATAAATATCATTCTATTATTTCACTGGTGCTTACATAGTTTAAGCTATTTCTTTTTGTTTGTATCTTTGTTACTAGCCCCGTCACTAGGCATGGCCTGTGCTAAGGTAAGCTAATAGTTTTATGTTATTGTCTATTACGTTGTTTATTTAGTAAGTATGTATGTAGGTATGTCGGTTAAAAAGCAAGCAACTCAATAACTCAATACCCTAACACTGTTCGCATTCTCCCGGTCTAGCACTCATGACTCACTGCGCCGTGAGCCAATACATTTCGAAGGAGTAAGTTAACACACCCGGTGCAGTGAACTGGGTCCATGCAATTGAGCGTCGTAACGCAGTGGTGTTACACAGGCCTAATGCCTAATTCGCGGGAAACTTAAGATGGCCTATTTTGACGTTTGGACATTCATGAAGTTCTTTATATGCTTATTGCCTAATTAATGGTAAATATTTAGTAAATTAATTATAGTATTGAGAGCTAAATGTGGGGGAACAAATACTGTACTTCATTGTAAATGCATACTTAATAAAATACACTTTCTGTGTCTCGCATTGCCAAATTTAACTACTTGTTTCTCGTTTATATTCGCGTGGGACGAAAACAAATACCTCAGTAGGTGTTTTTTTCGACGTGTTTGTACATTTAGGGACCGCACAACACTTAAATGCACTTTTGAATTTATTTTAAATACACAAATCGTCTTAGAATACATATAGTACATATAGTAGTGATATGCGGTCTACGAAACCGTGACGTCACCGTCAGCTCCGACGGACGCCATTACACTGCAAGCGTTTTTTGACGTAAATGTCAAATTGGATTTTGAAATGGCAATTTTTGCTACTAAACCTTTATTTTATGTTGAAATGTATATATATTTGAAAACAGTGGATGCGTAAAAACATCGTGAGATAGTTTCTCAAAATTAGTCATCATGCCTATTGTTAACTTAAGAATACTAAATACTCCAGTGAGGTTAGGAGTTAGTATTTAGTTACCTAGGACTGTGCATTCGGGTCATAATATTACGTGTTTCTTTCCGTATGTTATACATTTAATGTACCTACCACGATACTATCTACGACATCACGTTGCTTTGGTTGGTTGGAAGAAATTGCCTTGTGGCAATAAACCCGCCATTGTACACAGTATTGTACATGAAGCTTAATAAATAAAATAAAATAAAGATAGAATTATTTCTAAATTTATGATGGCACTTATTTTCCCCATTTTTTTCTCTATGCTGGAAAATCAAGGAGCCCTACAATGTAAAAGAGCCGACGCCTTTGAAATGTGGTGCTGGAGACGTATTCTTCCAAATTTCCTGGACAGCGAAAAGGACAAATATGTCCATCATAAAGGAGCTGAAGATAGAGGACAGGGGGGCTACTCATGACACATTCTTCATACATGCTTATCTTGCCTTAATTTTAAAAATGTATAAATCAGTACTCGATCATAATCTAATATTTATCATTCTCTACATCTAATCAAAAAAAAATTGTTAATATCAATGTTTCATATAAATTTGTCATTAATTTTTGTATAAACTGATCTTAAAATTATGTTGACCAACTTCATGAGTAGCCCTGTAGATTGTGTGTCACGTGTCTCAAGCGTGTTCTTCATTTTCTTAGACACATCGCCAGACGCGAGGAGAATAGCCTTGAAAAGCTGGTAAGCTGGTTGTCGGTGGTAGGGTTGAAGGGGAAGAGGGAAATCCCCCACAAGATGGACGGACCAGATTAGGGCGTGGTTGGAGCAATGAGGACGGCGGTGTGTAAGAAATGGAGGACTACAAAATAATGATGAGAAGAGAAGCTGGTGACGACCCTCAGCAATGAGGAAAACAACACTGATGATGATGATTCAGTTTCTAATTTTTATAATATTTTGTATATTTCTTTTCTCTTAATTTATCTGAGCTTGACGAGTTGGTAATTTTAATATACATAGTACGATGTAGGTTCCAACCTACGACAGCCAAGCAACTCAAAGAGCATGCTCTTATAGCACATAGCTGTCATCATCGGACCTCATCATGTACCTTTTCAAGTGGGTAAAATATTTTGGGCATGTAGTGTATATATGCAAGAGTTCATCATTCATATCATTAATATTTTTGGTAGGAGATATTCCCATGTTCTCATGCCATATGCATTATTGTACACAGGTCAAATATATTTCTTTTGAGTAGTTTAGCTGTCAAAGGTTTTTTCTATGTGAGTTGCCGACACCGCCACCGCGAGGGGTGCGCCCTAACGAGGGCCCTTTGCGGCAATGGCAACTGCGCACGGACCCCTTTGTCCGTGGTTACGCTGTAACAGCCTCCACACACTACGCCCGTTCCTTTATAACGTACTACAGAAACGGCCCGACGAAGAACGGATCGCCCACCACAGGCACGGAGAGGTGTACCCGAAGCGCTGATGGGAACGACGACTTCCATCTGCTGCGAAGACGCTCGATGTCTCAACGGTGGGACACGGTCGGCGGACCTCGCGCAAGGGCTGCTGTTGCGTATCTCCTTTTATAAATTTCGGGAATAAATAAATAAACAAAAATGTGATTATTATTAAGTGCCAGTAAACTGTTCTAGATCATGATCATAGCCCTATTGTTAAAGATTTTATATTATAGCAAAGCCCTAACCCGATTATTATGAGCACGACGGCGCTCTATGATGGCACGATGGAGCCCTGGCGTGTACGAGGGGTCTTTGTTGGAATGGCAAGGATTAAGGAGGTTATCTGCATCTCAAAAAGAGGCCTTTTATGGTCTTAAGGAGAATCATCAATGGCAATGGTTCCACCCGAAAAAGATATCCGGGCAATACCCTGGATTAAACCTCGTGCAGCATGGAACAAGTAGGTATGTAGGTATTGTCATGTTCGTCTTTTAAGATGGCAATTTTTACATTATGATATACAGCTAACACATTACAGTGTTTGAATAGACCCTTTTAATTATTCTGATACATACTTTTTATTTTATTATTTATGATTTTTAAAAGTTTTAATTTACTACTATTTTGCTATATTTTGGTTTATATACTACTATTTTTATTTATATTTTGGTTTATTTACTACTATTTTTCTATGTTTTGGTTTAATTACTACTATTTTTATTTATATTTTGGTTTATTTACTACTATTTTTCTATGTTTAGGTTTATTTACTACTATTTTTATTTATATTTTGGTTTATTTACTACTATTTTTATTTATATTTTGGTTTATTTACTACTATTTATTTATATTTTGGTTTATTTACTACTATTTTTATTTATATTTTGGTTTATTTACTACTATTTATTTATATTTTGGTTTATTTACTACTATTTTTATTTATATTTTGGTTTATTTACTACTATTTTTATTTATATTTTGGTTTATTTACTATTTTTCCATGTTTTGGTTTAATTACTACTATTTTTATTTATATTTTAGTTTATTTACTACTATTTTTATTTATATTTTGGTTTATTCACAACTATTTTTCTATATTTTGGTATATTTACTACTATGTTTCTATATGTATTTTGTTTATTTAAAATGCTTTTTTGTGTAAATGGTTTTTAAGCTGTTAATATATAAAGCAGGCTCTTCTAACCAAGTACTTTTTAAAATAACAGAGTGACAAAAAAGTCTAATATAGCTATCGACAAACATTAAGAAAAATTAAATGGGTGCACAGAAGACAAATATTTTTTTTTTTGCTCGGTTGCTTTGATCACAAACCGTCCGCCTCTGGACTGAAAATTTTCAAGATGTTTGAAGATAACTTTACTCTCTTAGAATTTTAGGGATAGGCAGGATTTCATATTGGTATATAGTAAAATTATCAAAAATTATCAAGTTTAAAGAGATAAAAAGTGTAGGTATAGATACACAGGTCAAAATGAATTATAATTTTAAATTGAAATTTAAAATAAGATAAATATCTTTTATTCGTCACCGAAGTTCTTCAATTAATTAACATGCTTCAAATAACTGACGTTAACGTACGCATCCTTTTTATGTCAAATGATGTAATGGTCTAAATATGTAGTGATGGCTACCGTACTGTCATTAGCGTGAATCAATATGTAATATTTGGATCAAAATTAATGAAAGTGCACTTTCTTCGAGCGGTTATGGGATATGTCGAGACGGCAAACTTATTTACGGGGATAAAAATACTCCAAATGCCCTAAATTTACGCTGGAACAGTGGGGTGTGGCAATACAAATTACAAGAATACAGAACTAGGCTGACGCGGCGGCTCGCTAATCCCGATAAAATAACATTTTTAGATTTATAAAAGCATAAATGTATCATTGAGACTTACCTGATTCAATTTGAACCCAAAATATTAGGTTTGTACTAGTTTTATCGTAGTTTTCTATCAAATCACAAGGAAAAATAAAGAACGATCGCGTCCATCACACTTTGCTCTCACTCACTCTCATGAAATATTTTTGACATTTTTGTCTCGCTCTGATAATGACGGGGTTAACATATGTAAAAAATCGAACAGTGATTTTTTACTCACAACATTGCCATTATTTTGCGTGTTTATCACACTGGCAACAACATTATTCAGGAAAAACAAAATGGTAGCTTCTCCGTGTCAATATTCATATCAAAAATGATTTATTTGCAATAATTTGGGGGCGTATTATTTCTCGAACGATCCTATTTCGATTATTTTTATATTAGGGAAATTCTAAATAATCGCCCAGCGGCGTGTCAGTGCTAATTTTTATCTATTTCGTCATAAAAGTGCAACTCAATTATAAATTTGCAACGCGTTTTTGACATGAAAGTAAATAATAGGCTCATTAATATTTTTGTTGGGCAAATAAGCAGTGGAAAAACGATCGCTCTTTGTACACGGTCTAATTACGGTTACGAATCTCTGTTTATTTTCACCTTGTGATGTACGAGAGGAATCAATTCGGAATTTTCTAGCATTGTCACAAATTTCGGTTGACATTTTATCTGTCGCGAAAAATTTGTTGTGTTGTTTTTTATCGTGATGTGTTTGTGAAAGTGAAACCATGCAATCGACAAGCGAAGGATACTTTGACGTTATTGACTTGGCAAAAGAGCTGAGAAGTGAAAAGTTGTTTATTCAATCCGAATTGGAATCCCTGCGACAGTTAAACGATAAGTTAGAGAAAACTGCGATAGAGCTGGCGCAGGCGACATGGTCCAGTACACAGCAGCGTTCCAACTTGAAACAGATAGTTGCGCAGGGAGACTTCAACTCCTCGTCCTGCTGTCAGAGGACAGACTATGTACTGTCACCCATATTCGTGGACGCTCACAAAGTTCTCAGATATCAGGTATTGTTTGGTCTTATTATATATTTGGCTGTATCTATTCATACATAAACGAAATTGTTTTATGATTTTTTCATGGTGAAAAAATATAATTGACCTTTTCATCAGTTACAAAATAAATAAAAAAAATATTGTTATAAAACGACTTTTCTCAAATAATTTAGGTATAGTAACAACTTCATGTGGGACCTCAAAATGCAAATTTGTGTCTTTTTGCTTGGTTGCTATATGTGCAAACAACCCCCTCCACAGCGAAAATGACCAAGAAGTTTGACGGAAACTTTATCCACATGGTATAAATTTTTTTATTCCACCCACTTTGTTGTATGTCAAGAATTAGTCATTTCATATGGCCATTACATAGAATAATAATAGTATAGAATACTCTTTAGCCTGCAGTAAACGCAACTGCTTTATGTTGACTAATTTGGTCAACATTTTTCTACGAGCATTCAGTAATCATTTGGCCGTCTGCGTGATACATTCTCCAAATAGGTAATTTTTTAACTGCTTGCAAAATTATTTACGCAGTCATAACGAGTAGTACTATAGGAACAATGTCTACCAGCAGAGTCATACATATATTGACACGAGCCGGCCAATAAAACGGCTTCACTTTTTCAGCGAGGTATTGTATGGGAATGAGTATTCTATAGTTTCATTATTATTCTATTATTAGTTGTTCTCATTGTGTCAACTCATTAATGTCTTAAACGTCACTTGCGAAATAAAATTTATCCCAATCAGCGGTTATCAACATTTGAATTTTTATTTCATTATTCCATATATTATCTCAAAAACCATATAACCTAGAACACTGAAAATTTGTTTTAATATAGACAAATATAATATTTAAAATTGGTTTTTATTAAGAAGTTATAGGGTTTCTCAAACTATTTTTTTATTATGATTTAATATTTTATTATGACAAATTTATGTGCCTGTATTTTCAATATTCTAATAATATTGAAAAATGCTGAAACACCCCAACTAGATAATTGAATTTTCTATAACTAGTTGCATGTAACACATGAGATCCAACTGTCGATAGCGATAGTATGTATAGTTGAACAATAAGTACCAAACTAATAAATACAAATTATTTAATATTTTAAGATATTTGATTTTCTATACAACACATGTACCTACATATGTATGTATGTCAAGATAGGATAGTATGGAGGTCAGTCCTTTGATCCTACCCAGAATATGAAAACAGAATGATGGTATGTATGTATGTTTGGAGATTAGTATCAAACAATTAACGCGATATTATCGGAATTCAGGAAAATATGCATTATTCAGCATTATTTGGATAAGGATTATGGCTGAACGGAATATTTGATATATCTCACATCAATATTATTTTGTTTATCAATATTTATTCTTGTGCTCCACGTCGTGATTTTTCATTATTTTATTTATAATTGTAACTATAAGCATTTTAAAAATACTTCAAACAAATATTTCAGATTTTGAGTGTTATGATAATAAACATTACTCGAAGAAACATTAATGCAACTAGATGTTTTTTTTTCAAATATTTTAGATAACATATAAGTCTAGTGTTGGACGTGAGGAAATTTCGATTTTGTTTTTATTTAAGCTGTAAAAGAGATTTGAAAATACCATTTTTTAAATCAAATTTCTATACATTTCTAAGCATTTTAATGGTATAAATATTATACAGAATACAAATATTCTACATTATTATTGTGTAAAATAGCCTTCTCAATCATTTCTATTATTTAAATTTTTATTTAAGTTTTTGAAAATATTATTATAAAATATTTAATGAACCTCTGTTTCATCTAACTAAAAGAACAATTAGTCGCTCGCAAGGCTTGAACGAGTTCGGACGTCTGGGCTGCGTCAATTTTATTTCCACAGAACATTCTCTTTATTATACTACTTTACCCAAACCTGTGTGAGTGAGTCTGAGTAAAAAAATGGTTTACGTACAGTGGTGGAACATAAAAATATTAATTATATTTTTATTTTTTTACGATGGGTAATCTTCGTGGACGACAGATTAAAATTGCGAATAAAATTTCTTCGTTTTCTACAAAATAATTTTCCAACTGTCGATTCGTTCATGAGAATTCAATTCTCTGAATGAATCAATTTTATAAAAATTGAAAAATTGAATTGAAACAAAAAATATCAACATATTCTGGGTAGGATCAAAGGACTGACCTCCATACTATCCTATCTTGACATACATACATAGGTACATGTGTTGTATAGAAAATCAAATATCTTAAAATATTAAATAATTTGTAAATGGGATTATAGTTTGGTACTTATTCTTCAACTGTACATACTATCGCTATCGACAGTTGGATCTCATGTGTTACATGCAACTAGTACTATTGTAACTATATTTAAAAATGTCAGAAGAATTGAGATGGGTGGTGGTAGAGCGGTTAGCGCGCTGGGCTAGCAACCCAGAGGTCGCGAGTTCGAATCCTGCCACGACCGATTTCCATTCACCTATAGTACAAGCATTTATGCTTAGTTTAGGGAATGTATAAGGATGTATTTGTACTTGTTATACAAGGACATATTCATTATTTTAAAAAAAAAAAAATTCCAAAACATATTTGATGATTGTTATAATGTGAAACACGAAATTTGTGAAATCTCTCGATGAATACAATAGTCAGATATCAGCTATAAACATACATTTTTGTGGTGTACACTCAAATATTAGGAGCATGAATAAAATTTTTGACGTACTCTTGGTCCTTCTAAAGGGGGTGGATAAGAAACCTGACATTATAGTACGGCCGTAGCATATTGGTAAGTCGTTTGGCTTCCGTGCGGGCGTCCTGGGTTCGATACCCAGCTGAGGAGAAATTTATTTAAAATTATTTCTCACGCGATTCTTGCTTCTCTGGGCTGGAAACACTGGTTAGTTGGAAGGAATTTACATTTGACAATAAACTCGCAAGGAAGTGTTTATTATTATTATTATTATCAATGTTTTTTTATATATGTGTATTTTTGTTTATTGTAATATTATTATATTAAAAAATATAAAATAAAATACTAAATTTAACATCTTGTTTACATTAATTTGCCTGATAAATAAGAATTTACAACTTATACTTACGCTGTTTTTTTTATTTTATCAAAAACTTAAAAAATAATTTATAAGAAAAAAAATAAACCACGGCACGACTATGTACATATAAGCCAATATGTCTAGTCTTGTAGACTGTCACATGCATAGTCAAAAAACTCACTGTCTCTTTCGCACGCGGACACACAGTTGTGAGCGTAACAGAGACTAATTTTTTTATATGTGTGTGAACTTAAAACCGAACTATGCAAGTATATTCATATGTTTTGAAGTCGCTAGAGTTTGCAGTGAATTTTATAGTACTGTGTAATACAAACTGTAGAACGATCCTTCCGCACATCGCAGTACGCGTATTAGATATCACCTTTTTACGAATACGTAGAATACATATTACTTCTTTACGATGCATCATTCGACCGTAAGTTTTGTGTATGTTAGCAGATTATCGTAATATTACTTCACTCTTCCCGCTCCGTTCTTCACCCCCGCAAATATATTTTTATTTATGTAAACTTGCCCTTAAGTCTTCTTAGATATTGTGTGTAGGCGATTGCCATACAAATTGTATGAAGCAATGTCGTCACTAAATTCAATTTTTATAAAAATTATTAAAAAAAATTTGAGATGTGCTAATACAATGTTAATATTTTTTATATAAAATTAAATTGTCTAGTTGGGGTGTTTCGGCTTTTTTTGATATTTTTAAAAAATTTGGAAATATAGGCAGTTAAACTCATAAATTTATCATAAAAAAATATTTTTCTTAATAAAAAATGTTTGAGAAACCCTGGATTTTTTTTTAAAAAATTAATTTGAGATTTTGTATTTGTCTATGTTTATAACAAATTTCAGCGTTCTAGCTTTTATGGTTTCTGAGATATATGGAAAAATAAACCAAAATTTCAAAAGTTGATAACCCCTGACTGAAACAAAAATTCACACTTCTGAGTATAAAAGTTTTGTAGGCCTATAACTGTTTATATATTCTAAAAATTTGGGCTCTGTAAATTGAGCGGATCAAAAGTTATAAGGGGGGGACGGACACACACACACCACACACACACCCACACACAGACACACACACAAAACTCACATAAAATGTTCTACTCCGAATTCTGAGTAAATCCATGTATGGGAACATATATGCTGCGAGGCCTCTAGTTGGTGTTATTAGCATGCAAAAAGTCCACTACACCATACAAAATTTTCATTCGTACATGCATCTTGGCTTAATAATGTCGATTCATTAAGAGAATTGAATTCTCATGAACGAATCGACAGTTGGAAAAGTACATACATTTGTAAAAATTGTATTTAGTGACAACCTTAGATTATATATGATACAGATACCTAGGCAGCGCAATGAATGTATGCCAACTAAAACTACGCTGAAACAGACGAATTTCTAGTATACATACACCTACCGATACGCACACCTACATAATACGTAGACCAACCGATCTACCACCTTACACACACACATGTAAAAAAAACTTGGCATACATTTGAATTCGAAATTTGTACTACACGCGGCTTCTGTACATTATAATTCTATGGTGACAAACTTTGTTTCATACAATTTGTATGGCAGTATACACAATATTATCTACGGGGACTCTAAATAGTTTGATACTAATTCTCCATACATACCATCAAACTGTTTACATATTCGGGATAGAAAAAAATGACTTACCTCCACACTATCCAAACTTGACATACATGTTTTGTATAGAAAACAAAATATAATAAAATATTTAATAATTTAGATTTAAGGGTTTATAGTTATTAGACTAGAATACCTACTCATTCTCTTCTTTTCAAATTTTACAAATTTGTATATATAATACTCGCTTAGACCCCATTAGATTTTGAGGGATATCTGATCAGTGTTTCTCAATTTTTTTAACTGTCAAATATTTCAAAGAGACCCCAAGGTCAAGAAACTTAAACTTTTATGTTTTTATTTTCAAATTGCTAAAAAGGCACATCACTTTCATAAAATAGCATTAAAGAATTTAGAAATGATTTTCATAGAAAAATATTTAAATAAAAATAATTTAACAAACTCATTTCATGAAAATGCTTAAAATTTTCCATACAAAACTTTGTGGAATGACTTGTTATTGAGGACTATAGCGTTGGTCACAACTCACTCGTAACTTATAACCCATACCTTATGCCGGATAAGTGAAATGCAAGAGTCACTTTGATTCTGCACTCTTGTGCCTTCATTTGTGCGGGATTTGTGAGATTGTACTGTATAAAAAAAAAATTTAGATTTATAATATTTTATTGCAGGATGCCTTGGTGCTGTCGGAGCTCATGGGTCGGGTGCGCGCGTGGCCCGGGATCGCGTGCGCCTGGCTCGTGGCCGCAGAGGCGGGGCGCAGCTGCGGTCCTGTGGCGCGCGCCCTTTGCTCGGGCCTGTACGCCGGGGCGGGAGCGCCCCTGAGACGCCTCCTGAGGCACTTGGCCAGACACAGACTCGCCACGGCCGAAGATCCCAGAAGGTGAACATTTTATTATTTTTTTTTATATTCATCTCTATATTATTATTTATGACATACTTATATTCAAGAGTTTGATAAAAGCAAGTCAACAATAATTATGAGATGTTTTCGCTTCTGCATAGTGTATTGTTTCTTAAGAGGGCTCCTGCTGCCAGCGTTCCTATTTTTCAATTTGATATAGGTACCATCATTAATACTAATCAAATCGTTTTGAAAAAAATTACTTAGATAATTTGGGTAAAATCAGAAACACCTATATTCGAGGAAGTTTTAAAGTGGCACCAATAGCGGACAAACTATAAGAAACAAGGCTGCGTTCCCAAGTAACAATTTTCGACGCTATCAGTCCTGACAGACGGTATTTTGTCTTAAAATTGCATTATGTCGCACTTTTTAAAGCAAAACGGTAAAATTTTGCCTTTTTTTAAAGCACAATTGTCTCAAAATCGTTCACCTTAAAAAAAAGCAATTCTAAGCCACCAAAATAATATTAAGGCAAATGACCCGTAAAAGCACTTTCAAGTTGCTTTGTTTCACTCTCAAAGTGTAATATAAAACCGCTTAAGGAGTAATAATTATAGTAATAAAGCACATCACTCTAAAAATTACCTTAAACATGCTTTACGATGCATGTTATAAAGCAAACTTACGCAAATTTGCCTTTTTTTAAAGCACTATAGTCTCAAAGTCGTTTACCCTTAAAAAAAGCAATTTCAAAACCAACAGAATAGTATTAAGACAAATGACCTTTAAAGCGGTCTTAAATGACCCTTTATATTATCTATAAGATCTGTCTGTAAGAGCGATCGGAGCTGTCGAAGAGAAAACGTTCTTAGAATACCCTCGACATTGCTTTCAAATACCGGTAAAAAGGTGTCGTAAGGGTACTTTGCTTTTAAATTGCAATGCGTACCCCAAAATACAGGTAATCGCTCTTAAAATTGTCTTTGTTGTCATACTAATACACTTGATTGTAATTTTATTGTTATCGCCATTTTTATTATTGATTATTTTAATAATAATGACAATAATGAATTATATTTTTTATTTTTCTGGTAATAATAACCCAAAAAAAAACATTTTATTGAATTTTTAGTTTAGAGCATATAAAAAAAATAATACATATTATCAATATAGTGGGAGGTACATACATATTTTAATTAAAAATTTCTTTAAATATTAAGAATTTTCGAGGCGCTTTAATTTTACAGAGGTATTATGATAAACAATAACAATAAACTTGTCTTCCCATTAAAAAAATGGAATTCTATTCCTCAAAAAACACATTTTATCTCACGCGTAAAATGTAGTCCATTTTAATTTAACATTTCTCTTGAGTTGTGTTTTTGTGGAACCATGTTATTGTGAAGTACTAAAATATAATGTAAGATAAAATATGTTACTGGTTTTATTTTACTTTTCGCCCGACAAAAATATTCAAAACTGCTTTAGATTTGCCTTAGAATTACCTTAATATTGGCTTAAGTTGGGTTCTAGGACCAGCGCATAACAGGTATTCTAAGGGCGATGTGTCTCAAAAAGCCAAAGGCGTTTCGTCTTGATAGAGTATATTAAGAGTGGGCCTTTTAATACAACAGGAGGTTCTGTAGCCAGGCTACAGGAGGCATTTCGTGGTAAAACGCTCTTACTCTTAGGATTATCCTACGATAATTTTAAGGGCATTCAAGGAGTAAAATTGTTACTTGGGTTGGTATGGTCATGTTATCATGAAGAAAATCACGTAGTTAAAAAAAGCCTTGACATACCAAATATTTGGCGGGGAAGGTGCCGTCCACCGGTAACTTGGTGGTCTAGCATTCAAAAGGAACTTCAAGGAGACAGCATCGATACCTTAACTACCCAAGAGAGAGTGTCCTGGCGATTACTGACCAGGAGAGCCGACCCTGACTAAGACGGGAAAAGGGCAAAGAAGAAGAATTAAGATAATTTGGGTATTAATCCAACTGTTGATTTGTTCAAAAGAATTTATTTCTCTTAACATATTGACAAAGTATCAAGCCAAGATACGCGAGATTTGTATGCAGGGTCTATATTTTACATGGTTTTTTCTTTGAAGTAAAAAAACACCAACTTAAAGGCTTTGCAGCATATATATTCTGTATACGGATTTACTCAGAATTCGAAGTAGAATATTTAGTGTGTCTGTATGTCCCTCCCCCCTTATAACTTTTGATTCGCTCAATTTACAGAGCCCAAAATTTCCGAATATATAGATAGGCCTACATTGTTGCATTGTAACATTGTAGTATTACATCTCAAAAATTTTTTAACTTTGTTTCTTCTTGAGAAATGTGCGCAATTGAAGAGTTTCAGTTTTCGAGAAATTTTCTGCCACTCGTTTGTGCTAGATCACTCCAAGGGAGTTATGACTTAACTGTTGGCTCTACGAAACAACACTAGTCTTATAAGTATGTAATTTATTGAAATTGTTCTGAATTCCACGTTTGTCGGGGAGGAAACTTATTCAACTTTAAAGGCCTGTTAAGACAATCATAGTTAACCACCTTGCTGTACAATTCTTTTAATGAGTTGGTTCTCTGTTATTTGGGTGATCTCCATGTAAGATGTCTTCCTGGCGGCATATTCTTTTTGTCGCAGTTTTTTAATATAGTGTAGAGCCCAGTCATTTGAGTCCAAGACCAAGCATAATATATATTGCAACGGTGCCATGGTGCCAACCACCATGGCACAGTTGGTAAGCAGTGCGGGCGTCCTGGCTTCGATTCCCAGCAGAGGAGAAATTTATTTGTCACCCAAATATTGCTTCTCTGGGCTGGTTATACTGGTTAGTTGGAAGAAATTGCCATACGGCAATAAACTCGCCACTTGCGCAGGGTGCAAGGAAGTGTTCATTACTATTATTATTATATTAAGTATCTTCATTTTTTATCATATCGTCAAGCTTTTTAATATATACATATAATGAATAGGATGGGCCCCAAAACCTATCCCTGTATCGATCAATGTTTGTCACATAACAAAATATTTTTAATACTTATACAACCGCTTTTTTAATAATGCTGCACTTGACTTTTTCTTCTAAAAGGCATTGTTTTGAGATGATTATGAAAGGGGTCTAGGTATGACAGTAAAATGGAAGTCAAGGTACGACAATAAAATATTTACAAATTTTAAATTCTATATTTGAAACATGTCTTTTTATTAATTGTAAAATAACATTGAATACATTTTTTGTACATGTATAATCATTTGATTACATTTTATCTTGCTGTTTTTGTCTGAAAAAAATCACTGTGAATATGACTTCCTGTTTTCCGCAGCTTGTCCTCGAGTGGTACACTAGACGTTTTGAACAGCAAAAAAATCTACAATAGGAAAGATTACAAATAATTTGCACTATCATCGGCGTTTGTATCAAATAATAATTGCTTTACTATCTTTTATCCCATTGACAATTATTAGGATGTGATAATATTTGTCTATCTAAGTACGCTTCATACCACAAATAAGTTTATAATAATTTATCAAGTACCTACTGTTGACTGATACAGAATCATTAGCATAGAAATTCAACATTTAAATGTTAGAATAAATATTAGATTTATCATATTTAGTTATCGGCGGGAGTCAATGATATTTTTTGACAAAATTTATACCTCAATAAAGACAAAGTTGGAATATATGTTATAGGAGAACCGGAAAATCGGGCACCTACAGTGCTTAAGATAATATACTAGTTTCAAATTTCGAGTAATAAGAGAACCCAAGAAAAATCTATGTAGACTTCCCGGTACCAACACTAAAATAGATAATAGACACGGTTGCAACTATATATGCTCACAGACAGAACCATCATGAAATTTTTTCTAGTGGAACAGTAACAACTAGAGCAAAGTTCAAAATCATCATACCAAAGAAAAATACAACTGCAGCACAGAAATTACTGTCATATAGGGGAATATTATTTTACAATGACCTGCCCACTTCCATTAGAGAAATAAAAATACAACTGCAGCACAGAAATTACTGTCATATAGGGGAATATTATTTTACAATGACCTGCCCACTTCCATTAGAGAAATAAAAATACAACTGCAGCACAGAAATTACTGTCATATAGGGGAATATTATTTTACAATGACCTGCCCACTACCATTAGAGAAATAAAAATACAACTGCAGCACAGAAATTACTGTCATATAGGGGAATATTATTTTACAATGACCTGCCCACTTCCATTAGAGAAATAAAAATACAACTGCAGCACAGAAATTACTGTCATATAGGGGAATATTATTTTACAATGACCTGCCCACTACCATTAGAGAAATAAAAATACAACTGCAGCACAGAAATTACTGTCATATAGGGGAATATTATTTTACAATGACCTGCCCACTTCCATTAGAGAAATAAAAATACAACTGCAGCACAGAAATTACTGTCATATAGGGGAATATTATTTTACAATGACCTGCCCACTTCCATTAGAGAAATAAAAATACAACTGCAGCACAGAAATTACTGTCATATAGGGGAATATTATTTTACAATGACCTGCCCACTTCCATTAGAGAAATAAAAGATCAAAATAAATTTAAAATAGCATTAAAAGGGCATATTTTTAGGGCCCAGCCTATTGTAGATGCCTCATTTTCCCAGTACTACAATATATATTTCGACTTCGTCCCTTATTGAAATATAAAGTTTGATAAAAAGATATTTTAATGTTTAGTAGGTTTGAAGCAGAGTCTTCTAACAGTTGTTATGCCACAGACCTGCGTAGTAAATATTAAGGGCTAGTTCTTGAAATAATGAATTGGTGTTTGTTGTGTTTTGGCAGAGATGTGTCCAATATATTAATCCATTTTGGCAAACACTTGGACATGAATCTGAGATGATAAAATTATTAATATACCTATTTATAATTATTAAAGTAATTAATTAATGGTGCAATGTTTCAACTGTGTCAAGAGCACTCATTTTATATATCTATTCAACACACTAACGGGTAAATCCATTTCAATTAATCCAGAAAAAAATAAAAATGACACCCATAGTCTCAGAATGTCATGATTTTTTTTTTATTCATACCATTTGCTATCCTTATTCACAATCTGAAATATTATGTTGATATCTTGAATACTTTTTGAGATATGATTTTTCAAAATTTGTAAAAAAAACAGGTCAAAAAAACATAACTTTGAAAAAGATCATAACTTTGACAATTTTCATCATATCAGAATCATTTTTTCACTTATATTTCCTAAAATCACTACAGAACAAGGATAAAATACATTTTGCAACTCAGATACGTAGCAAACTGAGCCACGGAGGCCGACTTATAATATACACATTATATAACTTACTTTCTTTAATGTACACATTATATGACTTATAATATACACATTATATAACTTACTTTCTTTAATGTACACATTATATGACTTATAATATACACATTATATAACTTACTTTCTTTAATGTACACATTATATGAGTTATAATATACACATTATATAACTTACTTTCTTTAATGTACACATTATATGACTTATAATATACACATTATATATGATTATATATACCTCCTTTACATACGAGTGTTCATTATGGTAAAGGGGAAATATGTTTTTTCTTTCTGTGCATCTTTTCCTGTATTTTTTACTGTTTTTTTTTTATATATTTTATGTATTATAAATTTAATAAAATAAAAAAATATATAAATATATAATATGCATATACCTACTTCGAATTGAATGAATTCAAAAAAGTTTTAAAAATGTATCAACTATCGTACGAGAAATAGATTTCCCAATGATTAATCGGCAGCAATTTATTATAAAATTAGGACTTTGAAAGATCGTCGAATGCTCAGTGAAGCAACATTTCTATATAAAATAATAAAAAAATCCTGAGTAAGATTTTTGGCCCAGTAAACGATAGAATGCGATGTGAATTGTGTTTCTTTGGTTAAGTTTATGCTGTGTCATTTAATATTATGTTTAGTAAGGGGCTTTAAGCCGTGATTGTCTCAATAAATAAAATAAATAAATAACATAATTGACTCCTTGAGTTCAATCCTTAAATACTAGGCAAAATTATGCATTTCATTTTTCTCATACTAATATTGGTAAGAACAAATTGATTTTTGAAGAATTTGTTCAAACTATAATACTTTCCTTAATCATTTAGATACCTATATTTAATTTAAAATTTGACCTTTTCAAACATAAATTTAAGGATCTACTTATTATTTATTATTATTATTATTTATTACTTCTCGGGCAACTAACAGGTACTTACTATGTCAAATATTAAATTTTACACGCACCCAATAACAAGTTGTCACATTCTGGAGACTTACGATATTAATCGTCTCACAGATCCAGACTGAAAACACATTTAAAAACTGTGTCTCCACCGGGAATCGAATCCGGGACCTTTGGATCAGCAGTCAGATACCCAACCCACTGAGCCAAGAAGGTCGACAAAACTTATACTTATATTTATTTACGTGAGCATTTTTGATGTCCATAAAAAAACTGTCTCCCCACTTCATCCTTTCCTCAAACCCCTATTCCCTCTCCCACCCACCTTTTTTCTCTTAAATAATTATGTTTATATGCTTTTATATATATTTTATGTAAAAATACAAAACTGTTGGTTTTCTATTGAATAAATAAATTACATATATAAGCTGACTAATAACGCCCCACTAGGCAAAAGCCTGTTCTGAGACTGTTATTGTTACACAATTATGTATTTGTAATCAGCTGTAATTTTCACATACTAGATTATTATTTATTAGATGAAAATAGCCAACCTAAAGAAAAAAAAACACCCGTAGTAAAATTAAGTACCTATCTTAAACAAATATTGCTTCTTTATTTTTAGAATGATTGGCCTGGGCAGTTCAAGCTTCTCCCGGCTGTACAGCGAGCTGGTGGAGGGATTCCGTCCTGCCCGACTATTTCTGATGGCCGCACTGAAGGGACCACTGCTGCCCCTGCTGCAACTTGATGAGTACCTTCTTGTGGACCCTGACAAGGCTATGGACAGGTACATATGTATATTATATTATACTTTGTTTTATTTGGGACTAACAGGTATTCTAATTTATTTCAAACATTTATTTTTTTGTTGAGAAATTGCTAATATGTAGATCACGGGGGCAAGTCTGGTCCGACCGGCGAAATCAAAACCCTAGTGATTACCCATTTCATGGATATAAATATATGGAGTTCTATGGACATATAAAGATATTATAGAACTCCATATGAAAATTATATCCATGATATGGGTTTTGATTTCACTGGTCCGGCCAGACTTGCCCCCTTGATCTGAAATATTTATTGATATGTAATTTTTCTGCTTGTGTTTGTTTTATAAGATCTAGACCCGAATCCACAGTCCTAGGTAACTAAATTACTAACTCCTAACCTCACTGGAGTATTTAGTATTATTAAGTTAGCAATTGCATTGCAGAGACATCATTAACTAAATATTACGACAAACTTAAAGTCGATGGCGTAGCATTTCATAATATTATGAAATGAAGAAAAGAGATAGATAGTTTTCTGTGGGTTTATATTGACGTTTAAAATGTTTTTTTGTCACAACAACATAAACCCATGTTACCAAGCTAACACTGACAGCTTTATGTCACGATTTTTCTGAATTTCCTGCGAATTTTTGGTATCTCGTATAGATCGCTGAATAATTTGTGTAGGATTTCGTTTGACAAAATTACCAAATACATATTTGACGGAGTTGCTAAAACAATCACCCATCAAAAACATATCATATTTTAGTATTAAACCACTCGTAAGGTTCCTTGCGATCATCTTTACTTTTTGTCAGTTTGCAAATGTTAGTTTATGCCAACGCGCATGCGCTAAGTATTTATATATGTCTCTGCAATGCAATTCTCATACAAATTCGCTTTCGGTCTTGTCTGTGTGTCCCCCCCCCTTATAACTTTTGATCCGCTCAATTTACAGAGCCCAAATTTTCAGAATATATAAACAGTTACAGGCCTACAAAACTTTTATACTCAGAATTGTTAATTTTTGTTTTGGTCAGGGGTTATCAACTTTTGAATTTTTGGTTTATTTTTCCATATATCTCAGAAACCATAAAAGCTAGAACGCTGAAAATTACTAAAAATATAGACAAACTTTTACTCTTTTTTATTTGCTGTTGTACATATACAATGTTGTCATACTTTGTAATCTGGTTGGTTGGAAGAAATTGCCTAATGGCAATAAGCCCGCCAGTGTACAATTATATTTGTTTATATTATGGACAAGAAGATGTATAAATAAATAAATAAAAACAAATACAAAATCTCAAATTGATTTTTTCAAAAAAATTACAGAGTTTCTCAAACATTTTTTATTAAGAAAAATATTTTTTTTATGATAAATTTATGAGTTTAACTGCCTATATTTCCAATTTTTTTAAAAATATCGAAAAAAAGCCAAAACACCCCAACTAGATAATTTAATTTTCTATAAAAAATATTGACATTGTATTAGAACATCCCAAATTTTTTTTAACAATTTTTATAAAAATTGAATTTAGTGACGACATTGTTTCATACAATTTGTATGGCAGTCGCCTATACACAATATCTAAGAAGACTTAATAGTTTGATAGGTACTTAATCTCCATACATACATACAGAGCCATCATGCTGTTTTCATATTCTGGGTAGGAAAATAGGACTGACCTCCATACTGTCCTATCTTGACATACAGACCAACATGTGTTAAAATTTTCAATAATTTGGATTTAAGGGTTTATAGTTTGATTCTTATTCTTCAACTATACATACTATCGCTATCGACAGTTGGATCTCATGTGTTACATGCAACTAGTGTTATAAATTTAATGTACCTACCACTACACTATTTATGGCCTCATGTTGCTTTGAGAGAGGAGTTTAGCTGTGGTTTTATTGAAAATTTACATTAGTTGTTATGTATGCAGTAGAAGGTAAATCTTGTTTTTTATTATAAATGTCATTTTACTCCAACAGAATAAAAAAATACTGCACAACCAGCAATTCTACCTCAGACTACCAACAGAAGCTCGCTAGGTATCGAAAATGGACCCTGTCCTCTCTCGCAACTTCCACGGGAAGGTTCATCACTTCCCTGACGGAGCACTGGCCCTGCTTCCCTCCGACGGTCGCCTGGGTCGTGCGGCAGACTGCGCTCGCCCTCCGCGAGGCCGGCAGGGTGTCGGAGGAAGACATCCACTCCATCTGCACGGACCTGGTCTTCACCAACTTCATCTGCCAGGCGATCGCGAACCCGGAAGCGTACGGCATAACGGACATACCCATCACCAACATCGGCCGGTTCAACCTGATCCAAGTGGCGCAGACCCTCCAGGTGCTGTGTCTGATGAAGCACCAAGAGGTTGACGGCAAACTGAGAGACCTCTATTCGAGGTTCGAAAAAGAAAACGTTTACTCGCTTTTGGACGTGCTACTCGAAGACGAGAGCTACTCGGCTGTGCCCGATGATGCGACCCAAGATGGCGGAGATTCAGAAAACTGCTTCTTGGATGAGGGCATCCTTGAGAGGAGGGAGTGTGACAGCGACGACATCGATGGATCCATTAAGACGGAGCCGACTGTTAATGCGAATGTGGCCTTGTTTACAAGAAACGATCTGCAACTATTGGTGAGTTTATTTTTGTTAATGTTGGCAGTCTTTGCTTAAAAGTAACTGGAGCATTTTTTTTCTTAGAAAATGCATCAAATATATTTTTTGTGCTTGCTTAAATGAAAGCAGAAAAATGATTACTAATGAATTATTTTCCAATGTGTTCATTAACAAAAAACCGCTTTACAGTTCAGCTGGAAAATATAATTGTATATTTTTTTTTTATTAAAAGGTAAATAAAAAAAACCTAATGAATTATTTTCCAATGTTTTTATTAACCTATTGAATTATTTTATAATGTATGAATGTTGACGAGGTGATGAATGTGTGTCAAGATAGAAATAAGTGGCGTTCGGTTCTCTCTGCCTACCCCGTGAGGGACATGGCGTGATGGTATGTATGTATGTATTATTTTCCGAGATGTTTATTAACCTATTGAATTATTTTCCAATATGTTTATTAACCTAATGAATTATTTTCAAAATTGATTAATGAATTATTTTCAAGTTTACATCTTAATTTGCAATACAGTGGTCACTAATTTGTTTTTGTATAGTACCGTTTTTGTGATAACCTCAAGGACAAACCAATTTAATTATTTTGCAAGATTGGTCTGAATTTCCAATATGAAATTCATATTGGATTCTGAAGACGGCCCCTTCGTAGAACGCTAGTAAGAATGACAAAGAATGCATGGCACGAAGAGTAGCTCTAGAAGCTCCTCTAGACTCTTGGTCCTGGCACAATAGTGCAAAAATAGCAATCAACTGGTGAAAATAATATTCACAGGCATAGTTTATTTATCGCATCTGTGATTCAATGGAAGAATGCTCCCGACATAACTAACAAATAAATTATTTTGCTTTGAGCTAGGGCAGGGGTTGGCAACCATTTCAGTTTGAAGAGTAAAAAAATAATAATTTACAAAATTTCAATGTTAACAATAATACAATAAATAGTACTCGCATAAAGTTTTTTGATAAAAAAAAAATATAAAAATAACAAAACAATACCCCTTTTCCAAAAAAATAACGCAAATATTATATCACTTTTCTACAAAAATAACACTCATTTTCCTAAAAAAATACGTAAAGAATAACACCACTTTTCTACAAAAATGATATCCCGAATAATAACATTGCTTTTCTACAAAAACATGGCCGATTTTCCTGAATAAAACGCGAATACAACACCGTTTTTCTACAAAAATAACACTCCTTTTCCAAAAAAAAGTAACACAAAAAATAACCGTTTTTCTACAAATATTACACCACTTTTCCCTAAAATAACGCGAATACAACACCGTTTTTCTGCAAAAATAATACCCCTTTTCCAAAATTTTAACGAGAATAATAACACCACTTTTCTACCAAAATAATACTCTTTTCCCTAAAAAATAATGCGAATAATAACAACGCATTTCTGCAAAAATACACCCCTTTTCCAAAAAAATAACGCTTATAATAACATTGCTTCTCTAGAAAAAATAACACCCATTTTACCCATCACACCCAATAACACGAATAATAACATTGATTTTCTACAAAAACAACGCCTATTTTCCTAAAAAATTACCCGAATAATAACACAGTTTTTCTACAAGTTATCGCGAATACAACACCGTTTTTCTACAAAAATAATACCCCTATTCCAAAAAAGTAACGCAAATAATAACATCGCTTTTCTACAAATATACCACCATTTTTCCCTAAAATAACGCGAATAACAATACCTCTTTAATACAAAAATAATACCCCTTTTTCAAAATTGTAATGAGAATAATAACACCATTTATCTACTAACATAATACTCCTTTCCCTTAAAAGTAACGCGAATAATAACATTGCTTTTCTACACAAACAACGCCCATTTTCCAAAAAAATAACGCGAATAATAACAACGTTTTTCTACAATAAGAACGCGAATACTAACACCTTTTTTCTACAAAAATAATACCCCTTTTTCAAAGAAGTAACGTGAAAAATAACATCGCTTTTCTACAAAAATAGTACCACTTTTCCCAAACTTAACATGCATAATAACATCGCTTTTCTACAAATATTACACCACTTTTCCCTAAAATAACGCGAATAACAACACCTCTTTAATACAAAAATAATACCCCTTTTCCAAAATTGTAACGAGAATAATAACACCACTTTTCTACAAAAATAATACTCCTTTTCCTAAAAAATAACGCGAATACTAACACCGTTTTTCTACGAATATAATACCCATTTTCCTAAAAAATAACCCGAATAGTAACACCTTTTTTCTACAAAAATAACGCGAATATTAACACCGTTTTTCTCTGTTTTTCTACAAAAATTAAACCCCTTTTTCAAAAAAGTAACTTAAAAAATAACATCGCGCTCTACAAAAATAATACACCTTATCCCATAATTTAAATTGAATAATAACATTGCTTTTATACAAAAATAACGCTCCTTATCCAATAAAAGTAACACAAATAATAACATTGCTTTTTTACAAATATTACACCATTTTTCCCTAAAATAATGCGAATAACAACACCTATTTAATACAAAAATAATACCCCTTTTCCAAAATTTGTAATTAGAATAATAACACCGCATTTCTACAAACATACACCCATTTTCTAAAAAAATCACGCTATTAATAACATCGCTTCTCTACAAAAATAACACTCATTTTCCTAAAAAAATACGTAAAGAATAACACCACTTTTCTACAAAAATGATATCCCGAATAATAACATTGCTTTTCTACAAAAACATGGCCGATTTTCCTGAATAAAACGCGAATACAACACCGTTTTTCTACAAAAATAACACTCCTTTTCCAAAAAAAGTAACACAAAAAATAACCGTTTTTCTACAAATATTACACCACTTTTCCCTAAAATAACGCGAATACAACACCGTTTTTCTACAAAAATAATACCCCTTTTCCAAAATTTTAACTAGAATAATAACACCACTTTTCTACCAAAATAATACTCTTTTCCCTAAAAAATAATGCGAATAATAACAACGCATTTCTGCAAAAATACACCCCTTTTCCAAAAAAATAACGCTTATAATAACATTGCTTCTCTAGAAAAAATAACACCCATTTTCCTAAAAATAACACGAATAATAACATTGATTATCTACAAAAACAACGCCAATTTTCCTAAAAAATTACCCGAATAATAACACAGTTTTTCTACAAGTTATCGCGAATACAACACCGTTTTTCTACAAAAATAATACCCCTATTCCAAAAAAGTAACGCAAATTATAACATCGCTTTTCTACAAATATACCACCATTTTTCCCTAAAATAACGCGAATAACAATACCTCTTTAATACAAAAATAATACCCCTTTTTCAAAATTGTAATGAGAATAATAACACCATTTATCTACTAACATAATACTCCTTTCCCTTAAAAGTAACGCGAATAATAACATTGCTTTTCTACACAAACAACGCCCATTTTCCAAAAAAATAACGCGAATAATAACAACGTTTTTCTACAATAAGAACGCGTATACTAACACCTTTTTTCTACAAAAATAATACCCCTTTTTCAAAGAAGTAACGTGAAAAATAACATCGCTTTTCTACAAAAATAGTACCACTTTTCCCAAACTTAACATGCATAATAACATCGCTTTTCTACAAATATTACACCACTTTTCCCTAAAATAACGCGAATAACAACACCTCTTTAATACAAAAATAATACCCCTTTTCCAAAATTGTAACGAGAATAATAACACCACTTTTGTACAAAAATAATACTCCTTTTCCTAAAAAATAACGCGAATACTAACACCGTTTTTCTACGAATATAATACCCATTTTCCTAAAAAATAACCCGAATAGTAACACCTTTTTTCTACAAAAATAACGCGAATATTAACACCGTTTTTCTCTGTTTTTCTACAAAAATTAAACCCCTTTTTCAAAAAAGTAACTTAAAAAATATCATCGCGCTCTACAAAAATAATACACCTTATCCCATAATTTAAATTAAATAATAACATTGCTTTTCTACAAAAATGACGCTCCTTATCCAATAAAAGTAACACAAATAATAACATTGCTTTTTTACAAATATTACACCATTTTTCCCTAAAATAATGCGAATAACAACACCTATTTAATACAAAAATAATACCCCTTTTCCAAAATTTGTAACGAGAATAATAACACCGCATTTCTACAAACATACACCCATTTTCTAAAAAAATCACGCTATTAATAACATCGCTTCTCTAGAAAAATAACACCCATTTTCCATAAAATTAACGCTAATAATACACCGATTTTCTACAAAAATAGCACTCCTTTTCCAAAAAAGTAATGTGAAAAATAACATCGCGCTCTACAAAAATAGTACCCCTTTTCCCAAAACTTAACGCGAATACAACACCGTTTTTCTACAAAAATAACACTCCTTTTCCAAAAAAATTAACACAAAAAATAACACCAATTTTTTTTCCAAAATAATACTCACTTCCCTAAAAAGTAACGCGAATAATAACATTGCTTTTCTTCAAAAACAACGCCCATTTTCCTAAAAAATAACGCGAATAATTACAACGTTTTTCTACAATAAGAAAGCGAATACTAACACCGTTTTTCTACAAAAATAATACCCCTTTTCCAAATAAGTAACGTGAAAAATAACATCGCTTTTCCACAAAAATAATACCCCTTTTCCCAAAACTTAACTTGTATAATAACATCGCTTTTCTACAAATATAACACCACTTTTCCCTAAAATAACGCGAATAACAACACCTCTTTAATGCAAAAATAATACCCCTTTTCCAAAATTGTTACGAGAATAATACCACCACTTTTCTACAAAAATAATACTCCTTTTCCTAAAAAATAACGCGAATAATAACAGCATTTCTACAAACATATACCCATTTTCCAAAAAAATAACGCTATTAATAACATCGCTTCTCTAGAAAAATAACACCCATTTTCCTTAAAATGAACGCTAATAATAATACCGTTTTTCTACAAAAATAACGCGAATACAACACCGTTTTTCTACAAAAATAATACCCCTTTTCCAAAAAAGTAACGCAAATAATAACATCGCTTTTCTACAAATATTACACCATTTTTCCCTAAAATAACGCGAATAACAATACCTCTTTAATACAAAAATAATACCTATTTTTCAAAATTGTTACGAGAATAATAACACCATTTATCTACTAAAATAATACTCCTTTCCCTTAAAAGTAACGCGAATATTAACATTGCTTTTCTACAAAAACAACGCCCATTTTCCTAAAAAATAACGCGAATAATTACAACGTTTTTCTACAATAAGAACGCGAATACTAACACCGTTTTTCTACAAAAATAATACCCCTTTTCCAAAATTATTACGAGAATAATAGCACCACTTTTCTACAAAAATAATACTCCTTTTCCTAAAAAAATAACGCGATTAATAACACAGCATTTCTACAAACATATACCCATTTTTCAAAAAAATAACGCTATCAATAACATCGCTTCTCTAGAAAAATAACACCCATTTTCCTTAAAATTAACGCTAAAAATAATACCGTTTTTCTACAAAAATAACGCGAATACTACACCGTTTTTCTACAAAAATAATACCCCTTTTCCAAAAAAGTAACGCAAATAATAACATCGCTTTTCTACAAATATTACACCATTTTTCCCTAAAATAACGCGAATAACAATTCCTCTTTAATACAAAAATAATACCCATTTTCAAAATTGTTATGAGAATAATAACACCATTTATCTACTAACATAATACTCCTTTCCCTTAAAAGTAACGCGAATAATAACATTGCTTTTCTACAAAAACGACGCCCATTTTCCTAAAAATTAACGCGAATAATTACAACGTTTTTCTACAATAAGAAAGCGAATACTAACACCGTTTTTCTACAAAAATAATACCCCTTTTCCAAATAAGTAACGTGAAAAATAATATCGCTTTTCTACAAAAATAATACCCCTTTTCCAAAATTGTAACGCGAATAATAACAACGTTTTTCTACAATAAGAACGCGAATACTAACACCGTTTTTCTACAAAAATAATACCCCTTTTCCAAAATTGTTACGAGAATAATAGCACCACTTTTCTACAAAAATAATACTCCTTTTCCTAAAAAATAACGCGAATAATAACACAGCATTTCTACAAACATATACCCATTTTCCAAAAAAATAACGCTATTAATAACATCGCTTCTCTAGAAAAATAACACCAGTTTTCCTTAAAATTAACGCTAATAATAACACCGTTTTTCTACAAAAATAACGCGAATACTAACACCGTTTTTCTACGAAAATAAAACTCCATTTCCAAAGAAGTAACGCGAATAATTCCATTGCTTTTCTACAAAAACAACGCCCATTTTCGTAAAAAATAACGTGAATAATATCACCGTTTTGCTACGCTTTGCTTTTCTACAAAAATAACACCCCTAGTAAAAAAAATAACGCAAATACTAACACTCTTTTTCAACAAAAATAATACCTCTTTCCCAATAAAATAACACGAATAATAACATCGTTTTTCTACAAAAATAACACCCCTTTTCAAAAAAAATAACTCGAATAATAACACTGCATTTCTACAAGAATAATTACCCTTTTACAAAAAAATTACGCGAATAATGACACCTCCTTTCTACAAAAATTACACCCTTTTTCAAAAAATTAACTCAAATAATAAATACAACTTTTTTACAAAAATAAGTGTATAAATTCTAGTACAAGTGGCTGAGAGATAGAATCAGCCTAATCCTCGTTAATCGATTCAGAACAATTTTTAAATGTTTTTATTGATAAAATAAATAATATGTGGGTATGGAAATAAAGAGCCGCAGCTTCACATCCTAACAGCCGCATGTGGCTCGCGAGCCGCAGGTTGCCGACCCCTGATCTAGGGTCTTGATTTAGTTAGTAGGCAGCTTATTTTCAGTCCAAATTTATGGTTAGGTACTTCTTTTTTTTTTTAATTTTCATTTTGTTAAATTTTATTTCCAGGTGTCTCTATTGAAGCAGATTCCGTCCTCGCTGTCCAACGGATTCGACTCGTCTCCGGAACAGGTCAACCACAGTGCCTCCAGCACCTCCATCCTAGAACAGGACTTTCACGATCTGAGCGTGCAGGACAAAATCGGCACCGAGCAGCCTTCAATCGCCAACGGGATCTCCTCCAGGGAGCCGTCCCAAGAATCTCCGGCCGGGGAGGAAGACACAGACGCCGCCTGCGGGGTCACTCCCGACGGCGCCGAAGCTCCCAAGGGGGAGGGGTTCGCAGCGATAGATATGTCCCTGGATGAAGGGCTCACCCAGATCGTGAAGACGATACACCCGGACCAGATATCGAGGCTGCAGACGCTCCTGAAGAGACTACCCAACAGCAATTTTACCAAGTAAGGCTTCACTCCTGATCACTTATAAATCCAATCTCTTCCTGAACTTCTATGTGCCAAGAATTAAAAAAAATTATATTGAATATTTTTTTAATTGCATATAAGTAAACATTGGCTTCTTTCTATGGCTCTGAAATAAAAATCGCATCAGAGTTTGGATTCATGACAGGTATTGTGGCGGACATTGGGACCTGGTTGATCCGTTTTGTGTGAGCCCATATGTTTGTTGAGGTAATGATTGTGAGTGCAGAAAGTTGAGATTGTGTACATATTTAGTGTGGAACGGGAACAATCACCTGGTTCATAATTACACACAATTGTCAATAAAAATTGTAAACTGCTAGCCCTAGAACAGGATTTCCTAGTTGGGCAGCAGTAGTCTACTTATTGTTGACATTATAAATATGGTGTGATAAAAGGTAAATAAGAGTTCCCTTATCAATGTGATTTTTGAAAGTTCTATATATTTGAATAATGTGAAAAAATTCATTTGAAAATAATGCATTATTACTATTAACGAAGAAACCTTTTTGTAACGCCATCTATTGAGAAACTGGTTTATTTGTAAACAATAAAAGCAACAGTCCTTATAAATGAGATGACGGTGTCTCGCACAGATGGCACCCCTGAACTGCGCCAGAAATATTATTTAATTTTTGGCTTGTATACCTACTTGTACCAATTTGTATGTAAATCGAATATTTTTTAATTGCATATACGCAAACATTGGATTTTGTTTGTCTGTACACGCATGTGTCGTGATTCCATTCATGAGGCAATGGCATATCTGTCGGTGGTCACTCCACAAGGAACGATAAATTTTCTGATATTGTTCAAACTCACTCTTTATTTGATCAAGATGGACTTACGATATATTTAAGATAAAATAAACGGTGCCACTATTTTTACGACCGGAATTGGCGGAAAAGCGTTTTCCCGCCAAAAAGTGTCTATTTACACGACAAATTTTCTGCTGTCGTCTATGGTTTTAGGTAATTTATAACCATAGAAAGCGCAGATAAATCAAAACACAAAAATATTTACCTTTGTCATTTTTTCAATAGTCATAAAAATGCATCATGGAAACCAACTTGAAGAAAAAATAAATAATATTGGCATCTTATTACATTTACTTAATTTTATAAATCATTTTTTCATTGAGATCTACAATTATAACAAAGTATAAATAAAGGTAAATATTTTTATACCTTGATTTATCTGCGTTTTCTGTGGTTATTTTTGGTTTTCGTCTATGGTTGAGTCGTGTAAATAGTCGTAGCCTAAAATAAATCTTGTTTTGTTTATAGGGAGTCCGACAAACAGAAAACGACAGTCAAAGGTAAACACGGTGGCATGAACGGCACTTCCTCGCCCATAAGGAGCAACCAGAAGAAAAGTGATAGGAAGACGCACCAGTCACAAGAGGTCCTCGTCATCAAACTCCCAGGAGACACGGCCTATGAACCTATTGGTAACTTTATTTTTCATATCATATTGTATTGCTTCTGGGACAGATAACAGGTACTGGGGCCAACATGACGTGCATAACACCAATACATCTACCTTTTGGGGAAAATTAGTGAAAGTAACTCTTTCGCCTATTTTTTACTCCTCGCCAACCCAAGGGGATATAGTAATTCTGAGATGCTGAGATTGTATTATGAAAGTTTCATCACAATGTATCTGTGTGTGTGTGTGCTATATACGGCGTGTTTATTTTACTTTATCGATTATAGACTAAAGTACTCATTCAATTCTTTTCAAATTTTGTAAATATGTATATCTAATTCTCACTTAGACACTATTATATTTTGAAGGATATTCTGAATAGTGCTTCTCATTTTTTTTTTTACTGTGAAATATTTCAAAGTGACCCCAAGCTCAGGAAACTCGAAATTTGTTATTTTTATTTACAAATTGATAAAAAGGCACATCACACACATAAAATGGTATTGAAGAATTATCAAGTTTTAATAGTAAAATAATTTTAGAAACTCATTTCATGAAATTGCAGAATATTTTCCATACAAAATTTGAATACCTTGTGGAGTGACTTGTTGGTGAGGAGTTTAGCGTTGGCCACAACCCACTAGTTTTTATTAAATAAGGTAAGACCTCTACGAGTAAGGGAATGTGGTTGACAGTTTTATATAGCATGGTTGCCAGTACATATTTTCAAACATCAGGGCAAAAGTGACATACAACACGCTACAAGACGTTGAAAATGAATTAACCCCTCGCCATAGAGTACATCCCTGCATTGAGATTTGTTTGTTCACAGGCGATGTTTCCCGCATTCTTTCATTTGACGAGCTCCACAACAATAAAATATATATGTTTGATATCTTGAACAGATTTTTATACATAAGGAAGCCTACCCACCTTTATATTTTATTGTATACTTTTTTACATAGTATTGTGTTGAACATATCCATTGTGTAAAGAAAGTATCCGGTGTTTTTGCCAATTCCTGTGTGTAGTAAAGTATTTCCAATTATTATTTTTTGTTTTCATCTCAGGCATGGTCAGCGAATCAAAAGTGCTGGAATGGCACTACGCCGACACGGCCCTCCATCACACGTCTCTCTCGGCTCCGCTGATGGAGGGCGCCGCCGACGCCACCGAGGCCCCCCCTGGCACCGTACTGCTGGGGGCCGTGGGGTCGACGGGAGGGAGCTCGGCCATAGGGGGAGCGGCGGGCAGCCCCGTCGAGGTGACGGCGGCGCAGAGGACGGCCCAGGGTGAGCAGCAGACACACAAGGGACAGGAGAAGAGAACGAGGTATATTTTAGAGATATATTTTCATAGGACGAGCCCATTAAGACCCCATTCCCACTTGTCGTGTGTTGACAAAATGTCGGGTGATCTAGTGGCAATACATTTTAAATGGAGATGTTCACACTTATACGATAGATAAGTGTGAGCAGCTCCATTTAACCTTTTTAAGACGAGCGTCATGTATAGATGCCCACCGGCCGCGTGCCTAAACGCCGAGCATCATCTGTACATGCCCTCATGGCTATACACAATTGTGAACCTTCATATCTCAGTAAATTCATACTTGATTGAGAAGAAAATTGGATGAATATTACTCCCATATATTTGACTTCAAGACATCTATCGGTGAATCAACAAAACAATTGTTGAATTATTTAAAAAAATTAAGAACTCTAAACATTGAAATTCATCGATCATCACCGGCCAAATTTACACTCTCCCGCACTTTGTAAGTATCTAATACACATGCGCGTAGGAAAGAGGGATACTGCGCCAGTTCATTTTATTGTTTCGCACTGAACATTCTACTTTTAATTTGATCCTTACCAATACACAATCAATGCATATTCCTTATCTACATCATATCCTGGAAGAATCACGTGACATATTGATGCTGACATGTACTTTTTATATGGAGATAACTACAATAACATTATTCTTCATTTATCTTATGTTTATGTTATGAAGTGTTCAATTTCATTGAGTTTATGTGATCTTTTGTTTATCTTTGATCTTTTTATGATATATCTACATTATTAGATTTTTTTAATGGTAATTATATTCAATTAAAACGAGATTAAAAAAAATCTGAGTGAGAAATACTGTCCCTCCTTAGGTAATGCAAGTACTTGTACCTACCTCCCTTGATTGGGTTAAAATGTATTATAAATCACTCAACATTTTGTCGAACCTAACACACGACAAGTGGGAATGAGTAATTTCATATATTAAAAAATTTTGTGTTCTAAAATAAATTGTTATTAATTTGCTACTGATTAATAAACCTAAGTTATTCAGTGTTTGTCAATCTTTTATAAAAAAACAATTTTGTCCACTTCTCGGGCTTTTGTGCGTGCATCCTGGGTTTGATCCCCAGCAGAGAAGAAATATATTTCAATTCATTCTCACACAAATATTCCTTCTCTAAGGTGGTAACATTGGTTAGTTGGAAGAAATTTCCGTATGGCATTAAACTCCCCACATGCGTAGGCTGAAAGGAAGTGTTTATAATATTATTATTATTATTGCTCGTTTTGAATCAAATATAAAATACTCAATTATTTATTCATTTATTTAATAATGTATTGCATATAATTATATGCTACTATTAATAAAATCAAATCACAGTTCATCAGGACAATGTGACTATGACCCTAATGCACAGTCCTAGGTACTTACCTAAATACTAACTCCTAACCTCACTGGAGTATTTAGTATTAGCAAGTTAGCAATTGCATTACAGAGACATCACTAACTAAATACTACGACAAACTTTAGGTCGATGGTATAGCATTTCACCTTATTTTGTATAAAGAAAAGAGATAGATAGCTTTTTATGGGCTTAGAAAGATATATATCTCTTTTCTGAAGTTTGACACAAAACACAAAAATATGTAACCAACTTCACACTGACTGCTCAATATCACGATTTTTCTGAAATTCCAGTGAATTTTCAGCATCTCGTATAGATCGCTGAATACTCTGGTATTTGATTTGACAAAATTACCAAATACATATTTGACAAAGTTGCTAAAATTATCATCCATCGAAAACATCTCGTATTTTAGTATTAAACCACTCGTAAGGTTCCTCGCTATCTACCTTACTTTTTGACAGTTTGCAAAAGTTAGTTTACGTCGACGCGCATGCGCTAAGTATTTAGATATGTCTCTGCAACGCAATTCTCATACAAAAACTTGGTAGCATCCTCCAGTTAGGAAGTCACGTAATCTCCTAACTTAAGTGAGCTACTGTGCAATGAAAACATGGTTAGTATTTAGGTAGGACTTTGCATTCGGACCTATGTGTTATTTTAAATCTTTTTTTTTTAAACCAATCTCTAGCTCATATATAATTCCTTCGCACACTCAAACTGTAATATGCTAGCAACAATTATTATTTAAAAAAAACAAATTAATGTCTTTGTAGCAAGAACATAAACATTTTCCTACATTCCCTAAATTAAGCAAAATAATTGCGCACAAATAAATAGTTATGTAATCACTTAAATCAATAATTTTGACACCATTGTGTCATACGGAACAATATGTAGAGATATCAGAGGAGTGCAACTTCTAAATTTTAATTTTTAGGTTTTCGCTGTCACACGACGAGGGCTCCATCGGCAACACTTCAGACAACTTGGAGGCGGTATCTGAAGCCGCCAGCAACCACTCTGTCACCTCCAGCCTCGAGATGGAAACGGAAGATCAGAACGATAACCTCAGTGATATGGTAACTATAGATGTTTATTTATTTATTAATTTACCGCTCAGTGAAGGACCTAATGAATACTGGTACAATACAAAGATAAAATAAAACAATGTACAATATAAAGGAATATAAAAATAACAAAACCATAAGCCAAAGAACAAGTAGAATATAATAATGCATATTTATTTATACTAGTAATTTATACAGGTTACAAACAAACTTATTTATACTAGTAATTTATGCAGGTACAATACAAAGCTTTTTACACTAGCAATTTATACAGGTACCTAACAACATTATTTGTACTTGTAATTTATACAAGTACAATACAAAGCTATTTAAACTAGTAATTTATACAGGTATAATACACAGTTATTTATATGTGTACAATACAAAGCTCTTTACACTAGTAATTTATACAGGTACAATACACAGTAATTTTTACAGGTACAACAATAAGATGTCAAGTGCTTATGACAAACATCTTCTTTTCAGGTCTCAGCCAACGTGAGCGGTAGAGGATCCCCCAACATCTCCGGACGTGATACCCCCTCATCACAGGTCACTGAGGGTGATGCAGGAGTACAGGGACTGGCTATGCCGCAACCATTCAGGCATGCATATATATTTTAACTTAATTGTATATTTTGTGAAGTCCTGTCCTTCCATACTCTCGTCAGTTTCCCTATTGCAACTTGAGTATTCTTGTCATACCGCACTTACTGAGAAGCAATGAGTTTGCTTTTGACATATTGTTCTGACACTTTCTGTTTCTTACTTTTCAGGCATCCGGCCAGTATACCGCTGAGCACAATGGCGGCAAGCAAGCAAGCCAAGCTGCTCAAGAAGACCAGAAACGACATTGAGGATAAATTTTGCAAGTTTGAAATTAAGGTTTGTACGGATGTATAGATATATTTTCAAACTTCGTATTATACTTTGGCTTTGCTATGAGGCACCGGCTTAGAATAGTGTTTCCACTCTTCTTGTTTACGAGTGTCCCGTAAGAGCTGGGTATTCAATTGAATACAAGAAGCAACAATAACATCTCACCGCACACTGTGAATGTAGTGTTTTTTTAGATGAGAGGAGACTGGTGTGGGGATAGATGCACGAATGTGTTGTTCTAAGTAATGCACCTATGCAGACCTGTTGTTGCGTATCATAAATGAATGAAAAAAATTGTATTCAACCACTGCTGCATATAGATTAGTTGTTTCTTATATGTATTGATGTCCTGGGTTTGATTCCCAGTAGGGGAGAAATTTATTTGCAATTATTTCCGACGCAGAAACCATATTCTCATCATCATCAGTGGCTCCACAGCCCAGGATGTGCCTTGGCCTCCTCAAGGAATCATCTCCATTGCACCCTATCCATGGGCTTTTCTCTCCAATTCCGCACACCGGCTATTTGAAGGTCCTTCTCGACTCCATCTATCCATCGTAGTTTTGACCTTCCCACACCTCTTCTTCTCTCTGGACGTGATGTGAGGATTCTTTTAGGTGTCTGGTCATTTTCCATACGATGCACGTGTCCAGCGGAGCCTACCTATTTTTATCTATATTTGTTTCCTTGGGTAGGCTCTGTAGTTCGTGGTTGAACCTGATTCTCCACGTGCCTTGATCGCAGAGGGGACGGAAAATTTTTCTTTCGAAAACCAATAACGCATTCTACAATCTGTGAAAACCTCAAAATTAACATGAACAAAAATATTTCTATTGTTGATCATTATTTTTGGTTGCAGAAACTCCTTGAGGGGGACGAAACAATCAGCATCATCTCTGACACATGGAGCACAGACGTGCTGGCCTCGGACTCTGAGACCATCGGAGAGGCTCCGTACGACAGGAGCGTCATCACCCCGAGTCTGGCTCTAGGACAACAACACATACTGGCGGGTAATGTATAGTTTTTAACAACCGTAAAGTTTTACTTATGCTGCCTGTCCTAAAATAGTTTATAAATTTTTACTCAGACTGATATTATTATTATCAGACAAGCAGCCGAGTTGATATGTCTGATCCATCACACTGTATATTGCACCAAGTACAAGTATACCACTTTAGCAACACCATCAACAACTGTGTTATATGTAAGTTAAGAAGGTACTTATATTAGTTGTTAACAACATTCATTCATTTCTGGCTGCCATAGAGAGAATCAGGGCCGGATAAACGTGTTTTTGCGTCCATAACAATATATTTGAATCCGCGTAACAATATTTTAAATTGTTCTACATTTAAATTTTGGAATTTTAAATTTAGAACAATTTAAAATTATGTAAAATCACATCGGGTCTAAAATGACTAAGCGGGATTTTTTACATACACACCATCATGCCGAGCCTCTATCCGGGTACGCAAAGAGAACCGAGCGCCATATCGGTGAATTTTTGATTTATATGATTAACATTTTAGAATTTTAAGCGCCCTTTTTAAGACAACTGCCCCTGACTTCTTGTTCCTGATTTTTCTATGATTTATCCGGCCCTGGAGAGAGTCATACAAGTTCTTACTTAGAGTTTACATCAGGTGGTGAGTCAACTAGTTCTAGCAAACCATTCCATTCTTCAGCAACACAAACTACATATTCATCATCATCATCTGTGGCTCTACAACCCAGGTCGGGTCTTAGCCTCCTGAAGAGCCCGCCTCCATGACTGTCGATCCTGCGACGCATTGCGCCAGTTATGGATGCCGTGTTGTTTGCATCCTTCACTGCTCCATCTAGCCATCGAAGCTTCAGCCTTCCAACTTTTTTCAAACTACAAACTACGTATTACAAATTGATATAAATAAATATAAGGTGACCCATTTGTTCATTTATCACATCGGGGTCACCACTTTAGGTATTTGAGTCACCTACATTGTGGAGTGAAACAAAATGAGAGTTCTGATTAATGAGTTGTTTATTTGACGGCTGCTCAAGAGAACTGATTGGGACACTTTCATTATTTTTGTTTATATACTGTATATTTTTGTAGGCGGGGCTGTCCAACATTCCTTGCCTCTGGCCGCTCCCATGCAGCCCGATGCCTCGGAGACGGCCAGTGAGTCTGCCTGGAGCACAGACGCTTTGGTCTCCGACAGTGACAGAATGACTGAGGTTTATATTTTCAATTGTTTTAATTATATTGTTTTATTTTAACATACCATCGCTTACTATCATTGAAGCTCATCCAATCTATTTTTAGTCTATTGAGACTCGCTACTGCATAATCTATTTTTTCCAAATTTGGTTCAATAAAGGAGTAAGTAAAGACTACTTACTATCATCGTGACTCTTGCGATCCATATCTTGGCTTACTGCTGCAATTTTTTTTTTAGAAAAATGAATATATCCTTATGATGGGTGGTGGCCGAGCAGTTAACCCGCTAGGTTAGAAATCCAGTGGTCGCGAGTTTGAATTCTGCCTTGATCGATTTCGTTCACCTATAGTACAAGCATTTATGCTTAGTTTAGGGAATGTATGAGGAGGTATATGTACTTGTTTCAAGGACATATTCTTTTTAAAAACAAAATGTGCATATACCTTTGTATGTGTAGAGTGTAATAGACAAAATATAGTGGGTCAATTGTGCACCCCGTTAATAATAATAATAAATTTGGATTATTTTTATAGCGCCGTTTTTGTGATAACCTCACCTCAAGGGCACTTTGAATATATTAGGGGTTTTTGTAAGACTCGCGGAAGAAGTGAGTTTTTAGGTGTTTCCTGAATAGTGCCAAGTTGTCGATTTGCCTCAGTTGAGGTGGTAGTTTATTCCACGAGGCTGGTCCAGCCACACACAGCAAAATCACGATCACCGAAAGATGTAGTGTTGACTCTATTTATTTCAGTCAACTTGCCAATCACGGATGTGGTGGCTGACCGAAGTGTTTGTTGTCGCATACATGTTTTGCACAATACTACTAAACGTTCAATGGGGTGCAGTGGTTCAATCAACTAGAAACAGATTTGAGATTGGGCAACTGAATTTGATAATTTCAAAAGAAAAATAATATAGTTTTTTTTTTTTAACAGATTTTTAATTATCTCAATAGAGACGAAGTTGGAATATTTACTGTAGGAGAACCGGGAAATCAAGGCACCTACAGGGCTTATGACCTGTCATCGGCTGGTTTACATGATCACTTTATGACCTGTAGGTGCCTTGATTTCCCGGTTCTCCCACAGTAAATATTCCAACATCGTCTCTATTGAGATAATTAAAAATCTGTTAAAAATATCTTTGACTCCCAACAGGGAAAAAAATCCAATGTTTGCGCATATGCAATAATAAAAATATTCAAATAATATAGACTTACAAATTTATATTCACTTCATTTTGTATAACGATAATTATGTAGATATTAATTTTATGTTTCTTTTGTTTTAAATGTTTCCTTGCACTCTGGTAAAAGGATATTTCATATTTGTTGGGGGACGCATAATTTTAGTTCTCATCAATAAAAGAGTAAGTCAAGAATGTCTTCTATCACCGCACCTTTTCTATTCCAAATGGTGATAAGACAGAAATCCAAAAGCTACAAAGAAAGCACAATAGAATAATAAAAATGACCTACGTACTAAATGCATATACACCATCAAAATACCTATACACAAAAGAAACCAAACAAATATACAGAAGATGGCACAGTACGAAATATTAAAACTAATACACAAGATAAAAATAGGAAAAATACAAGACCCTGAACTAAGACTTAAGCAGAGAATACAAATTCACAACTACAACACACATTACTTTGTAACTGAGAAAGCTACGAGAGAATAATGTGACTGTGGTTTGTGTGACTACAATAAATTACCAGAACAACTAAAAACTATCAACAAAAAATCATTCCAAAGGGAATTGACAACAAGGCTATATTAAGAACTGAAGTGAAGTGTTGCTGTATATTATGAATGATTATTGTTTTACAATTTTTAAACTAAGAATTATTGTCATGAGCCAATTGAAAACAAAGCTATATTAAGAACTGAAGTGATGTGTTGCTGTATATTATGAATGACTATTGTTTTACAATGTTAAACTAAGAATTATTGTCATGAGCCAATTGAAAACAAGGCTATATTAAGAACTGAAGTGATGTGTTGCTGTATATTATGAATGACTATTATTTTACAATGTTAAACTAAGAATTATTGTCATGAGCCAATTGAAAACAAAGCTATATTAAGAACCGAAGTGAAGTGTTGCTGTATATTATGAATGATTATTGTTTTACAATTTAACTATTTAAAAAAAATAATTAAAAAAACCTTTTCTCTTCTATACATTGATATTGGGAGCAATGAAACTAATAAAATTGTTATGATTTGCTGGAAGGTGGACATGGATGACTGCAACAGCGTTGGCCGCTCAGAGGCTGGTGCTGCAAGATTGGAGGGAGAGGCTCCCAATGCCGCCCTGCAACCAGATATGCCGCATCCAGTTCACCAGTTTAGTCCGTTGAATGTAAGCTTATTTTTTTTTACCATCTCTTATTGTTGTTCTTGAATATTTTTAACAGAACAATATAATATAAAGGTGTGAAAATACACAGAATAAGTCAATATGACTCTCTAATTAATTCCAAGTTCCATGAAAAGTAAAAAATTATATAAAAATATGGAAAAACAGCGGTGATATTAATAAATACACATTTATTTATGTATTTATCTGTATTATTATTTTACATTCCATTGATTATATAATAATAAATATTATAAAAGACCACCACTGAAAGTCACCCACCGCTTACCCAGGTATCGCAGGTGCGTTAGCACCTCTTTACCCGCACTTACTTGCAAATCTTTTTACGCAGGCGGGCTCGGAGTTTGCTGAATGGGCTCCCCCCAACAAACCCCGCCTGCTAAATTATAGGCTCTCAGTGCCCCCATTCAAGAAGAAAGCCTACCTAAAGTGCCGTACTAATTAAAACTAATCTTAATTTCTAGGTACTTATAACTAGCATCAATATAACTATATATCTTACGAGCTAATTCCCTTAATACTACTCTCTTAGGTCCGAATGCAGAGTCCTGCCTAAATACTAACCATGTTTTCATTGCACAGTCGCTCACTTAAGTTAGGAGATCACGTGGCTTCCTAACTGGAGGATGCTACCAAGTTTTTGTATGAGAATTGCATTGCAGAGACATATCTATCGCATCGGCGTAAACTAACATTTGCGAATTCTCAAAAAGTAAGGTTGATAGCGAGGAACCTTACGAGTGGTTTTATACTAAAATACAATATTTTTTCGGTGGATGGTGATTTTATCGGCTTCGTTGAATATGTATTTGGTAATATTCAGCGATCCATACGAGATGCCGAAAATTCGGTGGAATTTCAAAAATATCGTGACATTGAGCTGTCAGTGTGAAGTGTGAAGTTGGTTACATATCTTTGTGTTGTTTTAGCAAAAAAACATTTTAACCCAATCAAGACGGGTAGGTACATGTACTTGCATTCCCTACGGACGGACAGTATTTCGCGTCGTACACAGTTTTTTTTTTCAATCTCGTTTTAATTGAATATAATAACGGTAAAAAAAATCTAACGATGTAGATATATGATAAAAAGATCAAAGATAAACAAAAGATCACATAAACTCAATGAAATTGAACACTTCATAATATAAACATAAGATACATGAAGAATAATCTTCATCGTGGTTATCTCCATACAAAAAGGTACATGGCGTCATCGATATGTCACGTGATCCTTCCGGCATTTGATGTAGATAAGGAATATGCGCCGATTTTGTATTGTTAAGGAACGAATTCAAAGCAGAATGTTGAGCGCGAAACAACAATATGAACTGGTGCAGTATCCCTCTTTCCTACGCGCATGCGTATTAGATACTTACAAAGCGCGGGAGAGTGAATTTCGCCGTCGATGATCGATGAATTTCAGTGTTTACAATATTTAATTTTTTTAAATAATTTAGCAATTGTTTTGTTGATTCACCGACAGATGTCTTGAAGTCAAATATATGGGAGTAATATTCATCCAATTTTCGTCTCAATCAAGTATGAATTTACTGAGATATGAAGGTTTACAATTGTGTAAAGCCATGAGGGCATGTATAGATGACACTCGGCATTTAGGCACGCTGCCGGTGGGCATCTATACATGACGCTCGTCTTAAAAAGGTTAAACGTCAAACGTCAGAAAAGAGATAGATAGCTTTCTAAGCCCATAGAAAGCTATCTATCTCTTATACACAATAATGTGAAATTCTACGCCATCGACCTTAAGTTTGGCGTTGTATTTAGTTAGTGATGTCTCTGTAATGCAATTGCTAACTTAAGAATACTAAATACTCCAGTGAGGTTAGGAGTTAGTATTTAGGTACCTAGGACTCTGTCCTAGTCTTAAGTCTTGAGATCAAGCTCAGTTACTTTTGTACCTTTAATACCATTTTGGTTGAGAATGTATGCGCAAGACTAGTCTCAAGCTTGAGAACGAATCTACAATTCGGGCACAGATGTAAAAATTTATTTTATAAAAAATATATTGTATGTTATTTTACAAGAAAAAAAAACAACTTTAGAAAAATTATTACTTTTGGTGCATTAGACATACCAATGAATATGTTACCCAAAGATCTCTAATTTTTCAATGAGTCTGATAATTAGTGACGGACTGAACCCACCTTTGGCCAAAAATAGCACCTTCGGCTCCAACCGAAATCTGACATTGGTTTGGATGATTATCGTCAGAATGGCTGAAACTTGAGGTTGTATATAAATTTTACAGCTTGGGAGAATTAATCAATAACCTTTTAATTTTCAGAACATCAACCGCGACGCTCTGCTGAACCGCCAGCAGATGTCGGCCGCGTCTGCGTCGGTGCACACCGCACACCCCAGCGACGGGCTGCCCCACGCCCCCCAGCTGCCTCTGCCCCTCCCCCTGTGTCACATCCTACAGGGGCGGGCAGACGTAGAGATCCAAGGGGAGAGAAGGAACAATCAGGAGGACCAGTACCACGATAATGTCATACTTAGAAACCAAAATGGGTACAGTTATATTCTTATGTGATTATATTAAAAAATTACTTACTTACTTACTCAGCCTCTTCTTGAATCCAGTATTGGACAAAGGCCTCCTGCTTGGACTTCCACTGGTCTCTATCCTGTGCCATTCTTCGCCATTCTGGACCTGCCACTTTTTTAATGTCATCGGACCATCTGGTCTGGGCCTTCCCACGCTTCTGCTTCCTGTTCTTGGCCTCCAGTCCATCACAACTTTTATCCATCGGTCGTCCGACAACAAAACAAACTGACAGCCATATTGAAACGAACATGGGCATTTAAAAGCATTATTTTGGTGAAAAAAATTAAATTTACCATGTTGGATAGTAAAAAAGTTGTAGCGTCCCGTTTTGTAGTTGGTATTATTTGAGGTTATTTAAAATTTGACAGATAATAACCACATAAAAAGTAAAATATGTCTATAATTGAAGATTTAGTAACTGACATGTCATATTGCACTGTAATACGGAAATGGATTCAATCTCCCCTTAACATTAATCTTGAGTTTAACAAACTCAATGAGTTGAGGGCCAACTGTAATACCGGGCCCATGTCTATTTGAATCAACACTGGATGAAAAAGGGTTAAATAATTTAACAATTGTTTGAATAGATGACGCTCGGCATTCAGAAACATTAATTTAATAATGTATACACGGCACATGCGCACACCCGACTGGCTCTCTTATCAGCCTTTTGTTTAGTGACTCGGGATCATAGTGGCTATGAATTCATCCAAATACAATTCTTTCATCAACAGTAGCACTTCATCGTCTCTGTACATGGGCGGCCCCTCCAACGAAATGTCCGGCAGCAGCGGATCGAGCAGCGAGGCCGCACCACCCGCTGGCCCTCCGGGAGGCGGGCTTGGGAGGCCCCAGGGATACCACGAGCGCTGTTCGCCGATACCGCCGATGGGGGGACAGTCCATTCAGGCTGAAGTCAACGGTTATGCGGTAAGTTGATATCATTCGTGTCGTATCAGATTGGCTGCCCGTATGATAATAATAAAAAAATTTAACCGCGGAGCCAGCACCCGTTTGTGAGCGTTTGAATGTCTGGAGGGATGTTCTTGAATTTTTATTCATTTAGGGGGAACTGCTACATTTCATGTTTGCATTGTGTCAATTTCTAAATTGATTATCGCAATCGGGTTATACGTTGCATCTGACTATTTGACATTTTTTACATACATCTGACGTTTTTTATTTGTACAATAGTAGGAAATCCATTATATAAAATACATATGTACATAGAGAAAGATAAATTTAAATTTTGTTTGTTGGAAGGGGGGTGCTGGATAATTCTATTTTGGTAAATGGAGTGATTCTTTCAATATGCTTAAGAAACAATTGATCTTTATAATCAATTTTACACAAGTTATTTATGATATATATGTATATGATAATCCAAACTACTCCCTACTCCTAAATAAACATTTTTTATCGGTAGCTTGCGTTGCAGTCAGTATCGTAGGGTTAAAACGTTCTATGTCGCTAAATGCCACTCGACGCAGCGCTATATTAAATTTTAATTGTGATGCATTTGCGTGATTTAAACGTGCTTTTGGTTACAAAAAATGTTATATTTCAAAAATGCCTTTCAAAATATCTGCATACATCCAAACAGGTTATAAATGTTGGGTGTTCAGATTATCGAGGCTCTACTGTATTTCAATACAACAATATCAGGCCATGGCCAATATTGCAGACACCGACATTATTCCCAAGTCCGCTGTTAAACTTCTGGGAGTCCATATTGACTCCAGACTGAGTCTCAAAAAACACATAAACAGCACAACATCCTCTGCTTTCTACCACCTATGACGAATAAAATCTATCAGACGAAATATACCCACGGAAGCAACGAAATCTCTAGTAAACGCATTCGTTATTTCCCGCCTAGACTACTGTAATGGTATCTACGCAAACCTCCCAAAGCTTGAGCTAAACAAACTTCAATCCGTCTTCAACGCTGCTGCTAGGCTAATCACCGGAGCCGCGAAATTCTCGCACATATCCAACCATCTACGAAATCTTCACTGGCTAAAAGTGCCAGAGAGAATCAAGTACAAATTGTGATTGTTGACTTTCAAAGAGATCCATGGCATGGCTCCCACGTGTCTTTCAGATTTGTGCATCCCTCTCACCGTAAACGAGCGACAACAAACACTTCGGTCAGCCACCACATCCATGATTGGCAACTTAACTGAAATAAATAGAGTCAACACTACATCCTTCGGTGATCGTACTTTTTCTGTGGCTGGACCAGCCTCGTGGAATAAACTATCACCTGAACTGAGGCAAATCAACAACTTAGCACTATTCAGGAAACACCTGAAAATTCACTTCTTTCGCGAGTCTTACAAAAACCTGTAATAGTTATATTCAAAGCGCCCTTGAGGTGAGGTTATCACAAAAACGGCGCTATAAAAATTATCCCAATTTATTTATTTATGGTTTGAAACTTAACAAACACAGTATGAAGCGGAATCTCTGGAGGCGTTTCTTGACCAACAGAGTTGTGTATGTGTGGAATGGAACTTGTTGCTGCGCAAAGAGTGACTGTTGTGAGACAGTATAGACATATCACTATATATACATACCTGCCTGGCTGATAATACTTTCAATAATAATATAGAATATGTTCTATATGAGATAATATCATTTTAGATGGGGCACGAGTTCAACGCCCAAGTGCTGAACAAGGACAACCTGACCCCAGAGAGTCCCGGCCAGTTGGGATATTCCCCTTACTGTGATGGTCTGGATGGGCCGCATCTGCACGACCTGAACGTCTTTGACTTCTCACTGCAGAGAGATGGGTGAGTTCATTTATATTTTAAGAACTAAAGATTGACTATTTGGGAGTTCCAAAAAATTTTGATTCATCGTCAACATTCTTCTTCTTTTGCTTCAACATTAGCACTACAAATCTAGATTACTCTTGTACATGTAAAAGTATGTACAAACATGGTAGAGATCGCTAAGCGATAGAATGCTGGTGATGTCCACTGTACATGGACCAATTTTAGGACAGGGATATACTCTGACCTAACACCACATTTTTCTAGACAAAAATTGTCGCCGAGTAAATATTTGTGTTCTATAATAATTGTTATTTTTTTTTTCAGTTCAACCGAAGGAATGAACCATCCGGCTTTAGAGTCTGGTATCTCAACACCTGACGGCATGTTCCACTCCAACTCTCCCTTCACTCAGGCCATGACAGGGAACGCCACCAGTCGATGGCTCAACGATCCCTGCCAAAAGTTCCCCGTACGAACAGACGTCGCCGCCAAGATGCCACACTCGGCCGACCACGGCATGAAGAGGTCCACCACGGACTCCATGTTCAGGCCCATCCAGGCCGAGAGTAATATGTCTGATATTGACGACTCGGGCATCTCCGACCTCAACGACCGCTGCGGAGGCATCATGACCTTCAACGACATCTCTAACCCAGACTATAGCAGCAATATGTCCAGCGACGCCTCCTTCAATATCTCCAATGGATTCATGGATGACTTCAGCAGTCAGGGTTTCAAAGAAAACTCAACAGAGACGCCGGTCGTACGAATGCATTCATCGTCAGTCACAGCTTCTTCCCAACACACATTCACCTCTTCAAACCTCGTCGCAAACGTCATCTCGAAGGTCACAAAGACCGAAAGTCGCACCAGCATCATCAACATCAGCTCGTCCCGCATAGACAAGGCAAACAAGATGGATTCCCCGCTCAACGGGATATCGACGGGCAGCGCCATGTCGCTGAGCACCCTCTCGGTAAACAGCGCCGACACCTCGACGTCAGACCGCAGCTCCAGCCAGGACGTCAACTCTGAGAACCTCACCGAGAGGAGGGTGACCCCGCCCCCCATGCCTCTGGCCAACGTGGTCATCCTGAACTCGACGGACGTCAAGGTCGGCAGGATGCAGATGGGGAACAATGGGGCAGCGACGCTGCCGAGAAACTCGATACCATGCGCCAACCTGAAGCCAGGCGCCAGCACCGGGGCCATACCAAAAAGCATCAGTTTCGATGCCACGGCGGAAAAGAGCCACAGGTAAAAATCTAAATACCTAGTTAAAATCATATTCTTAATTTTTATTTACTGCTTTTTATCCATTATTTTTCTCAGGCTGGTGGTTTAAAGAAGGGGAATGATAGCCTCGTATAATGGTATCGCAAAGAGTGTTATGTGAGAACTGCCACCCACAAAAAATCCATTTTTTAAATAAAAGCAAACACTCACATACAACATTATTTATTCATTTAAAACAGGATGACTGTTTCGCCTAGTGAGGGCCGCCTTCTTAGCTGTACTTAAATGTATATGTTTAGCATCATTTATATCCGTACATTGTTGTGTCGTACACACTCTTCTATTTTTCTGGCTGTATATTCCCATCTTTCAAAATCCCATTTATATGATTGTGCCAACTTTTGCTTGGTTGGTCCTCCCTACATCTCATTCCACTCTTTTCAGCCTTTTATTACTTTGTCAGACATTCATCGTTCATTATTTCTATATGTCCGAACCGTCGCAAATCATTTATGTTCACTCTACTCACAACCAGTGGCGGCCGCTGACTAATAAGGTTGGCGGTTCGTTGGATAAAAAAAAACACTTACTTATTTTTTGTAGGAAAGCTCAATTCTTCGATCTTTTTTACTTGCGAACACTTCAATCACTCGTATATTAAAATCCGGTATTGTCTGAATCAATTTTCTTTCGATGCTCAGCACTGACTGCGTTGAGACGGTCCTGTGTCATGGTGTTTCTTAAAAATGTTTTGATTCTTTTTAATGTAGAAAAACAACGTTCACTCTCAACGGAAGTCATGGGAATTGTACCAACTAATTTCAAAAGTTTAACGGATTCTGAAAAAGACTCGGCTAGACCATTATTTAAAAATAACTGTAAAATTGAAATAGCGCCGTCAGCCTCCCTAAAATCGTCACGATTGTAAATTGTACAAAGTTCATTTTTCAATTTAAATTTATCCAAAAAATCGTAAGTATTAATAGCAGTTTTGAAAGTGTGTTCAGGAAAATCATTACGATATTTTGTAAAGTTTTCACATGAGAACAATTGTGCAACAATTAAATGATTATAAAAGTCGAATCTCTGTTTAATTTGTACTAAAACGATATCACATATTTCTTTGCAAATCACGGACTTGGTAGTTTTAATTCTTTTATTTGGAGGCTCATCATATTGATCTGATGTTTCTCGTATGGCCTGTATTGACGCTTCAAAATCGGAGATAAATTTCTAAACTAACAAGGAGTCTATGTTTCGTTTTTGAAGTTGTTGAAATAAAATATCGCACTGTGGTAAGATTTTCTGGAAAAAGTTTAACCAATATATAAATGTTTCGTCTTTCAAATATCGCAATAGCATATCGGCTTGATTAATGGTATTGATATCATTCTTATCTGATTTTAAAATTTGATCCATACATTCAACTAAGGACTCGGTATAAGTGTGGATGGTTTTGACAGTTCTTGAATTAAAATTCCATCTGGTTTGTGGTGCTGCAGGCATTTTTTTATGAACGATTTGATAAAGAATTTCGACACGTTTGGGCGACCTGGAAATAAAATTAGGGAACGCTTGCAAATGAGCAAAAAATCTTTGAACTTCTTTATTTTCTGACACGGCATTCTGAATGATAAGGTTAAGTTGATGTGCGTAACAGTGAACAAAATAAGCATAAGGGAATAGTTTTTGAATTTTCTCTTGTACATACACCGCCGGTTTTCCCACTCATCACTGAAGCTCCGTCATAACATTGAGCTATTAATTTATTTTGTGGTATTTTTAACAATTCTAATTCGTGCAAAATAGTAGCTGATATCCCGTCCGCATTACTCGAAGTCGGTTTTAAATATTTCCAGAAACGTTCATGTATACTACCGTTGCGTTCATAGCGAATAATAAGAACCATTTGTGAAACAGTTGACACGTCTGTTATTTCGTCGGCTTGAATCGATATGAACTCGCTTTCTAAAATTTGATTACATATTTCGGAATGATAAACTTCTAAAATTGCACCTAATATTTCGTTTTGTATAGTTTTAGATGTTCCTTTAAAAATGGTGGCCGTTTCTAAGTGTTGTTTCATACATCTGTCAAGTTCTGATACAAAATCTATCAAACCTAAAAAAATGCCACGGTTGCTAGATTCGGTCTTTTCATCGTGACCACGTAATGCTAATTCAAAAGCCCCACAAAATTTGACACAGTCAATTAATTTCGACAAAATATACCTATTTTTGTCAACAAGTTCATTATGTTGCTTAATTTGAGCGCGATATCCTGAATCTAACTGTAATCTTATATCGACTGTGCCCAAAATAGCCAGTGTCATCTCATTCTGTAAATGACTTTGAGATGAACGATGTGTTTTTATCTTTTGAGACAAGTGACTCAAATCACTGACACCGTTTACTGTCCAAGTCGAATCTCCGCCGTAAATTATACACGGAAAACAAAAAAAACTATTTAGTTTATCACAACCACAGAGCCAGGAAGCTTTTTTATATATGTAAATCAAAATTAAAAGATCGTACAAAACTTTTATTTTTTGACTTTTATTATTTTTAATATATTCTACATTATAATAATTATTTTCATCCATGACTAAATAAAAGTAATCAACTGTATAATATTTGCTAAAAAAATGGATATTTATTATTTAAAATTATTTGATCAACACAGAACCGAATACAACACAAAGTCGATCACAGAATGTTATCGAAATGCAGTTATTGAGTCAATGTTTTGAATTTTATCTCAATTCAGACAATACCACACTATTTTTCACAATGTTACACAACTAATACATTCACTTATTGAACACAACTTTTGAAAAAAGAAAAATGCATGAAAAAACGCTGTAAATACAACAATGACATGTAGGTACGTAGTTTATATAAATGAATGAACAAATCATTGCAAATTTTAAATTTGTTCAACCGACACAACAAACAGTATAGAGTTTTTGGAATTCTACAAATAGTTAACTAGTAGAATAATTACTATAAGGCCAAATAACACGAAAATCCACACTGGACACAATCATACAATCACGTATAATAATTGTACAAAAACCAATAAGTTATAATTTAACTATAATTAAACAAACTCAATGACACACAAATGAAATTTGTATTTGACAACTGAAAACGGTAAAACAAAACGATTCGAGCGCCGCCTATCATAGAATCGGCAAACTTAAATTATGTATGTGCCTAAGGTCAAAGACGACGGAGCGCTGCACCGAATTCATCAAATATTTTTAACCATTTGTATGTGATATCTTCCATCTCACGGGCCAGTACTGTTGTCTCTATATTCCATACATTTTTAATAACATTTGTGGCGCGCTTGTAATTGCGCACCGCGAGTCAAAATAGTTGCATAATTCAGGCGTTTATTTAAATAACGCGATACTTGAAATTTCTTTCTTGTACTTACGTTGCAAGTACATAATTCGGTATTTTTTAAATCATGTTTATTGATAAATAAATTGGTTTTTGCTTCCATTTTATTTTACCGGTTCAGCGCTCCAGCGCACCCAAGGAGCGTCCGCCATTGCTCACAACACTATCCATTACACTGAATTTCTCAGCTCTTCCTTTAAATTACAATCAGCAATACTATGGAATAGCCTAAGTCCAGATATTGTGTCATCTAACTCACTTCATATTTTCAAGAAATATAAAAGAAAAAATATTTATCCCTAAACACCTGATTCCGATTTACTCTTCTTGTCCTTTCCCAACCATTTTTTATGCTGTGATGTGTTTTTTTTTAATATCTATCTTAGTGTAATGTATGTTTTCTTTTCTTTTTTTTTGCTTCCATTCTTTTTTTGATGTTCATATATAATTTTATCATGCTTTGTAATCTGGTAATGTATGACAGGGTCAGAAATGAGGACATACGGAAAGAATGTAAGATGAAGAAAGATGTCATTACTAGAATGAAAGTTAACACATTGAGATGGTTTGGTCACATGGGGAGAATGAATGAGGTGCGCCTGACAAAGAAAATATATATAGCAGAAAGGAATGGAATGAGAGGTCGGAGACGCCCAAGAAAGGGATGGCACGACCATGTGAACGATATTTTGAAAAACGGAAATGTTAGAAGTGTGAGCAATAGACGAACGTGTTCGATTCTCTGCTTACCCCGCAAGGGACATGACGTGATGGTATGTATGTATGTAGTGTACATTATATTTCTTTATATTATGTACATAAATATAAATAAATATCTCTTTTAATCTTACATTCTCGTCTAATATGCTTAAGTATATTTCACCTCGGTATGGCCTATTCCTAGTGAGCTGGATATATTAATGTGAACTTGAAAATACTATGTTACTTAAGTAAGAATGTAAATAAGTAAATTGTTAATTTGAAGGTACCACTCCGGTAGGAGAGGAACAGACGACGGTGGCGAGGGCAGCGGACTCAACTTTGGCGACCTCAAGAACAACATGAAACGGTCGGGGGGTAACTTTCTCAACAAGATCAAGAACTTCAGAAACAGGAGCAGGGGATTCACCACGTCGGCAGCTGGATTCGGTCAGTTTTATATTGTTCACACCCGTCACTAGTGTCCGACCATAGGTTAGATTTTGGCCTGAAGCCGATTGTAACCTCCGTCCCAAGCCGTATGTTTGAGAAATTTAAAATTATGCTGTGGAGGAACTATTTATTATTTATGTGTGATAGTAGTAATGAATAAGTATAGTTTTCGGCAAATAACTTGAGAATTTTCACCGTGGAGGAGGCAGGGCAATTAACACATATACCACCCAACATTAACCCAACCCAACGTTGTTCACACTTCTTACATTTCCACCTTTCAAAATATCGGCCTTCGTGGCTTAGTTGGTTAAGTATCTGACTGCTGCTCCGAAATTCCCGGGTTCAATTCCCGGTGGAGACACAGTTTTTAATTGTATTTTCAGACTGGATCTGTGATACGATTAATATCGTTAGTCTCCAGAATGTGGCAACTTGTTATTGGGTGTGTGTTAAATTAATATTTGAAGTAGTACCTGAAGTTGCTAGAGAAGTAATAAATAAATATCGTTTACATGGTCGTGCCATCCTTTTCTTGGGCGACCCCGACCTCTTTTTCCATTCCTGTCCACCTTTTTTTTTTTTTCATCAGGCGATACTCTTTCATTCTTTCCATGTGGCCAAACCATCTCAATGTGTTAAATTTCATTCTATTAATTACATCTTTCTTCATCTTACATTCATTTCTTGTGTCCTCATTTCATACCTTTTCATACGTCCTTCTATTACAAATTCGCCTTAGCAATCTCGTTTCAACTGCATTTATTCTGCTTTCGTGCGACTTCTGCCATGTCCAGGTTTCACTTCCATACGTCAAGGTTGGCACTATAATCGCGTTATGAATGGCAACTTTGGCATCCTTTGAAATGTTGCGATCATTCATAACTGATCTAAGTGCTCCATTCACTCTTTTTTCTGCCATGTCACTCGTTTGCGAGAACAACGACATAAGTCAAAAAATCCAATTTTTTAGTTAATAATATTTTGAGTTTATCAATATTACAGTGAATATATAACAGTGAAACAACGACACATGTGCTGTTTCTCTCGCACTTATAGAGATCTTGTACTTAGAATTGGAGACAACATGAATATTGATAAACACAACATTTCTGCATTATTAACTAAAAAATCAGATTTTTGGACTTATGTCGTTGTTTTCGCAAACGAGCGTATATCTCTTCTTTGGATCTCCTTATTCAGTTGCCAGTCTCAAATCTGTTCCGAGTTGATTGAACCACACCACCCCATTGTACATGTAGTAGTGCTGTTCAAAACTTGTTGTGCAATGAATGTCAATACTAATCTAATAGAGGTAAAGAGTAAATTATGAATTTTGTGACCTTCTCTCCCCGAAAGACAAGACTTTATAATTTTCTCTAATAAATAATAATAATAATAATAATTATGTTTTTAGGCAAAAGAAGCAATCAACAGTACTTTGGTGAGGACATGGGGACTAAAGGTGGTGCTGGAGGTGACTGTGATATAGATGATAATGTAGGAATAATAAATAGAAATGATGATATTGTTAACTTGACTAATAGCACCGCCGTCAACCAAAAGTCCAACGCAGGTTCGTATATATTACATATTTTGTATACAAATATACCACATATTAAATAATATTCAAATCTAAATTGAAATACAATTTTAATTGTATCGTACGGTAATGTTGGTACGCCTGTTATTCAATCAAATTGACTGAATAATGTTGCCATATTGCCAAATTAAGTTCCTCTAATCTTAGTTTTAAAACTAAATTTTGAACAAATTTCATGAACAATTGAGTTTTTGAAATGATATATTTCTTTTGATAATTACGGTGAATCTGAATCATACCATCAGATACGATAATATTCCCGAAGATTAATACTAGACACAAATATCTTATACAAAATTGTAAACAAGTACATATACATCTTCCTACTCTCCCTAAAATAAGCATAAATGCTTGTTCTAAAGGTGAACAAAATCAGTCGAGGCAGGATTCGAATTCGCGACCACTGGATTACTAACCCAATGCGCTAACCGCTCTGCCATCGACCCATCACGTACATAACTTACAAGTGTACATAACTTATTTGCCAGTACAAATGGCGGACTTATTGCCTAGTGGCAATTTCTTCCCGACAACCATCTGTTACAATTATGGATGAAAGTGAATTTGTACATGTACAAAAAAACCTACATTTAACTATAAACATATAACATTAATTTATTAAATAATAAAAATATTCACAATAATGATGGTTAAACAAATCTTTGATGAAACCTGATACAATACTAGGAGAGGAGATTTGTCTAACTATAGGAATAGAGAAACTATTGGGAAGCAAGTCGGTTAGGAAATAGAAAGTAGGAGCGCGCGCTTTAATATAATTTTGAAGGTTGCTAACGTTTAACAATTTCCAGAACTGTCTGAAGATATCTTGGCCAAGTACAGGAGGAAAGCCTCGTCTTCGAGCAGCGAAGCCGCCGCTTCCGACTCCGGACAGTGGGGTGGCCGTGGTTCCATTATGGCAGGTCCACAAGGAGACGATCCGGCCAATGCCAGCGACGGAGAGTCAGCCATTCATAGGTTTGTGATGTTTTCACATACACGCATGTGTTTTGTTTCCTTTAATAAGTTAATGCACACCTGTTGCTGGTTGGATATGCCGTAACAGTATGAGTGAATGTAGTCTTAACTTTATCTTAAATTCTGAGAGTTTTTTGTTGTTCCCAAAATACAGTTCTTATTGTTGTTTCAGTGATGTTGCGATGGATGTGGAATTTGAGAGTCTGAAGAAAAAACTGCGTCAAGTGCTTTCCAACATGGAAGTTCACAGCATCGAATTAGCTGCTGGTGTAAGTACTTTTCATTTATAGTGAAGCTCACCGGTTCTAAATTTTTTTTTGTTACACACGGTAGAATTTACTGTTGTTAACCTTTTTAAGACGAGCGTCATGTATAGATGCCCACCGGCAGCGTGCCTAAACGCCGAGTGTCATCTATACATGCCCTCATGGCTATACACAATTGTGAACCTTCATATCTCAGTAAATTCAGATTTGATTGAGACGAAAATTGGATGAATATTACTCCCATATATTTGACTTCAAGACATCTATCGGTGAATCAACAAAAAAATTGCTAAATTATTTAAAAAAATTAAAAACTGTAAACACTGAAATTCATCGATCATCGCCGGCGAAATTCACACTCTCCCGCGCTTTGTAAGTATCTAATACGCATGCGCGTAGGAAAGAGGGATACTGCGCCAGTTCATATTGTTGTTTCGCGCTCAACATTCTGCTTTGAATTCGTTCCTTAACAATACAAAATCGGCGCATATTCCTTATCTACTTCAAATGCCGGAAGGATCACGTGACATATCGATGACGCCATGTACCTTTTTGTATGGAGATAACCACGATGAAGATTATTCTTCATTCATCTTATGTTTATATTATGAAGTGTTCAAATTCATTGAGTTTATGTGATCTTTTGTTTATCTTTGATCTTTTTATGATATATCTACATCGTTAGATTTTTTTTTACCGTTGTTATATTCAATTAAAAAGAGATTGAAAAAAAAACTGTGTACGACGCGAAATATTGTCCGTCCGTAGGGAATGCAAGTACATGTACCTACCCGTCTTGATTGGGTTAATCACGTATGATGGCAATGTATTAAGTTTTAGTCACTAATTGAAGGTAGTTATTACAGTTTTTTGAAATAGTGAATTTAAACTTTAGTTAAGACAAGCAGTGTAGAATCTCACATAGAGAAAGAGAGAGAGAGAATAGAAAGGCTTAGTTACTTACATATATATAATGTATATTTACAGTTATTATATACAATATAAATATTCACATTAATTAAAGAACAAATAAATATGATTAAAAAAGAGCAACTTCGAAATGCAAGCATTCACGGTAGATGTTGGTAACTACGATGAAATTTCGAGCGCTACATGGCCTTTTATAACCTTCAGGGAGGTGACTAAATGAGTGCATGCCGGGTCAATGTCCACCATTGTTCTCGAACGTTCCACAAGAGAAAAGTACCTCTTGTAATTGTATTATTGTAAATATTCTGGTAGGTTACTGAACTCGCCCTAGTGCAAATTGCACGATAAAAAGATGTACTTGCGACAAATGTACCTATTTGCCGCAAAGTCAAGATACAGTAATGTCTCAATTTCATGATTTTTGTACCTACTTGTATTTGTAGTTAGTGTACTTACTGAGCAGAATCAGAAAATGGCAACCCCTTAAATGGTTTGCCCAACAACGATCCCAATTGTTAGAGCATAACATCAGGCATCTGGGTCTGGTTGTTACCATCTCCCAAGAGATGATGAAATGCAAAAAACATAGATGGCGCCTTATGAAACAATTATTTATTTATTTAATCATCTCACTAGGGCTGGCCTTTATTGAGGTCGACAATCTAACATTGAATAGTAAAGACAGTGTATAACAAAATTTGAACAAAAAACAAATTAACAAAATACAATTATGTAATCAAATACACAAAAAACTATAAGAACTATAAAACTATAAAAAACTATATATAAAACTATAAACTATATATATAAACTATAACTATATATAAAAAACTATAATTACTGTAACAATAATCTTACAATCCTAAGTAGGCTCACTATATACAAATCATCAAATAATACCATTATGCACACAAAAAAATTATATGAACCAACATGGCTACTCATGAAGTTGATTACAGTAAATTTAAGATCAACTTTAGCAATCTTTGAGGTTAAATTAATTGAATAGTAATATCAATTTATGCAACAATTAATGACTATTTCATACTAGTAGTTGATATTTACAAATTTTCATGATTAAATGTAGAGAAATATTAAGATTGGATTATAATCAAGCACTGATTTATACATTTTCAAGATTAAGGTAAGCTAAAACGTATTAAGAATGTGTCATGAGTAGCCACACAGATCAGTGATGTGCGCTATAGGCTGGCAGACAGCAAATATGTGGAAAATGGAGTGCTGAAATAGAATCATGACCCTGAAGAAGAAGAAAAAGTTTACTTCTGGCATACAAATATAGATAATTCAAATTGTTCTACAGCGTGGCGGAGCCATGTCCCTGGCGTGCGCTCTTCGTCTGGAAGGTGGAGGTGCCGCCGCATCGGCGCTGGCTGCCCTGGCTGATGGCGCCGCGCCCCTACAAGCGCTGGCCGCTGAAGCGCGCTCTCGGCGACCATACCTCAACTACCTGGCGCGGTGTCGCAGGGCACTCATATCAACCATAGCTGCGTTGCAATGGTAAGTTTCTTATCCACATTACTCTAATACCCGTATTCACAGACATATATATCTTCACAGGGAAGTCTCAGGCACATACATACCTTAAGCATTCCTCGATAATTTCAACAAAATGTTTTCCTTGAAATTTTATCATATGCAGAGATTAATATGTCTGATTCTTCGTCTTTCTATATTTATGTAAAGAAAACATCACTAACATTCGTTGATATTTTCTTAAATTCATATTTTGCTGCTTAGTGGGCAATGTACCCACCAGATGTCATGACGGCGGCAAAATATGATGAGCCGTCAAAAAATAATTATTGTATATTTTTTCGTGTTTGAATTGTGATTTTACCTAAATAAAGGGCATTAAATGTTGTTTCTGGTTAAAAAGAAGCGCAATTTTGTCTTTTATTTGATATAAGAGTGTAAAAACATTATATTTATATATAGGAATGAAATGAAGAAGACGTAGACTTCTTAAAGTGACATTCACTTCTCTCTCTGTCACAAGTTTTTCTTGCACACTCTGCTTGTTTGAAAGTGCACATAAGTGTCAAACAAATAATAAAACAAAAGAGGAATAATAATGTACCTCTTATATGAGTGTGTTGCTCTGAAATGAGACTATTATTTATTATACAAACTACCTACAATAAATATTACAATCAAAATTAACAAAATCACAAATCTATATATATAAAAATGGATTTACGTATATTTGTATGTGTCCGATGAACTCCCAAACCAACCATCTGATTGCAATGAAACTTTGGGAATTTGTTCAGCTCATTCAGGAGAAGGTTTATGCATTATAATTTATTTATTTATTTATTCGATATCACAAAAAAAATTGATAAAAAAAAGTTGGTATTGAATTGAAATCCTATATACCCATACATAAAATGGTATATTATATAAAACTGGAATTATGCTAAAGGGTCAAGTACCTATATTTGTTTGAATAATTAAATAAAATTTAAATGAATGAATGAATAGGGACGGAAGGGACTGTAGGGATGGAAGGGAAAAAAATACGTAATTATAATTAGCGAATCTAGATATGAATGTTAAATAATAAAAAGGAAACATACCGATCAACCATTTTTATATATTTGGAGGTAAATAATTAAACAGACAGGACAACGTCTGCTGGGTTTTACTAGTTATATTATAAATTTAATTTTCCTGATATGAGAGAACTGACATGAATAATTTATATGAAAATTTATGATCAAAAGTAAAATTTTAAGTTTGACAGCTTATTGCAAATGTACAACAATGTAGTTACAAATAAAGATGATATGAAATATGATTACTAGCCCAGCGGTTAGTGTGCTGGGTTAGTTATCCAGTGGTCGCGAGTTCGAATCCGGCCTCGACAGAATTCGTTTACCTATAGCACAAGCATTTATGCTTATTTTAGAGAATGTAGGAAGATGTATATGCACTTGTTTAACAAGGAGATATTCATTTTTTTCAAATAAACAAAAAAAATTAAAAAAAAGATTACTAGTTTCCTAAGTCATATGTTGCAGATTCAAAATTTGGTTTTTAGACGCTGTACAAACTAGATTTTCGCATATTAAGGATTTCCATTGCATAAATAAATTATAATGATGTTCTCCTGACCGAAGCGAGTTCCCATCTTTTGAAATAATATTTGAGACAAACATGTGATGGCCATATTGTTACAAACAAAAAAAAGCTAACTGCGACATCATATGCATAGGTTTTCATATAATATACTAGATGTCGTAGTTAGCAAATTTTGTATGAATCAAAGTGAGGCATTTTTGAAGGGGGATTTTTGACGTTTTGGTTCCAGACCACATCGTTTTTCTATAGAAAATAACGACTAATGTGAATTGTTTTCGGATTTATTTGTATAAAAAACATTTTAATTATTAATAATTTAGAGAACAGTTATCTAGGATGTGTTGAAATGTAAAGAAAACTGAAATATTTTGCCAACCAAAAGTCAAACGCGCGATATACCATGACTCACTTATTGCACAGAGTACTACATCTAGTATATTATAATAAAAATCTATGATTATATGAAAATCTATGGAGTGAACAGATTATCTTTGTATATTGAAAAATGTCTTTAGTATCTATGCTTTTCTTGAGGTGTAGACTTTACTGGAGAGCTCCTTAAGGAATACCTTGAAGGCCCCTATATTTTTCCTCCACTATGAGTTGTAGGAGGGCATATTATTTATAACCAGGGAATATGTAGCCCAAGAATGCGACTTTGTTGTCTCTTGGCAGTGGTCGTTAGTATGTCACCAGTATATTGCAATTAAACATTTTTTATGTATATTCAGTGAGACGGAGTGGCAACGCAGCGAAGCATTGCGTCAGGCCGCTCTTGTGGCGGCCGGGAGGGCGCGCGTGTCCCTGGCAACTAGGGAGTCCCGTCTGGCGAGCCTCCAGGAGCGCCTGCGTTCGGGGCTGGCTGACGAAAAGAGGGACCTCCTGGCACAGACGCTGGCGTCGTTCAACACCGACATGGCCAGGGAGGACGCGTGGGCTGGTAAAAAAAATTATATTAAATATAATATTTAAATTTAAGAAACATGGTCTTGATCTCTAGGCAAGTCGGGAGTGTATTACCAACTGGCACTTTCATCCAACTAACCAATGTCTCCAAAACCTAGAGTAGCAAGAATCTCCTTTGCTGGAGACCAAACCCAGGGCACCCGTACAGGCTTAAACCAACTGTGCCACGGCGGTCGACATGAATAGTAATCGTGAACTTTCGCTTCAAATGGTTACATTGTATCATGGGGCATTTGATTTCCCACTTCTTCCAGGGGCTACAGCCCATATCGAAGTTTGGCCTCCATCAGTCTTTGCCTCCAACTTCTTCTATCTTCTACAACAACTCCAACTCTCCGGCTCATTCAATTGTTGGGAAGCATTCCTTTCAACTTCATCCTCCTATCGCAGCTGCATTCTTCCAGTCTCTCTTCTTCCGCCTGGATTTCCACATAAAATTTGTATGATGCTTTAAACAATCTAGAACCACCACAATACAATCAAGAGCTGTGTCAGAGAAAAGAGCTCTCTGGGAGGCATCTCACACTCTGGTCTTCTGGATCACAGAGTAACAACTTGGACAGAGTCAACAAAGTGGCTTACTATGACCGATGCTTTGATGTGAGCGATCCAATTGAGTGGATTGCACTGCCTCCAGATGTCCGCAGTGCTCAAAGCAAGAGCACTTTCACCCTAAAAACGGCTTTCTTTTTCATAGAGCAATACATAATTAAACTATGAAATCTCCTATTATTATTTTTGTTATTCGTGAGTGACATTCTTTGTACCTACATGTCCGGCCCATCTCAATCTGATATGCACAGATATCCTCGGAGTCTTGTAGACATCGAGATTATTATCATACAGCTCATCATTCCCCACTCCTACACTCTAATAAACTTTTTTTTTATTTGCCAATTGATTGAACATCACAGCCATTTTTCTTACGTAATATGTTTTCGGTCATTGTTGACAGGCGCCACGGAATGGGAGTTGGAACAGGCAGCGCTGACGGTGGAACGAGCCGTGATGGGAAGGGTGTACTTGCAGGCAATGTTTCCAAACGGAGACGGCGACATTCTCAGAGATCAGTGAGTGTATTTGAAATGTATCTACAGATAAGCTGTATTATCCTTGGAAAGACAAATACAATATTTTGAGAGGGGAGGGCCCCTACCCTGCAGTGACTTTAGTATGTAATGAATTTAATTTTATGTTGTTGATAATAAATGGATTTTGACTGTAGGAACTGAACTGGTTTTGTGTGTCTGTGTTGTCTGTCCTTGATACTATCTGTGGTGCTCCCTTTTCCTAAATATCTTATGACTGGACTTTCCTCTAAAAGCAGAAACATTTGCATTTATTATTATTTTTGTGTGCATTTATTTGACAGTTCTATATTATTCCTTTGTGTCCTATCTTAATAACAAAGCTACATGTTCTGAAAAGAGTGGAACAGGAGACTACGAAATTGTCTACTGTCCTATATTATTCGTTTGCTATGTTTATGTCTAATTTTCTAATTAACCTTTTTAAGACGAGCGTCATGTATAGATGCCCACCGGCAGCGTGCCTAAACGCCGAGTGTCATCTATACATGCCCTCATGGCTATACACAATTGTGAACCTTCATATCTCAGTAAATTCAGATTTGATTGAGACGAAAATTGGATGAATATTACTCCCATATATTTGACTTCAAGACATCTGTCGGTGAATCAACAAAAAAATTGCTAAATTATTTAAAAAAAATTAAAAACTGTAAACACTGAAATTCATCGATCATCGCCGGCGAAATTCACACTCTCCCGCGCTTTGTAAGTATCTAATACGCATGCGCGTAGGAAAGAGGGATACTGCGCCAGTTCATATTGTTGTTTCGCGCTCAACATTCTGCTTTGAATTCGTTCCTTAACAATACAAAATCGGCGCATATTCCTTATCTACTTCAAATGCCGGAAGGATCACGTGACATATCGATGACGCCATGTACCTTTTTGTATGGAGATAACCACGATGAAGATTATTCTTCATTCATCTTATGTTTATATTATGAAGTGTTCAATTTCATTGAGTTTATGTGATCTTTTGTTTATCTTTGATCTTTTTATGATATATCTACATCGTTAGATTTTTTTTTACCGTTATTATATTCAATTAAAACGAGATTGAAAAAAAAACTGTGTACGACGCGAAATACTGTCCGTCCGTAGGGAATGCAAGTACATGTACCTACCCGTCTTGATTGGGTTAAATTAGTATGGGTGGTGTAGGGACATCTATAGTATAGAGCTTATGACATGTAAGAATGTGCAGGTGACAGTGTTTCACTGTGCAGATTTTATAGGTTGATCGATATCAGAATATATCGCAGTACCAAAATTGGTTCAGGTGACATCTTTGGTTCAGGTGACATCTTGTGTATGTGAATTTGAAAAAGATCTCTAAGAAAATTGTACATCAATTGAGACATGAATAACGTTTTGTTATCAGGTTGCTCCACGAGCACATAGCCCGCCTCAGCGGAGGGGGAGCTGGCCTCCCTGAGAGAGGTCTTGCTGGAGCACCTTGGCTGCCGGCTCAGAGAATATTGGCTCATCTACCAGTCTACAAAACGCCTAGAGATAAGGTATTATATATTGTCTGTTACATCTCTATATGTTTTTTTTTTTGTAGGCGTTTGTTGAAATGCCCATCAAATCTATCCATGTTTATTTAAAGGTGTTTGAAAATTGCCTTTCACATTTATAAAACTGATTTTATAGCTGTTGGAAACTGCCTGTTTTATTAATATACATTTTTCATAGTCGTTTGTAAAACTGATCGGCAGTTCAACAAATGGCTATGGCAGTCATTTTTTGAACTGTCTGTTACATCTATAGATGTGTCAATAGCTGTTTGTTGAACTGCCCATCACATCTATAGATATTTCTTTAGCCGTTGAACTGCCCATCACATCTATAGATGTTTCTTTAGCCATTTGTTGAACTGCCCATCACATCTATAGCCATTTATTGAACTGTCTGTTACATCTATAGATGTATCAATTGCCATTTGTTGCTGCCCATCATATCTATACATTTGTTGAACTGTCCATCACATGTATAGTCATTTATTGAACTGTCTGTTATATCTATAGATATTTTTCACAACACTTCATTACTTCCCATAGTGATATCCATCGAATTGAATCTCTTGTTCCTTATATTTAATATTATTTATACGCAGGTGGAGTGTATAGTGCGTTGCGTCTCTACCATCATGTCCTTGTTGAGTATGGCTTCGGAGGGAGGTGCCCCAGGAGCCGATCATCTTACACCTGTGCTGGTCTTTGTCATCATCAAGGTTAATAGTTTGCCTTAACAACTGAATAGTTCTCTAGTATTATGACTATATATCGGATTACTTTCATTCCATTAATTGCATCTGTCTCTGTATATTGTTTTACCTTATCATACTTCATATTATAAAGACTAGCATACAGTACATGCATACAATTATTAAAAGGAAATAAACCAAAACACAAAAAAGGGCATGTACCTCTTACGTATTATACCTAATATCAAATTCGAAGAACCATAGAGATAATCTTGTTCAGAAGAGACTCACCCACCAGAGTCATATCAGTATTAACGGGACACTGGGTTATAGGAAAGCATGTCAGAGGGTTAGGTCTGGAGACATACAATTACTGCAGAGCATGCCAAGATGAAGAGGAAGAAGAGACTGTGGTCCACTTTCTCTGTCACTGTCCTGCTTTCCTTAGAATTAGGAGACGCTCCATGGGAAGTTTCTTCTATGATGATCCGATGGACATAACGTTAGCCGATATCAGATACGTTATGACAATCATTAGCCACTCGGGCTGGTTCAGTGTGGATAAGTAAGGGGAAGGACAGCCCTATTTTGGTATCACAAAGGGCCAATTGACCTAAGTATGTCTTCCTGAAGAACTGCCACCTACAATAAAAATATATCAAATTAAGACAATAAAAAAAATTATTAAAATGATAATGTTTTCTTGTAATACAGGTGAATCCGCCTTCGCTCCTCTCCACGGTTCAATACGTTAGCACCTTTCTCAACTCGCCCCTGGAAGGTGAGCAGCTCTACTGCTGGACCCAGTTCTGCTCCGCGGTCGAATACATCAAGACCATGGACTACACGAGGGTCAACAACAACAGCAACAACAACGGAGGCGGCAGCAACGCTCGTAGGTAGGCCCAGCTCAACACCAGACAGACGGACAGCCGCGTACATCTCTGACACGTCAATAATGATGCTGGTGGGACGCGTATGATAGTAGTTTAAGTCTAATACTCAAATTCTAATTAATATATGTATATTTTTCATATTACATTGATGAGTTACAGTCTACAACTTACTGTCCGTTCCGTTTAATAACAACTTTTTGTGTATTCATAACGGTAAACTTACACATAGATTTTAATCAATTTTACACTAGAGAAGTGCCAGAAAGACAAATTACAAAACAATAGTTCTTTCTGTAGACTGGAATTTATCGAATTTATTATATATGACGTACGAATCTCGTAATATTAGTTTCATTTTCGCCTTTCAAAATATTTTTATCAACAGTCGATTCGAAAATTGTTCACAGTTGTTTTGTGCGCCTCGTAAAAACATGCCGATAATCATTATCAAAATAGAAATGGGACCTATTGTCCTTGCACTATGACCACTGTTGCACTCTTGAATACCAATAATTGATATCATATGACCTTGACTTTTTTTTTATTTCGAAAAAAATACAGCTGTCAAATCATATATGTAAGGTTGCTTGAAATTCACTCACAATGCAGACCATTGTGATGTAATTTACACTTCAAGGTATGGGAAAAATCAAATTAGTACATATGTTATTTACACTTTACTCAAAAACTCTTTTTCATCAGCAAGTTATTTTCTTGCATTGTATATACATCGAAATAATACATCACTTCTTTCATTCCACCATTTTATCCTATATTTTACATTTGATACATTTTTTTACGAGACGTACAAACGCAAGTATAATCTAATCCAAATTAGATTATTCATCAATTCAATTTGTTAGAGAACTTAAACGCATACAAATACTCGCAATAATAAGACACAAATATATGTAACATGTATAATATCGTATATAAACATTTAACTGTCATAAAAAATATGTATATGTGTATTGTATAAGTTCTAAATCATATTTTTTCATTTACAAAATTAATATAAATGCGTATATATAGGGTTGCCATAACTTCTAGGTATGAATATTAGACATTTTAACAAAATAACATCTCACATAAAGTTCACTCGGCCTTCGTAGGTCAGTTGGTTATCTGACATCCGTTGAGACATTGTTTTCAGTCTGGATCTGTGAGACAATGTTGTTACTGATGTGTGTTGATATTTTTGTGAACATCCGAACTGACTTATACGAACAAACATATGAGTTTGTTCGTATGAGGGATCGGGTCAGCTCTGAAACCGGTTAACATTAAATACTCAAAGTTGTGTAAACAAAGAGTTATTATTTTAATTCACTATATTTTTTATTCGTGTAAAAGGCGTAGACCCGTATAAAGAAATAAACCTTCAACATTTCTTTCCGATTAAACGTTTATTTTTTTAAACAAATTATTACTTCCACCTTTGCTGAGTGTTATCGAAGTTCGTATTCGCATTTTCGTGCTTTGTCGAAAAACGGGACTAATGTGGAACGCGATGGTTAAATACTGCGATGGGACGTATGGCAACCCTAAATATACATATATTTTTCCAAAGATTTATATTTGTGATGTGTGCTGTAGTTTGTACGTCGTCGTGTATTGTTCAAACTACTCTTATGATATTTTCAATAGTACGGGGGGGGGTATAATTTTCCGAGTGGACTTTGTGACACGTTTAAAAAACAAATATTGTTTTAAATCTATCCAGGGGGCAAGCCCCATTCCAGTTTGTAAACCTATGTAGTGTTATATATATATAGAAAATTTAAAAAAATCAAATATCTAAACCAAGGGCTTTCGTTCTGTCGTTTGACTGGACTTGCCCCCCTGAAATGTGTATCTTTTATTTTTTTTATAACAGTAAAACCTCAATAATTAGTTTCATGGCCAAACAATTTTGGTATCTTTTCTTTGATAATCGAGGCGATTAAATCTTTGGGGCGACATTATACAAAATTATATAAATTGAAAACCATAGGGTTTTGTTATATCAAATTTATGTTTCATTTTCATTGATTTTCGTTTCGGTGGCTGATTAGGCCCTCATCAATTTTTTGTTTGTTTATTTTATATTGTTTATTAAAATCTTATTTAGATATTGTTAACTGTTATCAATAATTGTATGTTATTTCATAGTTGATGGTAAGTAAATACTGACTGTTGTCACTTTATATAATATATATTTATATTTTTAATCCTTCACAAAAACGTATGAATATATATCACAGTGACACCCCCTTAACATGTTTTTCGATAACGAAAAACATATTAAGCGAGTTTCATTGTGTTTTTTAAAATAATTTTAATATTGCTTCAAAAACTACAAATGTAACGCAATATGTTTTCAAAATATAATAAGCAATTTAACAATACTCAGCATAATATATTTCGTCATAATTTTTTTTGTATTTCTCCCATTTACGGCAGGAACCTTTGTATTTATAATATTTTTTCTAATAATTTACAGTATGACACATTGTGTTGATATGTAACAAACTACCATATTTTGATTAGTTACTGTGAAAGTGATGAAATAGTTTCATAATAAATAAAATATTTTTTTGTTTTGTCCAAAATAATTCAGTTTATACATTATCTTTTGACTCTTGTGCTAGTTTTCTGGATTCGATTCCCAGCAAAGGATAAATTAATCAATAATTATTATCTCTCAATTCTTGTCTAAAGGGAATTAACTGTCCATAAATAAAATTATTACTATCAGCTAGGTTGGTAGAGTGGCTAGTATGTCTGTTCCACCACACTGTATATTGCACCAAGTACAAGTAACCACCACTCTAGTAACACCACCGAAAGCAATCACTCACTTTAAGTAAATTTCAATTAGTGACTGACTTCTCTGGATTATTTAAATTTTTACATGTGTTTTGATTATTTTCTTCGGTATCTTTTACACCCACATTCATAAAAATTGAGATAGGAGCCATTTATGAAAGGTTCCATGAGGAACCATACTTTGAGGTTATGGGTTTTATAATCAATTAATTTTGCTTCAGAAAGCAATTGTCTGTGTGATTCCGATTTTTACCACCAGAGTGTAACCAAGTGAAATTAAAAATAATTTAAACTATTAATTCTTAAAATATTCACAGGGATTATTAACAGTAAATATACTTATATTGCTTCTCGGGCAACTAACTTGTACCATGTCAAATATCATTAACAAGTTGCCACATTATGCAGACCTTTGTCAAAGGCAACTCCAAATGTGTATGATATTTTCAAAGAAAATGTTAATTTCAATGAACATATTTAATTCGAATGATTATAAGATTTTTGTTTTTAATAAAAAAAAACTAATTTCTTTATTTATAATGTTTTCGTATGTTATGTTTACATTAAAAAAAACACATTCCTAATTAAAATATTTACCTGTGTTAGACCTAATTTTTAGTATAATTGGTAAGTAAAAATATTATAGACTCCTAAGTAATGATGCGATATACTTGCCCAAACATGTTTAGAACAGAGCTTCTTTAACGGACTGAATGTCTTATATATTAAATTAAAATCAATAATATCAAATAATATATTTCGTATGAATATTGTATCTTAGTTAAAAGTAAATTATATATATTTTATTGCTAGTCAGTAATTTAAAATTCAATATATGTATATACCTATATATATATATATATATATATATATATATATATATATATATATATATATATATATATATATATATATATATATATATATATATATATATATATATATATATATATATATATATATATATATATATATATATATATATATATATATATATATATATATATATATATATATATATATATATATATATATATATATATATATATATATATATATATATATATATATTTATAAAGTAAATACATGTGCTCAAATAATACTGTAGGTTTAAATTCAAATGCAGTGGCAGATTATTTTATTTTTATCGTTTTCAATTAGATCATTTTTGTGTGGTTTATTTTTTTTACATTGCAACGTGTCTTTGTGTTACGGGCAACATATTTTATTCAAATTAAGAACATTTTAAAAAATATTTTTTTACGTCATTGCAACACGCTTTACGGTTGCGGGCAACACTATTTGATTCAAATTTAGAACATTTAAAAATGTGTCAGAGTTTATTTTTTGTCAGAGGCTTTTTATACGAAATGGATAAAGAAAGTGTATTTTTATCTGGTATTTGGTAGCATCGTGTTATTCACAAAACTGCTATATTTATCATTTTATCGACTTTTTTATCATTTGAAATCAAAATAATACTGTCATCTCCATACAGCCAAATTCCTTCATATTGCATGCTACATGTTTGTCATTTTTTTCAAAGAAATAAATGACAATTTACATAGTGAAACAGATTTTTTTTTATATTCAGTATTCTAAAATTGTTATTATGTTTACTTCAATATCATTCATTATTTATACAATCTGATAATACAAATAATTTTGCAAATGCCCAAATAATAATATATTTAATTTAGAAAAAAATTACAAAACAAAATTATCTTTTGCAAGATTTAAGATTTGCAAGGAACAATAGTTTAATTATTTGTTTTAATCTATCCGACTTTTAAACAATTAGATGAAAAATGTGTTGTTTTTAAAACATATTACAGTGGACTCTCGGTAATCCGGCCCCTGTCTAATCCAGCCCTCATTGTAATCCGACATATCATGTTCATATATTATGTAGTTTATATGTATATTTATTTTGGCATTTTTTTGTTAATATGTGTTAGAACTGGTTGTAATAATTATAATTTAAATAATACCGTTTAATGATTCAAGATCATTCCATGGGCGCTTTTATTTTAGTCTTATGATACTCTCAAACAAAGCTGTTTTCAGTCCTTGAGACAAAAATAATCTTACCTTTTTTGTGTGTAATTAGTCGGATTACAAGGTAATCTTTTTCAAAGTTAGGCAGAGAGAATCAATCTTCATATTTTCCTTTCTTAACTTTTTGTCTTATTTACATTAATATGTATATTCCTATCTCTCATAATCTTATTTATCTAATTGTCCTGAACTCAACGCTTATGTGACAAACTCTGATTTATGTGGGCCGAGAGAACGAAACGATCCTTAAAAAATTTCATTGCCTCTTCCATGTCCATACATCTTTTAACGCATTAATTTATATTATTCTAGCTTCTAACATTCCCTCCTCGCAATATTTCGTTTACATTATCGTGCCATTTCTTCCTTAATCGCTACTCATTCCACCTCACAAAAGTACACAATATAAAAAGTGACTTAAGTATAATAAAATATTATATTTTAGTTTTGCTGTGTTTTGACACCAGATAATCATATTTTTATATTCACTATGCAATAAGGTATGATTGTAAAAATTATAATATTATATAAAACATTGTATAGCCAAAATAATTTATTTATATATAAATAAATATTGTTAGGAGAACTTTGCATCTGTATAATTTGTATATCTCTCCTGTAATTATTATTGACTGTGTTGTCAGTGTAAAAATAAATATTATCAGTAGCCTATTTGTAAATCTGTGAATGTTTAAGTATAAAAATTGTATATTGTTATTTTTATTATTGTATTATGGATGTTGATATTTTAATATTTCGAGTGAATGTCCGTGTCAATACACTTGAGTTTAGTTATAATTTGAATGCCCAATATGAATTTCATTAATATTAATTGATATTTGAATTCCCAATATGGGGGTAATTAACTGGAAGTTGGAAACTATGTTTAATATAACAACAGTTTGTTTTACTCAAGGATTAACTTGTATATTTGTGATTCAAACAGCAATTAAAAATGACAACTTCACACCTAGGTGACACTGAAAGGAACAGAAAACATACACCGGAATCGGAAACCGTAGATACATGCGCACACTTATTATATGCAGCCAGTACTTTCAACAAAGCCAATATATACAACATGTGCTACAATTCCAATATCTTCTGTAACTATACAGGAATCGTCGCCAATTTGAATGGATATTGCTTCTGATAATGTACACATTATGTCCTATTCTGATTCGTTTCAGAGTACGAATATGTCAAAATTAACGGGCGATAATTTATACGGGCGATAATTTACGTCACACCACGCGGATAAAAGGATTTTATCCGCGTGGTGTGACGTAATGAGTCCCGTATAAATTCAGTCAACCTTTTGACATTTCTCATATACTTAAATTTAGACGAATCAGAATAAGACATAATGAATCAAACCATTCTTTATGAAACGTCATATAACTTGACGCAGCGTTGTCAGGGAACCAGCCATCATCAGATCCAATTATAATTTTTACTTAAAAAAAAAATGAATATGACCTTGTAATAAGTACATAAACATCCTCATACATTCCCTAAACCTTAATTATAATACAATAAATATTATTCAAAATACACAATCACAAGATACATAAAAAGATACACAGTAAAAAAATATCATATTGATCTTTACCAGTGTGTAAAGGAGACTTAATAATATTTGTTTCTTCAGCACTTAATGCTTGAGTTGGACCTTTACTTTGTTCATTCTTATACTGATTTTTATTTTTGATTCTGACTTGTAATGTCCTTGCTTATTGCAAAAGTAACAGGTAAAATCCGTTTTGGATGATACATTGGAAGTCAAGTGTATGTCAAGTTAAATTATTCAATTTTTAATGAAACAAACTCAAATGTGTATGTGATGTTTTTATGAACATTAACAGTTACTAATAAAAATCTACTGCACACCCGTTTACCAGTGTTTTAGGTACACACCGCGTAAAGCCCGTGCAGCGATTATTTGAAAATCTTACTAATAAACGATGTATAACGACTGTGTAGCTACAACAAGAGTACAACAAAAAATGACCCGACAACGTTGTAATTTCACACTCGCTCATGCGCAAAGCAGCCAGCCCCCATCCGCCATTATAATTTTGACGTTTGTCGTAGTTAATATTTTCATATGTTTTTCACATTCCAAAATAGGAATATAGAAAATATAACGAATAATTTCATTATACGAATATCCAAGCGAGCACCATTGTAGATATTATAAAAGAACTGATTTATACTGAGGTTTCATCATATTATTCCAAGATATAACAATATAAACACACATATCAAAATTAAATTTGATTTTTGATACATGAAATTTGTCTTAAAACACCGCTAAACTACCTAGAATAGGCGTGCAAGCGATGTGTAAAATTTGTATGAGAGATACACAGTCGTTGACCAACTGATCTGCTACTCAGCGTTTATTGATAACGTTTTTGCCTACACGAGTGTTAAACGGTTGTGTAAATTTTACAACACGTTTATTAGTAAGACTGTAAATGATTTTATCTCAGGGCTCTTAATGTTTGTTTGCACATTTTGCACTCTATCTCAATCATTAAGCTTTAATTTTTTGAATGTTGTATTATTATATCCACATTTTTTTCTTTTTTTAATTAAGTATACACATATTAGGGTTGATGGTATTATTTGTTGTTACAGAATTTACGCATTATATAATTTATATACAATGTATAACATTCACTCACTTTTACTAACTTTCAAAGTTGTGTTTGATGAAAATATTATAAAATAAAGTAGCTACTACTAATATTGTCTTTATTTTCTGATCCTTATTTTGTTTATATGACAAATAATCTATGATAATTATAAACACTACCTTACATCCTGTGCAAGTTGGGAGTATATTGTGTAAAGGTGACTATTAAGTCTGTTATCGCATATAACAAAGAAGAGCGTTGATAAAAGTGTTTAAATGCCGGCTAGTCAATACAATAATTAAATATGGTGGAGACGAAAGAACGTGTTGAGCGTATAAAATAAAACAATGCTTAAATTGACAGAAATACACGCGTAATAGTAATTATCGGTTAATAAAAATTGCTGTAAAATTAAGAAAAAAATTAATTAGAAAACCAGTGATGACGGCCGCTGAAAAGAATTATTACATACAGGAAATACACGTGGAACCGAGAATAACAGGGCTGAAAAGAATAATCAAATACATGAAATGCACGTGTAATATTGATGACAATTTTGCTAAAATAAATTACGAAACGAAACGTTCAGAGCAAAGAAAACAAATAATAATAAATCAGAAAGATCTTACTAACCGCTGCTCTCACTTACACTACGTAATATCACTTTTTATTAATTGAAAATAACTTAAAACTATCTTAAATTCACCCCTCGTTGGTTATATGGACCTGAAACACACTTATTCACTATTATGCGATTATTTAAGTTATTTTTATTCTTAAAAGTTATTTTTAATAGTAACTTAAACTATCTTAAATTCACCCCTCGTTGGTTATGTATGGACCTGAAACACACTTAGTTACTACCATGCAAATATGAAATTTAATGCTGAGCATCAAGCAGACGCCTCGCAGAGATAAGACTTTTTTTTCAACGTTCGCGGTCTACGTTCGTTTTTAAAAAAAACATATAAGTTATCTTTCGTACGCGTGAGTTAAAATTCGTCTATCCCGGCAGAGCGGCTATTCAATACTGATCCAAACCAGCTATCGCGTTCACCGCTGGAGACAGGGAGGGAGGAGCTACCCCACCGCGTGGCGAGGCGCGTTCTACCATCTACCAATAGGAAGCCTCCATTTCACCTACCAAGTTAGAAAGTATAAAGTTACAGGAATATGCATTGAATATAAAATTATTAGAAATCACATATTTACAAAATATAAGCATTGTTTAAACACATTAAGGACCCAAAGACCCGTTAATATGATAAAACCATTATAAGAGAAAGTTTTCCAAGAATCTAGGTATTTTGTTGAAACAAAATAATAGATGTTTGGCTTCTATGCTACCATAACCCATGGTAATATCTTGTTCATAATACCTATGTATATATCAAGTCCATTGAAAAAATATTTGCAAGAGAAATAATTTTCAATAAATTTTATCTTTTGCTGGGAATCCAATCCAGGATGTTGCACAGAAGCCAACTGCACCTATCATTTTTGTAGAATGTAAGAAATTGCCTTATGACAATAAACCAGCTAATGTACATGAAGTTAGTAAAATAAATATCCCGTGCTGGTTGACTATAATAATATGTAAAGATTGAGTTTATTTTGAAGTGCTAAGTAATTCAATAAATATAATATACTGGATAATTTCTATTACTACTGCTAATGATAAACTATGTCAAGGTTAACCAAAATTACCAGGGTGTATACATACCCGTAGAACAAATTTAATATTATTTATTTCAAAAGGCACTATTTTCGCAACTCATCAAATCTGAAATGACATTTATTTTTTAGTGCCTTAAGGTAAAAATACTCAAATTCATAATTTTTGCTTTTAGAAATAATAAGTTGGAAAATAAAAACAGTTTGACAATCGTTGTTCCACTGTATTATAAAATAAAAAATATTTCATTAAAAATGAAGTATAAAACAGTACTTACTCGTTTACCATAATAATATTGTTGACTGGCAATAAATTTTTTCGAGAGGTTATGTAAATATGTCAAAAACATTAAGGTTACGAAAAAATAATGTTTTTTATTTATTTTGAATAAATTACTATCAGATTTTTTTTTGTTATTGTTAAAGTGAAATTAAATCAAACAAAATGAGTGATATGCAAAACGCGTTTAAGCCGGACCCGCCAAATCAACAAAACAGGCCCGCCCCGGGTATGAACTATCAATTTTCAACTGATGAAATGCGAGTGCTCAGGGAATGTAACAAAGAGAGTTTCTATCAAAGAAGCCTTCCGCTGGGCACCTTCATGGGGCTGTGCACGTTCTACGCCGTCAAGGCGGGCAAACTTCGGCCGAGCCCCCGCTTCGGTCCCTTCCCGAAAGTCATGGGAGCCATAATAGCTGGATATTTTATGGGCAAGATGTCATATCAAACTAAGTGCGCTGAAAAACTGATGGAACTGCCCGGAAGTTATATCGGTGAAATGCTGAGACAGAAGAAATTCAATGACTCCACGAATACTACGTTCCCTTCGGCCGCCCCCAACGGACCGGCGATGTTCGGAGCCACAGCCCCCGAGGTCTACTCCGACGCTCCGGTGGGGCAGAGTTCCTCTCTCGACCTGGACACGGACAGGCCCACATTCGCTGGCTTGGAGGACACATACAAACCCAGCGAAATGTTGAGTGATTCTATTCCCAAAACACCGGGGATGTCATACGATGACCTTCGTAAGAAAAATAGAGAAGAGCATGCAGCAGCCAAGACACAGCCGTACAAAATGGAAGAACCAATGCCGCCAATTGTGAGAGCACGACCAGAACTACCGGCGAAAAACAAATATGGAGACATTATCACCGATTGATTTCATCCAAATTTTCTTTAAATACCTATTGTTGATTTGGTCAAAGTGCATGAGGTATTTATTTTTGCAACTATATCATGGGAAAAATATAAACAATCATTTGTATAAATCTTTCTTATAAATGAATACTCAAAATGTAATGTTTAATAATATAGTTATCGCCAAACATCTAGAGAATCTGGGCCCTGGTCTCCTCCAGAATCCTTCTCCAACTGTCCCTGTCCTCCACTGCTCTCCTCCAGTTTGTTATTCCGATCACCCTTTTGTCGTCTTGTGTCATCCAGCTTGGGCCTGCCTCTACTTCTTCTGCCCTCTGGATTGGTATTAAGAACCTTTTTGGGGATACGATCATCATTCATCCGGCTGACATGTCCCAACCACTGCAGTCTACGTACTTTTATGACTTGTACAATGTTGGGTTCATCATATAATGCCTGTAGTTCGTGATTATATTGTATCCTCCAAAGTCCATTATAATTTACTGGGCCAAAGATCTCTCTCAGGATTCCTTCCTTTCAAATATCAAGAGGCTGTTTTCATCTCTTATCTAGAGAATCACATTGGTCAAAATCAAGCAGACAGATTTGGGATTTTTGCTTGGTTGGTTTGATCATGTGTGTGTTTACACAAGATGTTTGGAAATAAATATATTATTCATATAATTGAGCAATTTTATTTATTACAATTAAATTTGTTAAAACCACAAATGAGTTACTTTATTTGACCGGTTTCAAAGCGACATCCTTCCTGAGGATGAAGCAGTCATTCGTGATTTAAACAAAGTTAATTGTAATTAATAAAATTGTTGAAAGATATCTTAAATCTAAAATTTCTGACTAAGACAAAATTTTATCACAATAATCATTAGTAACTTAAATAAATTATAATAATAAAAAAACATTCTGTATACATAGATTCTACATATTTAAATAATTATATCAAAAACTATTTCATCATACTTATCAAGACTATGGCAATAAGATTTACAATATGGTTGTACCGCCATAATAATAATAATAATAAAAATTTATAAAGCGCCGTTTAGTGATACAAGATCACTCCAAGGGCGCTGCCATAGTCTGGATAATGTCCTCATACAACGAAATAGCTATTGACACAATTAGTAGTGTTTTTTTATTCTTTTGAATTTATAATTTAACTCTACCAAATAATTAATCAACACCTAATTCACAAAGATAGAATATGTGATAAAAACATTGCCCTTTCTACTAAAGCATATATTTTTTCCAGAATAATAGATATGTATAAAATTGCAGTTTATAAAATTTTTCACTTTATACCATTGACACTTCAAAATGCTACTTCTAGGCAAATTTAAAAAAAAGTATTCTCATAGTGTTGATGTAAATGTTGTTTTTTTATACTTCATACTATGCCCCCAAGTCAAATTGAAAACGCTGTTCGTTTTCGCCAAGCGCTAATTTTTTTTGTATGGGATTTGACGTTTGTTGTTTGTTATTGTAGAAAAAATTTCTACAACAAACGTCAAATCCCATACAAAAAAAATTAGCGCTTGGCGAAAACGAACAGCGTTTTCAATTTGACTTGGGGGCTATGTTTTATTTAAGCCAGCCATGTAAAATACTTTTTTACGTGGTGTTTACGAGCATAAACACCTTCAGTGTTTATAAAGTCAAGCTTCAGTAGTGATTATAGAGTCGTCTTGAACAAAATTTTGGTATAGGCAAACATTTCGTTTAGTGCATATTTTCTTGCTGTTGAATTTGAAATATACACTACCCAAGATTTTTAAAATTTGCATAGTATGACTGAAGACATATTGAGCAGAATAAATCAAAATAAAATTAGATTAAATTATTTTTGAATTAGGGAATATGTATACGTAAAAACCTGGTAAAACCTGGTCCTGGTAACCTGGTAGAAATTATCAAACTGGGATTCAAATTAACTAGGTATGCGAGAAGCCAAAAAACAAAAGCTTAGGTTGCCTATGTCAAGATTTTATTCAAAAAAGTTTAACATCCATAGAAGCACAGCAGACAAATCATATTTTTGACTCCTAGCATCAACGTCATTATTGTCAACGATCCGATGCACTCGTACAAATTCCTATATTGAATACTAAAATCTGTCTGATGGGCTGCGCTTATGTGGACGCGGGCCTTAAGGCTCCATAACCAAATTACTAGTAACTTTGTAATCAATGAATCTTCTATTTTTTTATAATTCAATTTTATCAGTGTATAATTGTTTCCGTGGTGACCTGACAATAATTTGAGTATGAAGCGTGAAAGTACTTATTTGTTTTATTTTTAAATTAGTCACTAACAAATTCTTGCATTTATCGGCCTTCGTGACTCAGCTAACTAACTTGCATCAAAGTCTGATTCGATTCTCAGTCTGGATCTGTGATACAAATTACATAATTTTAACATACATTGGAACTTGTTATAATAGTAAATTTTAGTTGCTCGAGAGCGATATAAAAGTTGGGATTTTTTTATTAATGTAAGTCATATCATTTCACCGTTTTCCTATTTGTAAAAGGCTGAGAGGACCGTATGTCTGACTTCTCTTTTGATATTCGTACTATTATTATTATTTTACCATCTTCAAAGATCCCATTTTTAAGGCTGTATCGACTTTCTTTTGGCTGATCTCTACATTAATATGATTTTGTATTGCTTCTTAGTCTAATAGGTGGTATTAATTATGTCATGTATTAATTTATCACGCACCCAATAATCTCATGAACAAAGATCGTAAATTTATCTCTTGTTGGTCATCGGAACATGGTCTTATTATTAATCTTTGTTGGCCCAAGATACACCAATATACATATTGTCACTATTGTACAATATTCTCTCTAATACAAACCTGTCGCAGTACCTTAAAAACGATATTTATCCAACCATGAACTTCCACTCCGATCTGTTGAACGTACAACACTATCTCAGCTATTTAATTATCTCAATAGAGACGAAGTTGGAATATTTATTGTAGGAGAACCGGGAAATCAAGGCACCTACAGGGCTTACGACCTGTCATCGGCTGGTTTACGTGATCACTTTATGCGCTTGCGCAACATTCACCAATTATGCCTTTTTAATGAGATCCCTATCAATTCAATTTTGGAAGTTCTATATATTGTAATACTGAAATTCTTTTCGCTTGAAAATAAGGAATTTTTACTACAGCCATCTGTGGGTGAAATTATGAACAACAATCTTATTATTTTTTATTTATTTTGTTGTAACGCCATCTATTGAGAGAATTGGTTTTTTTGTAAATAATGAAAGCTACAATTCTTATATCTGAGGTGACAATGCATTTTTCGCATAGAAGTCACCCCTGAATTGCGCCAGGCGCCAGAAATAATAAGATTGTTGTTCATAATTTCACCCACAGATGGCTGTAGTAAAAATTCCTTATTTTCAAGCGAAAAGAATTTCAGTATTACAATATATAGAACTTCCAAAATTGAATTGATAGGGATCTCATTAAAAAGGCATAATTGGTGAACGTTGCGCAAGCGCATAAAGTGATCACGTAAACCAGCCGATGACAGGTCGTAAGCCCTGTAGGTGCCTTGATTTCCCGGTTCTCCTACAATAAATATTCCAACTTCGTCTCTATTGAGATAATTAAAAATCTGTTAAAAAATATCTTTGACTCCCGACAGGGAAAAAAAAAAATCCAATGTTTGCGCATATGCAATAATAAAAATATTCGACTATCTCAGCTCTTCGTCCGAAGTACGCAGCAAGATTATGAAATAGCCTATGTCCGAATATTGCGTCACTTTGTAATACATATTTATCCCTGAACCTTCCCAATCCTTTTTCGCTATTAAGTATTTTCACTTTTTTTAAATTTGTTATTACTGTAATAGGTATACTTTGATTTTTTTTATTTTATTCATTTGTTGATGTACATACCTACACAATTTTGTCACACCACTTAGTAATTTGGTATTTGAAATAATTTTGCTATTGGCAATAAGGCCGCCATTGTTCAATCAATTTTTTTATATTATGAACAAAAAGATAAATAAATAACAAATCACTAAATTATGGATACTTGTGATATTTATTGTCTCCCAGATTCAAACTGAAATCGCAATTAAAAATTGACTCTCCACCATACCATTTATTTATCTTCCAATATTTAAAATAAAAAGAAATTTAAGTTTCCTATCTCAGGCATTGTCCGAAAATTTAAATGTATACATAACCTAGAAAAATATTTTATTTTCCTACTTACACATTTTCCTAATAAATTGTTCCATTTTACAGATGGCTGAATTTTCTTGTAAAAATACATTTCCGTTGATATACTTGAAGGTTTATAAATTTTATTTTTAAGGTACATTGATATTTTATTTTTCGTATTATAATTTAGACGTGACCCGTACTACTACTACTACTGATGCACCGTAGGTGATTTTTACATTTTTGTTATAAATATATGATGTTGATTTAATATTATTTGTGTATTTTATTCTCCTATCAATAAAACAATGTTGGTCTTCATCAGTAACTCCAGTTCACCAACTACTGATCCACATTTCTTTGTCTTTAACAAGTGGGGGAACGCTCTGTAAATGAAACGTCGTGTTCTGGGGGTTAGAGTTTTTTTTCACATGTAACATTACATCAGAAAAATTAATGATTGTCAACATGGTATTTTAAAAGTATTACTACTATGTTGATGACTGGAAAAACATTGGTGTATTTATAAAATGTTATTATACAATATTGTCCATCGATGCCTCTGCTATGCATATATTGTATTTATTTCCCCATGAGTGTTTATAGACCATGACGTCGAAAAACCTTTAGTAAAAAGTTATTGTAGACATTAAGGAACGTCCATAATAACTTTTCTATTTTCATCGTTTTCAGGTGTCTCGTAAGAGCCGGGTATTCAAAAATACAACTGGGAAAATAAAATCTTAGTTCAGCAACGAGGTTCACTATAAATTCTAAATATAGTGTATTTTTGGGCGAGATGAGTGGGGATACACATTTGTTCCTTTAAAATGGTTATGTACACTTGTCATTGGTTACCCAACTTTTTATTTTGGTAGGACATTTTACTTACATATTATATAGATGTCACGATCATATAAGATTCCAGTATTTTTATATCACAAAATGACGTTCACAATTTCATTGCGCCCCAAGATTATTGAATGGTTATTTCTTCACTCTTTACAGGAATTGCTTTTAAAAAAAAAACTTACATTTCCGATTCAGAAAAGGTAGAATTGCATGAGAAATAATGGATGTCTCTTCAAATTACTTGCCCTAGAAGTCATCTCTCTTAACAATGTTCTTAAGCCTTTTGCACTTGCATGTACCTGAACGGGACATATTTGTTGTGCGTACCCAATGTGACATCAAGAGATGTGACGCTCTCATCTTTTATGCACGAAAATTGGCTGTCATGTATTTGACGCTTGTCGTCAATAGGTAATGCTTGGTAAATTCTACCAGCATACCAAGGTCAGAAAATGGCTGCTGTGTCAGTGATTAATTGGAAAAAGTTATATTTGTCGTTAGTTTATCCTTAAATATAGGGGGATGGATTTATATTGTAAATAAAAAGATGTTAATAAATTTGGTGAATAATAATTTTATTGAATCATTTATTCACATATAAAACCTCAACAAATATAAATAGTTCTTCATTGTGGTGGAGTCGCCAGGGAGCACCCGACAGGAATTATCTGAAACAAATAAACAACATTATATCAGTTACAACTCTACATTATTATAATCTTGTGAATTTTTCACATTGATCACTCTTACCCACCCCCTAAACACTCGGTCGCGGGCAATAGAGACCATAGCCTAACATAGGTTTTTTCAATCGGCAGATTCTGTCTAAGAATACTACGGCCGAGATTTGGTGTATGTGAAACGTAGAGCCTAGTTATTTTAGTTAACAAAAAAATACATGACAAACAAAATAGAAATGTTTGAAAATTAAGAAATTCTCCCAAAAATAAGTAAGCCTTGTGCTTCGGGAAGGAATTCTAAAAATTCACAACTAGTGTCCGACACATTTTGAAGATTAATTAATACATAATTTTTTATGAACGTTAATAAGTAATTACCTTATATATCACTAGACGACACAGCCTCGTTTACGACCTGGGCCTCTCCTTCTTTTCCTTGTACAGAGCCAACAGTGATACATTGGCCACTTTGACTACCTGCAAAAATAACAACAAAAAAACATATAGAGTCCAATTATGTTCAGCGTTGTGTAAATTTCATTTGACTCAATAGTAGCAAATATACAAAAACATCACTATATAACTAGTGTTCGACCGAAGCTTCAGCCACCTTCGGAAAAAAAAAACACCTTCAGCTTCGGCCAAAAATAACCCGAAAATTCGGCCGAAGCCAAAGCTTTTTGTCAGCAGCTAAAAACAGTTAAAACTTGTAAAAACATGCGCAAACATGACATGTGTAGTGGGCGTATAAATTCGGCCGGCCCAGTGTCGTGTGCCGACTGTCGACAGAAACAAAACAAGTAATATTCATTATTTTAATTGAATTTTTTTAGTAGAATCAAACGATCCAGGACCCTTGGCTCGGTAGTTAGATATCTAACCAACTAAGTCACGAAAGCAGATTATTTAATATTTTAATCGATTTTTTTCAGCCGAAGGTTACGGCTAAGGCCGAACAATTCGCTTCGGCCAAAATCTGAACTTCGGTCGCTATATATAACTTTATTAAAAAATAGAATCATTTGATTCATGGCAATATTGATAAACATTTATATAAACATATATAGATATATTTAGTCTTATAAATTTATGTTGATGATATTTTAAATGGCTTCAGTTAATAGATTACTATCCCAAAGAACTCTACGTGAAAACAAAATCAAATTCAAGATCAAATAAATAAAATTTGGGTAAAATGTGGAATCATTTTTATTTCAAATTCTGATGATGCCCATCACAACAAAGAGCGATATGGGTGAAGGAAAAACAACTGTACTAGTGATGCTTTTGAAAATTGATGAGTGATGTGGTTTTCTGTAATATATTGCTCCTTATAACAGTCAAACCTTATAGCTTATAGGCATTATACGAGTATGCACGAATCAGGAGTTCGGCATTCTTCACGAGTTGGGAGATCTATATAAACGAGAGTTTGGGGTAAGGCCGGGCCTGGTTTGATCGTGGATTTATCGATTATAGTGCTCTCACATTGTGATTCATTTGTATAAACAATTTTTGTACTTCAATCTTATAAATATCAATTACTGTATTCAATAATAAATGTGTAAATAGTCAATGCGTCTATGTATTTATATGTTATTTGAAATAACCAAATATTAAACGTTCATCATCAGATTTTGGCCAAATTCACATGGGACCACCCCTTACTAATGGAAAAAAATTGAAAGGAGTTGGGTATTGTGATTGATGTCTGATCTCACAACAGCATTCACTTGTTCCAGTCGGTCATGTTATACCGTGGAAAATACACAAAAAAAAAATATGTTAAATTAATTAATAACCTCTTCTTTATTAGATGTCACTTAAAAATAAGAATAAAATAATATTTTTACTGACAAACTTTGTTGGAGATGGGATATATTAGAAAAAAGTCCAATGTTTGCGTATATGCAATTAAAAAAATATTCGATTCACATTGGTACAAGTAGGTAAACAAACCAAAAATGAAATAATATTTCTGATGCAGTTCAGGGGTGACATCATCTGTGTGTGACATTGTCACCTCATTTATAAGGACTGTTGCTATCATTGTTTACAAATAAACTAATTTCTCAATAGATGGCGTTACAAGAAAAAAGGTTTCTTCGTTACTTCATAGATGGCAATAGTATAATTCCTTATTTTCGGGCAAATTGTTACACATTATTCAAATATATAAAATTTTAAAAAATTACATTGATAAGGGAACTCAGTGAGAAGGCACAATTGGTGAACGTTGCACATGCGTAAACCAGCGGATGACAGGTCGTAAGCCCCGTAAGTGGCTTGAGTTCCTGGTTCTTATATAATATCCCAACTTCGTCTCTATCGAGATGTTAAAAAGTTTGTCGATAAAAATATCATTTGACTCCCGATAGGGAAAAAAATCCAATGTTTGCGTATATGCAATTAAAAAAATATTAGATTTAAGAATAAAATAATTAAAAATATGTTATCTATATATTTACCTTGAACCTTACTCCGGGAATATCACCTACGGCGTGTCCCTTCCTACCAAATCCAGCGACCAGGACCTCATCGTTCTCCTCAATGTGGTTGAGGCAACCGTCACGGGGGACGAACGCCGTAATCTTCTTGCCGTTCTTTATCAGCTGCACCCTCACGCACTTGCGGATGGCAGAGTTGGGCTGCTTGGCCTCAACACCACTGCGGGACACACGACACAACTTCATTATACATCATAACACCAGGGGGGAATAATAGGTACGAAGAATGCTTAGCTCAGAGTAAAGTTATCATCAGGTGACTTCAAGAGTAGCAAATACATGTATTGAACACATCATGGCAAACAATTTTACAATAGTATATTGAGTACAAATAAAAATAAATAAGCGACCGGTAGGGCGACCACAAAAAAGATGGGTCGACGATATTATTCCGGTTGCGGAAGAGCTTAGCTGGGGGAAGCACAGGACCGAGAGAGATGGAGTTCATTGGAGGAGGCCTACATTCAGCAGTGGAGAGATGGCTGACAAAGAAGAAGATATTGAGTATAGTAGAATCCGGATAGAATACTTCTGAAGGAACCAGCAACCGTAACTTACCCCAGCATGGCATATTGCAGCGTTAGGATGCAGAAACTCGCAGTATTATCCTGTGATTGTCTTTATAGTATATTAACATTCACAAGAATAATACCACGAACCTCCAAACATCCAATTTCTTCAACCCCTCCATGCTCCTCCACTTTACAACATTCTTTAGTTTCTACATTTCTTAAATACAAAATAATCCACATCGATTAGGTCCGAATGCAGAGTCCTACCTAGATACTAAATACTAACCATGTTTTCATTGCAGTCGTTCACTTAAGTTAGGAGATCACGTGGCTTCATAACTGGAGGATGCTACCAAGTTATTGTATGAGAATTGCATTGCAGAGACATATCTAAATACTTAACACATGCGCTTTGGAGTCAACTAATACTAAAATATGAAAAATTTTCGGTGTAGGATAATTTTATCAGCTTCGTTGAATATGTATTTGGTAATTTTGTCAAATCAAATACGAAACAGAGTATTCAGCGATCTATACGAGATGCCGAAAAATCACTAGAATTTTAAAAAAATTGTGACATTGAGCTGTCGGTGTGATCTTGGTTACTAAATTTTCACAAAAAACATTTTAAACGTCAGTCTAAACCCATAGAAAACTATCTCTTTTCTTCATACACAATAATGTGCCATGCTACGCCATCGACCTTAAGTTTGTCGGAGTATTTAGTTAGGGATGTCTCTGCAACGCAATTTCTAACTTAAGAATACTAAATACTCCAGTGAGGTTAGGAGTTAGTATTTAGTTACCTAGGACTCTGCATTCGGGTCTTAAGAGTTTATTTCCCTAATGAATTAAAAAGTCTAGTATATTTGGATATTTAAAGTAAGTTTCCTAATGAAGGGGCGTATTAATATTCAACACTGCAGTGAAAATCTTGAAAAAATAAATAGAACATAGTTTGTCCCTTGTGAATGAATACTACAGTACAATCTAGCTAATTCGGTACATTTGGTAATCCAGCACTAATTATTAAAATAAAAATGGCTATCATAATCATTTTTTTAAATATGCCTTACAATCCCAAATATAATTTTCTTGATAAACAAGTATGTACTAATATGTAAATACAATACCATTTATTTAGATTTTTTTTACGTATGTTACAGTAATCAAAACTTTCTACCACTCTTGTGCCTGTATTAGTTATATTAGAAATTTCTACTTTAACTAAAACATATATTATCTGACTGCTGATCCAGGGTCCTGGGTTCGATTCCCAGTGGAGACAGTTTTTAATTGTTTTTTTCAGTCTGGATCTGTGAGACGATTAATACCGCGACATACTACCTGTTAGTTGACCGAGAAGCTACATAAAAATAAAATATAGAGTATTTTCTTTTTTCATAGCTTATTTTTGTAATCCAAGAACTGCCATTAGGTGTTTTATGAAGAAAATCAAATGTACATTGGATGTACTTTTGGAATGTATATAAATAAAACCAGAGCAAGAATAGCTCTTGTAGATTTTACTGCTGCTTTTGTTAAGAGTAGACAACAATTTAATATGTTATAACATTTACATCAAACACAGAAAGTGTTCATAGATCTTTCAAGATTTAATAATAACATGAAAAGCATTGGAGCATAATTAATGAACGTAAGACAGGGCACATCAAATGCAATAAAGTTTGAAAAGTCTTGCATTAAACTTTAATGTTGAAGAAAAATTAAGCCTTACAAACGACACGTAATAACTCTGCAATTAGGTCAATCCCGTTAGTTTAATTCATTAGGTACTACGTGCATTATAAAAAGTTACGAGATCCAAAATATTTTTAAGCAACAAAAAAGATCTCTCACGTGCTTCAAAAACAGAACAAAATCGATGTGCCAAATAGGCGCAGAGTTTTACAAATTACAAAAATAAATAATAATAAAAAAGCGAAACGTACTTACACCTTCTCCAAGACGATACCCTTGGCATGTGAAGCCCCTCCGAAGGGGTTGGCCTTCCAGCGGGTGCCCAAATGGGCCTTTTTGTATTCCTTGTCAGCCCATCTCTGCTGACGACGGTGATCGGCGTGTTTGCGTGCTGTACGAAGACCACGGGGCTTGCCTGCACATCAACCAAAAAAATAGCATTGAACCATACAGAAAATGAAAAATACTTGTTTCAAATCAAAATTTCCACCGCATAACACTCGTTTGACAACATTTAACGTTAAACTATACACAGTGCGGACAAGGATGCGCCGGATTAGATTTCAACACCACGCGAAAATCTCATGTCCGCACTATGGCGGTTAAGACGCCGAACAAAAAACTATTAACTTTTATCGAAAAATAACAAATAACACACAAACATTATTCTCACTGTAAAGTTTATCTGATAAACTTACATAGAACAAAATATAATTAATACGGGATATGAAATTTAACATAAAAAGGCAAAAAATGCCTCACCCATCTTGAGCGCGTACGAAACAGTCCCTGACGGAAGTAAAAGAGGCTTGTCAGAAAAGCACCGAAAGCGACATGTGGGATAGAATGATGGCTACGTTTACTTTTTTTAATTTTAATTATATAGCAACATTATTATGTGTACTATTTTTACGACAAAAATATTTTTACAAAGAATTTTAATTAAAATATGGTATTTGCTTTATTTAAATCAAACTTTTAATAAAAAAAAGCCAAGAACAAGTTCGCAAACTTACTTATCATTTTTATGAGTTAGACATAATTTAATGTACAGTTTGATTCATATTATAATAAAGTTTTGTAACAGGTTATGTTATTTTCAAAAACATATTTTTAGTGCCCATCTTGATAGAATATTATTAAAATAGGAAGCAATATCTATCAAAATATTCGATATTCTGGTTGGTTGGAAGAAACTGCCCTTTTGCAATAAGCCGCTAGAGTGTACCATATTTGTATGCATTATAAACAAAAATAAACGTCAATTTATTCAAAATCGTTTAATATGTATGTATTTGTTCTTATATCAAAACATAATTAAATGTATTTTAATCCACAGTTTTTTGTATTAATTCATTTTATATAAATTTAAAACGTATACCATAAGTTTATACATTATTTTTAAAAATTTTATTAAGAGCCACAGGTATCAGTTTTGGGCATTTTTCTTTTATTTTTTTCATTTTAAAAAGCTGTATTATTGAAAAAGAAAGTTGGACACACTTGTACTGAAAATCGCCTTATTTTTATTCTGTTCATCAAAAAAGAAAGTTTTTGAAAATATGACGAGTTAATCTTTCTATAAACCATTTAAAATATTCGATCCAATAACAACAAAAATATGAATAAAGCTAAAATTAATTACAACTTCGCTGAATTGTTGTAAAATAATGAAGACAATTTTTTTGTTTAATCGAGCCTGTACTTGTTATGAAAAAAACATATCTTAAATACTATAAAATAGTTAAATAGTTTCAAACCTTTGGATGTACACACAATGATTTGTCACTTGATCTGCAAATCACACACCAGTCTTATCTCATTTAAACAAAAAAAAAAACTACATTCAGAATGGGTGGTGAACCTTGTTGAAATATGTGAGATTGATGATTGTGAAATGTTTTGCGATTACCAGGCTCTTACTGGATCCCCGAAAATAATGATAATATAAAAGAGTGTAGGCACTTAACTATTCTAAACCGGTGTTTAACAGCCTAAAATTCCGTATAAATTTAATAATAAAATTCAGTCGATATCATTTTTAACTAGCAGTGTAGATTTATGGCTATTCCAGAATTTAAGTAAGAACCCTACTATCAATCTATGAATACTGGCAATACATACATTTTAACCATAGAAAATATTAAAATACGTCAAGCAAACGCCGGGAGATTATTATCAAAACGTCAATTATTGTTTATATCACATTTATTTCTCAAAGTTTCGTTTCTAAATCAGTATTTCCCTACTAGAACGAAGTTTAATATACCTTTATATCCTGTGACGGTTTTTCATCAACGATGACAGCGGAGCCGAGAAAGGACGGAGGTCCAGGTTATGTCGGCATAAGATTCTGTCAGGAATGCAACAACATGTTGTATCCCAAAGAGGACAAAAACAACAAAGTTTTGCTGTACGCGTGTAGGAATTGTGACTACAAGCAGCTGGCGGACTCAAACTGCGTGTACGTGAACAAAATTATGCACGAAGTCGACGAATTAACCCACATAAACCCTGATGTTGTTAGCGATCCAACTCTTCCCAGAACGAAGGAGCACTCGTGTCCAAAGTGTAATAACAGAGAAGCGGTATTTTTCCAAGGACAGACCAGAAGAGCCGAAGAGGAAATGAGGCTGTATTATGTGTGTACTAGTTGTAAACATCGATGGACTGAATGAAGTAACTTTTTTTCATATTTGCGTCGAATATTTATATTGTACTTTTAAATATTATTTTTGTAATAAATGATTTATCGGAGCCGTTATTTGTTACTGACATCCGCATTAATTACCATCCAAATTTTATTGTTTTTCAACATATTTGTCTTAGATACCTATTTTCAGCTACATTTTTTGAAAATTTATTTACTTGGACAAATTACAGGTATGACAAATATTAATTTATCACGCATCCAATAACATGTTGCCACATTTTAGAAACTTAAGGAGTTTTAATCCTCTCGTAGATCCAGACTGAAAACTCAATTTAAAACTGTGTCTCCATGGGGAATCGAACCCGGGTCCCATGATTTAGAAGTCAGATATCTAAATAAGTCACAAATGCTGACATTTTTTTCATTTACATTACGTTGTTCGGGACATGTTCATATTGTACAGACGGTGGCTAAATTATAACAATTTCATAAGAATTTATAGAAATGGATTAGGAACGATATACAAACTGAAAATTGTTTATATTATGAAAATTATTAACATTTTTACTAATGATAAAATAGGTTTTAATATAAAATTATAAATAGGTATTGTGTTAATCTCCTGGGCTGTGTTCAGATTCAACGCTTAAAGTCAGGCGTCTAATATTCTTGAAGTTGCAGATTATGGCATTTTTCACACCAATCTTACCTGAACGCTTTCAAGCGGTGTTTCAATCTGAACGCTGCATCGGGTGTTTTAAATGTCAAATGTCATTTATCATACATGTCTCTTCAGGTTATATTTTCATCGAAAGACAACAATTGGGCAGTGGAGTTAATAATGATCTCTGATCTTTTAGTGGAAATTGTTGAATGATACTTTTATAAATTAACCTCTTTGTGAATGCATGTTGTCATCATAAATAATGTCAACTGACATATTAGATACCACAGAATAAAATAGAAGACATCATTCCACAGATGAAATAGAAGTCAACAGATACTATAACTGTCAGAGCGTTTTTCACCCGACAACTTTACCGATTGTTTGGTGCGTACACACAACGTTCAATCTGAACGCCACAGAGTGTCTTTCGAGCGTCTGTTTCCGGTCATTATGAACGGCTTAGAGCGTTCACTAAGTGTGCTCGGCGTTCGTTGTGAACCCAACCCTGGGCATACTGGAAATGCAATTGGTTACAGTAATTTTTAACTCTTGCTCTTTTAAGTGCCTTCCCGAACGTTTTCAATTGGATATTTTTATTATTGCATATGAGCAAACATTGGATTTTTTTCCCTGTCGGGAGTCAAAGATATTTTTTGACAGATTTTTAATTATCTCAATAGAGACGAAGTTGGAATATTTATTGTAGGAGAACCGGGAAATCAAGGCACCTACAGGGCTTACGACCTGTCATCGGCTGGTTTACGTGATCACTTTATGCGCTTGCACAATTGATAGGGATCTCATTAAAAAGGCATAATTGGTGAACGTTGCGCAAGCGCATAAAGTGATCACGTAAACCAGCCGATGACAGGTCGTAAGCCCTGTAGGTGCCTTGATTTCCCGGTTCTCCTACAATAAATATTCCAACTTCGTCTCTATTGAGATAATTAAAAATCTGTTTTCAATTGGATTGAGATTTTCCTGGTCAGTCTAAAATCTTTATTTTCTTTCCTGGTAGAATCTTGGTTATAGTTTTCGCCTTATGGCAAGGTCAAGAATCAAGTACTTACCATCACCATGCTGTAATTAGTATAAATATTTATTTTGATGGTAAACAGATACAAAAAATACAAATATTTTTTCTATTAATTGTATTCATTTGGCCACTATCTGTGTGAATAAAAAAAACAATTCATTGCATTTATTTGGCCAATGTCGACTTAATTTGGCCACTGCCATTGTTTCATTAATTTGACCACTGTTTCCATCAATTGTATTAATTTCGCCAAAGTCAATATGAATTAAAAAAAAGTTAATTGTATTATTTTGGCCACTTTCACTGTTTCTTTAATTTGGCCTCTGCCACTGTTCCCATTGATTGTATTAATTTGGCCACATTCAGTATGAATAAAAAAAAAATTACATTTATTTGGCCTCTGCCACTGTTTGCATTTGGGCCACTGTGTGTATGAATAAAAAAAAAAGTTAATTACATTTAATTGGTCATTGTCGACTTAATTTGGCTATTGGCACTGTTGCTATTGTTTCCTTAACTAGGCCACTGCCACTGTTTCCATTGATTGTATTTATTAGGCCATTGCCACTGTTCCCATTGATTGTATTAATTTGGCCACTGCCACTGTTCCCATTGATTGTATTAATTTGGCCACTGTTTCAATAAATTGCATTAATTTGGTCACTGTCGGTATGAATAAAAAAAACAGTTGATTCTTAAGTTGTTTATTTATTATCACAGCCACAATGCTCATAATACTAAAATATTAACATAAAAAATATTAAATGCACCGCAAACAAAATAAATATCGTTGACATTAGTTCTCTTTCAGAAATTATTCTGCATTGGTACACACCATTTAAATCTAACTAATAAGTTAATAATTTTTGAGACGAAGGAGAAATACATTACATGTATTGTTAATGGACGGTGCCCATACAGGCGCAGGAGACAGATCGGATTTTGTCTTCTAGCGTGCGCTCTAACAATGCGCGTGCTCCGTACGATGCCACTCCATCAGTGGAGGCACTTGTATGAATTCCTATACAAAGAATACTAAAATCCCTCTGATGCGCTGCGCCTGTATGGATGCTAGCCTTAAATTGATGGTTGCAGTAATTGAAAATATAAATAATGAAATGTTTTTAATTTTATTTTTATATTATTTCTCGGACAACTAACAGGTACTATGTCAAATATAAATTTGACACGCTCCCAATACATTCTGGAGACTTACAATATAAATCGTCTCACAGATCCAGACTTAAAACACAATTAAAAACTGTATCTCCACCAGGAATCGAACCCGGGACCTTCGGATCAGCAGTCAGATACCTAACCAACTGAGCCTTGAAGGCCGACATTGTTCTGTTATTGTTAAATTGGCCGATATAATTCTGTTATTGTTAAATTATGTTAGCTGTTGTACCCAATTAAAAAAAGTAAGGAACTCGAAAAAAGGGTACAATTCATAAGATGAAGTCAATTACAAATCTTATTTTCTCAATGTATCTTATGAATAAATGTATTCCTCCTTTATTGTCCTGTTGTTTATTTATTTATTTATTTTGTACACATGTGCACAATAGCGGGCTTTTACCATATGGCAATATCTCCCAACCAATCCTATTCATTTGGTGAGGTAAATTGTATTTGTGATACGTACCAATTATTGTGAATAAAATATATATTGAAACATATAAAACAAAAAATATATGTAAAGAATATTTTGTCAATAAAATTTATCCTATAGATAATATAAGTACAGGACCTCGCACAAGTGGAATGATTAAAATCCCAAAAAAAAATACATCTTTCGGCCAAAATCATTACTCATATTATGGGGTAAAGTGGTACAATGATATACCAGTACAGTTTAAAAAATTAGTAGAAAACAATCTTAATAAATTCTTGGTAAAATTAAAAGAATATCTAAAGTAACATTCAAATTTTTGTTTTGTTTTACTTTTATTGTTATGATTTGTGATTACTTTATATTATTATTTATATATTTCTTTTTTTATGTTATTTATATTTTGCTTGGGTTGTCAAGTTTTTGCTTACTTTTTAGTTCATATCAATATAAATGTTCCTTTATATGATGCCTAGGTTAAGATTTTTGTAGATTTAGTTAGTTTGTATGTTTTTGTGAAATGTGACTCACTTCAAAACACGAGATAATTCTCTTTTTGAAGTTGAGTCATTCATAAATAAGTAATCATTATATAATAATCTGTAAATATTGTGTATTTGTATCCTTTTTTTAAATAAATAAATAAATAAAAACGGTAAAGTAAATATAGAGGACAAGGAGACAAATAAAAGTGTTGTGTGTAAGGAAATGATCCCTCAGATTTCTTTTGAAAGCAGGAAGTGTTAATGAAACTCGAAGTCCGTCTGCTTGTAATGAGAAAGATGTGGTGAAAAAGGAAGTATTGTGTACTAGGATACTGACCGTTCTTTCAGTATTTCAACGAAGAGGCAACCTGTGTTCTGAGAGGAAGTGAAATTGATTTCGTAGATAAATTGGATCGTTGGGATTGTTTAAGACCTTGTATAGAAGTGTGAGGGTTTATGATATCGACTTCATATTTCAATCAATAAAAATATAAAATGTCAATCAATAAATAAATAAAAATAGACAAAATTCATGAACAATTAATTATATAGCACAGTGTGATTAGTAACATTTATAAAACGTGTTAACTATAATTAAATTTCATCTATTCGTTGTAATATCCAAGCATTTTATTCTAAAATATGTTAGCATTTACATTTCCTACATATTATATCATATCAAAGAATAATCGGCACATTACTTAATGGTTAATCAATATGGCTGTAACATCTACATAGTTATCATAGTAAGATTAGTTGCATTATAATTCGAAGTGGATGTCATCTGTCTATTTTGTATTGAGATGGAATAGAGACGGATTTCACAGAATCTTGAATATTGACATGGTTGGTTCTTTAACTACTACAATTCATTAAAAAAATAATTTTATTTATTACAATTGGTTAATTTCTCATTTTTTATGGCTGATAACAAAAGTTAAGTATATAAAGAATATCTGTGAAAGAATAAATTAAATCCTTGCCTCCCCCAAAAACGAAATATTTAAAAATAATCATTTCACGCACACTCGCAAAAATGCTATGATTTCTAGCCATGGCTGTGTGTCATAATGAGGTGGGGAAAAATCAATAAACATGGAAAAAACCGAATGCTGACATCAGAATGATATTATTATTTTTGTTTATTATGTAGGTTTTTATTTTTACCAAGTGTTTATTACTTCTTTATTCTGACGTTATTTCAACAAGTGATTTTTTTTATGGTACCTACATATGTAAAAGTCAATATTTTTAAATTTTAATGAGTGTCAACATTTTTATGTTTTATTGTACCTACTTATGTGTTTACTTGTTTTTTTTTTATTTTGATTTGTATTAAATGCGTGTTGCATTCATAGAATAATAATATAACTATAGAATACTCATTCCCAAACAATACCTCACTGAAAAAGTGAAGCCGTTTTATTGGCCGGCTCGTGTCAATATATGTATGTATGACTCTGCTGGTAGACATTGTTCCTATAGTACTACTCGTTATGACTGCGTTAATAATTTTGCAAGCAGTTAAAAAATTACCTATTTGGTGAACGTATCACGCAGACGGCCAAATGATTACTGAATGCTCGTAGAAAATTAGTCAACATAAAGCAGTCGCGTTTACTGCAGGCTAAAGAGTATTCTATACTATTATCATTCTATGGTTGCATTGTAGATAGGTACTTTGTTTTTTGTACATGGCTATTTTAGCCATAAATTAAATAAATTATTCACGATGAATACCTACAAATAATTTTACATTTCATTATAAAAAATTATTAACGAATAACACTTTCTTAGAACATTGATATTGATTCCAATAATTATAGTGTTGGAATCAATTCATTAATATTCGAGTAACGTGAAACTACCCAATAAACATTGTTTAAACAAGGAATAAGCTAGTTTCAGAGCAATCATTTCTTCCTTAGGAAAGATAACAATTATTGTTGATAGAAAAAATTGTCTTTCGTCTAAGGAAGAACTAATTATAAGGAAATAATAATAAGGAAGAACTAAGTGGTTGGAGGAGGAAGTTGCTGTAGGCTGAGACTCAATATGGGCTGTAGAGCCATTGAATAAGAATAAATATAATTAACGAATTGTATTATATATTTTTTTTATATGAATATGTCCTTGTTAAACAAGTACATATACATCTTCCTACGTTCCCTAAAATAAGCAAATAAATGCTTGTGCTATAGGTGAACGAAATCGGTCGAGGCAGGATTCAAACTCGCGACCACTGGATTACTAGCCCAGCGCGCTAACCGCTCTGACATCGACCCATCTAATTAACCAACTGTAATAAATATAATTAACCAATTGTAATAATATAATTAAACAATTGTAATAAATAATAATTAACCAATTGTAATAAATATTATTAACCAATCGTAATAAATATAATTAACCAATCGTAATAAATATAATTAACCAATCATAATAAATATATTTAAGCAATCGTAATAAATATAAATAACCAATTGTAATAAATATAATTGTTTAATCGTGTCACCACGTTAACTCTGAAAATATTAATAAAAAATAATCATAATAGGTTATTTGTTGCGTGTTGCGAATCACAGTCAAACTTGGTTTTAGATAGTGAGAGGAGACTGACTCATTTAGCTAACTTAAAAGGGTGCCTGCTGCCAGCGTAAATATTTTTCAATTCTAATCAAATTGTTTTGAAAAAAATAACTTAGATAGTTTGAATAGTAAGAAAAATATTCCTTAACTTTTCGATAATGTTCTATGTAAATTCTTGTAAAAAATTATGACATATCGATACCTCCTACGTAAACTACCGTAAGCCACATTTTTACGATTTTGAGTTTTTTAGATATTTGGGTTCCTTTTGGATCGATCTATCAAAAACACAAATAAATAAATTCAAATCGTCCTACAAATACGTTTTTTTACAAACTTAAAATATCGTATCTAATATTTAGAACGACGTGTAGTATGGTATAAACACATACAATTGTTTACGCGGAAAAAACGCAGAGAATTCTGTGATGCTAGTGTAGCATTTTTCCGAAAGTATTGACTCTGTTGAAATTATTTAAATCGTAAATTTTAAATAATATTTTATTTATAACTCATACTCAATATGAACGCAATATGTTAAGATTTGTGTTTCCTGTGAACATTTGAAACTTTAAACTGCTCTCCTCTAAATTTGACTTTTTGCACTTACGGTAGTTTACGTAGGAGGTATCGATATCTTGATATTCAACATTAATCTTATATTTTTAATAAACTATAAGGCGTAGAGCAATATTTTTTCTTAATTAAAAATGTTAAAAATATCTGGAAAAATATTTATTTATATATGTTGTGACATTTGCATTAATCCTTCAGGTATAGTAAAGAAACCTAAAAAAATAATTTATTTTCCATTCAGCGCCATTGCGAAATAAAAGTTACTATGGTTTCTTTTCTAAAACTGAAGCATTGATCATGACATATTTTTTCAGATATTTGTGTCTTCTTTGATTTAAAAAAATATATATTATATTGCTCTACGCCTTATAGTTTTTTAGAAATATAAGATAAATGTCAAATATCGGGGTATGCTTATTATTTTTCTACAAGAATATATCGTCTGCTGACAGGAAAAAGTCACTAACTGCCTATTTTGGCAAAATTGAGTTAACTATGCTATCATATTCACCAAAACACACTTTACATCTGGAAAAAAAATTATCTTCATATCAGGTCCCGTTGCGGAGATTTTTCGGAAAAATATTCATTATCTGCATTTTTTTTCAATTATGCCGTCTGGAAAAAGTCATTGCCCCCAAGTCAAATTGAAAACGCTGTTCGTTTTCGCCAAGCGCTAATTTTTTTTGTATGGGATTTGACGTTTGTTGTAGAAATTTTTTCTACAATAACAAACAACAAACGTCAAATCCCATACAAAAAAAATTAGCGCTTGGCGAAAACGAACAGCGTTTTCAATTTGACTTGGGGGCATTATCGTTGTAATGAAGTCTTTTTTTTACATATTTTTGTATTTAACTACCAACATTCGAAAATTTTAACACATTAACCAAAAAAATTAATTTTCGATAAATACATAGCATCACATCCTAACTGGGTAGGCAGAGAGAAAAGAACGCCATTGTTTTCTATCCCGGATTGCATTTATCGCCTTATTTATATTGATACATAATCTCAACATTTTAGTCTGTTATTCTCATACATCAACCCATGCATGTCCCTAACGGGGTAGGCAGAGAGAACCAAACACTATATTTTTATATCCTGGAACACATACATCGCCTCATCAATATTATACATCATTATTACATGTTCATCTTTTTTTGTGTTTGCCTGACACTGTTCATTTACAGCACAAGTTGGGTATTATGAGGATGCATAAATGTACCTACTTGTTAAACGAACATATTCGTTCTTAAAAAAAAAAACTATATTTTTACATGTATTGTTGATGTTGAAGGTATTTAAGGTTTAAAATTCATAATATGATTTAGAACAAACCCAGGTTTAATATTGGTTAATTCATAAAAAAAATATATAAGACAGAAAATAGAAGTTGATCTGAATATCTTCTGAAAATGTGAGTAAATACCTAAATTTCTATTAATTTTAAAGTCAAGAAAAAAATTTAGAAGTCCTGGTCACAATAGGTATGTACCTTTCATTTGAAACATCTGAAATATTCATGATAGGTACTAATAAAATAAGAATATTAGAAGAATACAAAATAGTTTGGAAGAAATTGCAAAATGGCAATAAACTCGCCACTTGTGCAGGTTGCAAAGAAGTGATTAAAATTTGAAATTTTTTATGAAAGCATTATAATGAATTTTGCCACATAGAAATATTACATACAATCTCACACAGTATGGCAGATGAGCCGTCAGGAAAATCTCATTATATGCAATTTTGTGTTTTTTTCATTCCCTATGAGTTTTTGTCAAATTTGAACATCAAATATAGTTAGATTAGGCTACTTTTTATATATGTTGAAAAATTCATGACAATCTATAAACAATTAAAGAAGTTATGAGAGTTAATATTGCCGAAAAACTTTGACAGCCATTATCTCGAAAATATGTTTGTTGCAGTTAGTGACATATAGAACATAATTAAAAAGTTAAGGAATATTTATCTTTATTAACATTCAAACTATCTTAACATACAAACTATCATTTTTTCAAAATTATTCGTTTTGTAGTAATGATGCAATATCAAATTGAAAAAATAGGTACATTGGCAGCAGTCACCCCCATAAGTGATTGTAGAGTTTATGTAACTTAATAATATGTTTATGTAACTTAATAATAACTGATACATAATTGTAACGGTAAATGACTGTTTGGAATAATACAGAAAAGAAATCTATTAGTTACTTAAATTGTTCACAGTGTTTTTGTTTATTTGTGCATATAAAAAATAAACAAGTTTGACTGTATTCTATACTTATTTCATTGCATTAGAGGATTGAAGACGTTATAGGACTTTATAGTAATGTTCATCCCCGGATCGGTATTTCGGGTATTCCATTGCATTAAAAGGTTATCTAATATATTATTTATTTATAAGTACATAGACTATCAGTATATTTTTTTATTAAACACCTACAAAACGTAAGCTGATTACTAGAAATGTAACCAATAACTAGGTATTGCACTAAAAATGATTTATTTTAATTAAATATAAGTATTGATCAAAATGTGCTTGAAAGGAATGGCTGCAACGTATGAAGATAAAAATAATAAATTCATTAATATTATTTTTACATCTACAATATAAATATAATTAAAACATATATTCTATTTATTGTATATACATACATTATAAACAATAAATATTCTATGTAATACTTTAATAATAAATGCACTCTTACAAAAAATGTATGTAAATATGTGACTTAGTATTAAATTTTCCTATTTCATTGACAAATATTACATGATCCGTATTGTCAAACTATCAAAAAATGTGGTTTCGTTAAAATCACAACCAATGAATGAAGGTTTATTTGCCTATTAATGTATAATAATGACATTTCAATTGAAAAAAATATATTCAAACAATAACTAAATACAAGATTTTTGAAAATTTAAAGAGAAATTTTGATATTTTATATATATTACATGTAGGTATTCAAATAATCTTAAGTTGGTTATTTTTTTCCCTTCGGATATCATATAGTTTTGGATATCATGTAGCTTTGGATATGATATAGTTTTGGATATCATGTAGCTTCGGATATCATATAGTTTTGGATATCATGTAGCTTCTGATATCATATAGTTTTGGATATCATGTAGCTTCGGATATCATATAGTTTTGGATATCATGTAGCTTCGGAATTGTATAGTTTTGGATATCATATAGTTTTGGATATCATGTAGCTTCGGATATCATATAGTTCCTTGACTCAGTTTGTTAGGATATCTGACACTTCAGCCAAAGGTCTCAGGTTTGATTCCCAGTGGAGACACAGGTTTTCAGTCTGAATTTGTGAGACAATTGACATTATGAGTCTACAAAATGTAACAACTTGTTATTGGGTACATGGTAAATTAATATTTGATAATTTTTTTTCTCTTGTAATTTTTTTTTTTCATTAAAAAAATGAATATGTCCTTGTTAAACAAGTACATATACATCTTCCTGCGTTCCCTAAAATAAGCAAATAAATGCTTGTAATTTGAACAAGAGGTGTTAAAAAATTACTTGAATGCAGGCCCTCGCTATAGTATAGACTTCTGGGTGTTTAGAGCACTTTTTCTTGGTTCCTCAAGATATTTGGCAAATAAAATCGGGTATATATTTGCAAATGCGAATAATTCAGGTCTCTATTGATGACCCATTTTGAAATGTTCTTTTGAATTAAATACACCACGCCATAGATCTGGCCTTGGTGTAAGTAACTTATAACTTATGTATTTCACTGAATAATTGTGACTCAGTGACATCTTCTATAACTTGTTATTCTAACGTCAAAAACTTAACATACATACACATAGTAAACCTTCATTCTGACTAAGAAATAACAGTTGGAAGTACAATTATTATAACATGGAAGCTTATGCAAATGATTGTTCTAGGTTTAGCATTTAAGCAGAAGCTCATTTTACATTATTTTCTTTTGGTATTATGTATTCATTTGATTCTTATAAAATAAATTACATTATTTTTTTATATATTAATATATAAGTAACATCAGCAATATAAGTAATACAAGAACTTGGTTATTCCAATCAGGAAAAGGCAATCGTATTGATGCAACACTGTTTATATAAATTGGCAATACTTAATAATCAAACCCATGTATGGACCAAAATATAAATCAATAAATATAGAAGTTTGTGGAAATATTCAATTAGGTGGTTATTAAATAATTTTGATTTTCATTGTCTATTCTTATCATAACCAATTTCGACTGTACTTTATCCAAGTATTTGTATAAATTATGGCCCTTTTTAATTCTGCACAGACAAAAAATTATACATATTATGCCTTGAATTTAAGAGCTTTTAAATTCAAGGGTGCGAATCATTTATGGCAAGCTTCATTCAATATTTGTAAATAGTAACAATCAACGGAAGGCCAATATAACATTTTTAAACATAATGCAATGTAAATGTATACATACAAAGATAATTTATCGCATAAGGTCTAACGCGCGAGTAAAATCGGTGAATTTACAGTAAAATATAAGCTTTTGATAAATCTTATAATATTACATTTGAAAAAATATTATAAAAACATAAAGCCTTATGAGCCGACATTTATTTTTTATTATTTTTCATAGAAAGTATATTTAAATGTAATATAATAAGAATTTTACAAAGTTTTTTTACTCTACTGTAAAGATGCCGATATTGATTTACACGGTGTTAAACTTTATGCGATGAATTTTGAATTTTAACTAAATATAGCATTTATTTAATTTATATTAAATATATTCATGAATTTCCCAACAGCCAATTACAATTATTAATTTACAATGAATATAAAGTTTCATTTAAATAAATTAATGTTTTTGAAATTAAAAAATTCTATATGAAATAGGTAGTTTAATTTCACTTACTAATTTTTTTTTTAATTAACTTTATTCAACATCTGTCCCCCTAAAAAAAGTGTCATTTAGCTCAAGAAAAGAAACAAGATAACTCAATGTATGGAAGTGACAGTTGTCACGTGACTGGCAACTGTCACTTCCATACATTATTGAGCTATCTTTTCTTGTTACTTTTCTTGGGCTAAATGACACGTTGTCTAGGGGGGCTGAAATAATCATATGCAGCTAACTGAAAAAAAAAGTGATCTTAGATAAAAGATAATTGGTTGAAATTTATCCAAGGCATGGCTTCATACACATATTTTAACCATTTTTTGAAATTTCAGGGGGGCAAGTCTGGTCCGACCGGCAAAATCAAAACCCTTATGATTACCCATATCATGGATATAATTATTATATGGAGTTCTATGACATGTAAAGATATAGAACTCCATATAATAAATTATATCCATGATATGGGTAATCGTGAGGGTTTGATTCCTACGGTTGACCAGACTTGCCCCTCTGATGAGGCAAAATAAAGACACAGAATCCATTGAATCATAATAATGTTTTCTTAAAATTTAGAAAAGAAAACATTATTATGAGTTTTTGACATGCACTTAAATTCATTCCATAAATTAATTGAGTTTTTGACGTACATTTAAATTCATTCGATAGAAAGTAATTGAGTTTTTGATGTACATTTAAATTCATTGGATAGAAAGTAATTGAGTTTTTGACATACATTTAAATTCATTCGACAGAAAGTAATTGAGTTTTTGACATACATTTAAATTCATATGACAGAAAATAACTGAGATGTAAAAAAATATCAATTCATGTCAGAAAATAAATCATACTTTAGTCTTATTTTTTTTTACTCTATATGTATAATATACACTACACAAAGCGAATAATATTGAAACATTTCATTTACACATATTTTTTACATTTGAATATCAAATTTTACGCATGTTTTCATTAATCCTAAACATCGAGTAGGAAGCAGATTTGTAATTACATCCTAACAAGCATTAAACATCCTTGACAAGCAAATTGTCAATTCTTGATTAACTCCACTGTCAAAACGTCATTTCTTTATTAACTGTCGCTTGTATCATTGGAAAAAACCCGTGCTGAGGCGAGCATATGTTCCACTGCAAACATTAATACTTAATTTTTTTTTCGCATATTTTTAATTTATAATTTACATTCTTCAAACATTTTGCTAATAAGGCTCAACATAATTTTTATTTTTGTTTTTTTTTTTAATTTTTCATTTAATTTTTGTTTTTTTTTTAATATTATCTAAATCACATTTTATAAAGATGAATTATTATATAATTTAAATAACATTATAATGTACGTATATTTATAATTATAGAAATTTCATTAAAGGTTATATTTGATTACATGTTACAATTGTAAATATGGACTACATAATACTTTTATGTATCATCTATAAACAGGTACTATGGCAATAGCATTATTTTTACATTACAAGAGAAACTTACACCAGTATTCACAGACAAATATGAAGATTGAGGAGGCCTCAAACTTCACTTTTTCTCAGATCACGGGGCTACTTATCTGAAGATGCGACGCAACCAAGGATGAGAATCACCTTTTGATATGATGGGGGAAGGATGCAACCTTAGGAACCTGATTATGGCGAATGGCAAGGTGATGGTAGTCACTGCATATTGGAGTGGTGGGGTTTAAACCAGCCGAATACGTAAACTATCTAATTTTTAAGGTGACGGGATAGACTCCAAGGTACTTTATGGATGTTCATTACACCGTACTCTTAAAAGCTACGTCTTCAACAAAAATACATATTATTCTCTCATTATTTGTTTACACATTAGACCAATACAGTCTGTGTTATTTTGTCTACTTTTTTCGTAATATTTTTTTTTTAATACATAATACCCGTTTTCTCTGATTTTTTATCCATAACTCAAAACTTATAAGGCTTTAAAACATGAAAGTTTTTTAAATGATAGGTAAATCGAATATATCTTTTAATTGCATATACGCAAACATTGGATTTTTTTTCCCAATGGAAAAAAATTCAATGTTTGCGTGTATGCAATTAAAAAAGAATATTCGATTTACATACACATTGGTACAAGTAGGTAAACAAGCCAACAATGAAACAATATTTCTGGCGCAGTTCAGGGGTGAAATCTTTGCAAGACACCGTCACCTCATTTATAAGGACTGTTGTTTTCATTGTTTACAAATAAACTAATCTCTCAATAGATGGCGTTACAAAAAATGGTTTCTTCGTTACCTCATAGATGGCAATAGTATAATTTCGTATTATTCAGGTGAAATGTTTACACATTATTCAAATATATAGAACTTTCAAAAATTACATTGATAAGGGAACTCAATAAAGGCATAATTGGTGAACGTTGCGCAAGCGCATAAAGTGATCACGTAAACCATACGATGACAGGTCATAAGCCCTGTAGGTGCCTGAGTTCATGGTTCTTCTATGATATCCCAACTATCATAGAAGAACCGTCTCTATTGAGATGTTATTGTCAATTAAAATATAAATGATAGGTATTTCATAAATCTATAGATTGGCTCGATACGTTTTCACACAATGTTCTCACTTTTTTGACAAATCAAATATACCATATTATTTTATGTAATGCTCGATTCAAATACAATAACTCGGGCGTACACGATTGTAATCTATAAGGACGTACATTCTCATACAATAGTTTCAAAGTTTGCATTGGACCCTCAAAGTTACATTGTATTTCAAAGTTATATTGACTTACCCTGCCTTTTAATGGTATATTTTTAAAAATAAACAAAAAAATTGAGGCCTGAAGCCTCCTTAATTCTTATAATTTGTCTATGAATACGGGTGTTAGGCTAGTTAGTAATCAAGCAATATTATGAATATGTAATAATATTATCAATAAATTTGACTTCAAAGGTAGTTCGTTTGTTTCTTTAGATTGTTTTATGTTATTTTCAAATTTAAATTGATTGATGGAAATGTATGTTTTTTACGATTCCAAATATGAATTTAGTTGACCAAAAAATAAATGTTCATTATTTAAATATTGATGCAATGGCTATTTTCAAATTTTATCATGCCAATCATAGTTAGTGCATGGTTTAATTCCAAATTTAAATTTGATCATTGATTGCTAGTACCAATAAATTGATCGGTGCATTTTTTTTTTAATAAGATTTTAATTAAATTATCGTTAATGCAAAATGGTGATAAAAATTTAAAAGAAAAGAAATAAATAATAGCTTTAATTTCTCAATATTTTGTGTACCTATCCTACCAATAATTGTCATAGTACTAATGGTTTAAGTATTTCTAAAGAAGTAATCTATTCCACTTCAAAAGACCACTCTCACTAAAACGTAGATCATATTAAGAGGACATATAACGCTAAACTTAGTGACTGAAAACATGATATATTAAAACCGCCCAATGCACTATGAAGTTACGCGTTAGTAAGGGTAAATATCGCGTGCGTTAAAAAAGGTTTATACGTGATTTAATTTATCGGAAACCCCAAATTTACGCAAAGTAAAAGTAAGTAGCGTATAAAATATTTATTTCTCTATGACACATGGTTATGGAGTAATTTTACAAAAATGCTGTAAAAAAGGATATTTTTTATCATTTATTTATGGGAATTTAGGCTTAATTTTAAATTTGTGTGACGAACATTCACTAGAGAAATGTTGAAAAGACTTATACTATTTTTTCTAAAAACACACTGTTCAACATATTTGAGAGATTTGATTTGAAATTGAGGTGTTTAGGTTTATATGGCCCCTTAAGCCCATTTTTGACTCTGTATACCTTCGTTTAAGGAGTTGGTACTGGTACCGGGTGTGTGATATACCTTTCCATGAGTGTTTTCTCTTACGTGGTATATACTGTGGTGTAAAGTTCATCAAACAATGATCAAATTAAAGATTGATAATAAGACGTTAAATTATTAAAGCAGAAATCATTTGAAAAAACAGATAAAATTTAAAAAAGTAATCTTCATTGCTCCAAACTTTTTATGATTTTATTTTTTCTCTTAAATGTGTTTCTATGTTTCTAGGCTATTATAATATTACATACTCTTAAAACTATGCAACAATAAATATTTTTTAATCAATAGGTGCTTAGAAATATTTCATAAAAAATGTATACACACATCTATATTATACACCGCCTTCTATGACTGTGGAAAATGATTAAAAAATGCTGCAGTTTTTAAATGTAACACTTAATCAATCAACCAACATGAAGTTGGTGTTTTGATTCATACCAAAGATTTCCATGTAATATACTAGATGGAGTACTCCGTGCATTGAGTGAGTCATGGTATAACCGCGCATTTGACGTCTTGGTTGGCAACATATTGCAGTTTTACATAATATTTCAACACTTCCTAGATAACTGTTCTCTAAATCTTAATGAACAAAGTGTTTTTTTCGACAAATAAATCCGAAAACAATTCACATTAATCGTTACTCTCTATATAAAAACAATGTAGTCTGCCAATCAAGTTGTCAAAAAGCCTCACTTTGATTCATACCAAATTTATATGAAATTTATATTATATTATATGAAAATCTATGATTTGTACTAATAAAACATTTTAATAGTATGTAACTGGATTTATTAACTTTAATTGATAGATAATGTCGCCATTAGCAACAATTTAGTAGGAAAAAATGCAGAAACGCCCCCCTAGACACGTGTCATTTAGCTCAAGAAAAGATAACTCAATTTATGGAAGTGACAGTTGCCAGTCAAGTAACAACTGTCACTTCCGTACATTGAGTTATCTTTTCTTGAGTTAAATGACACATTGTCTAGGGGCATGATCTCTAGTATGAAGTTCATATAACTTATTTCAAATTTGATGTCTTGTAATATTTCGTCAAATCTAGTCTGTCATACAATATTCTAGAACATCAAAAATGTCATTACAAATTGTTCATAGAACACGGTGTATACAATAGATAATTATTTCTAAATACAATGTCATATCGTCATATTATGGAAACTACACATTTCATTGATTAAATATCAATATTATTACAACTAGCGTACGTATCATAGTATTGTGTATTTTATGAGAATATTTTTTTATTACAAAAACTACAAGACTATAAAAAGCAAGGTTTAAATTATTAACAACCAATTTTGGAAGCCTAATTTTTTTGACGAATCCAAGCGTATCACAATATTAATAATAATTATAATCAATTAATCTAAATGAGTGAATATTACGCGCTAATATTTAATGCTAAGGATATGATTTAAGGCTAAATGTTGTACATGTATAATATATAATTGATTGTTATCATAATATAACTATTTTTGTTTGATTATTACATTGATGAGTGTTGCTATTTATAATACATATATTATGCGGAAAGTCATTTTTTTTTTAAACCGGAATATGGAGTTGTAATAATGGATTGGAAAAATGGAATACAAAAATAAAACCTATGAGATATTACAACATTTGTATTCAGAGACAAATATGAGGCCTCAATTTTTCTAAATATATTTGTAGTGTACGTAAGTGTGAAAGGGATATCGTATGTGAAAGAGACGGATGTTGTGCCTATATAGGCTTGGTATAAAAGAGTAGAAAGGCATTCTGCCATAGGGCCCGTACTGAGATAATACAGAGATTGATTACAGAGATAACTACTGAGTTATTTATTGAAGAAGACCATCCACAATATTTAATTAAGGAGATAGTACTGTGCACCCCATCACATTACATCACAATATTTGTAAATATGTTTTATGCATATAGATAGATTTTATTAGAGTAGCATTTTAACGCTTTTGGAGCAAAAAGTGTTAAACAATGATATATTATCTCAAATAAAGAGAAAAATTGAGGCCAGAAGCCTCCTCATTCCTGATGTTTGTCTCTATATACGGGTGTGAGATCCAACATTCTCTGATACCGAGTGCTGATATAAGAAACAAGTGTAGGACAGAAGGTATTGTAGAGGGGAGCAGATCCAGAAGAAGATTTTGGAGCGACAATGTGGCCAGGATGGATGGTAACAGGCCCGCGTGTGCTGCGACTGATGCAACCCCTTCTGGACAATGTCCTATTCGAGTTTGATAAATTTAATCTCTGAATGATATCATTAATTTTAATTCAATGGTCTGCTTTAAGATGTTGAGACATAGACATTCAAGGTTGTTTCAGATAGTGGCAAATAACTTGAAAATGTTATGTGGATACCAAGAATTGCAAACTGGAGGAGAATGGTGGAGGACAGGGACAGCTGGAGGAAGCCAGGGCCCACACAGGACTGTACTGCCATTGATGATGTCATGTGAATGCACAGAACGAAAATTCATTGAAGTCATACGTAGAACAAAATTGTCTTTAATCACTAGACTTCGTATTTTGGTCACATAATGATAGGAAAAAAATACTCAATCCTTAAGATGATCATAAAAGCGAAATAAGGGGCCACGAAACGCACGCCTTGCGTCAAAATATATAATGACAATGCAGCTTATGGGGGCGACTGCTGCCAACGTACCTATTTTTTCAATTTGATATGGCAATCATTACTACAAAATGAACCATTTGAAAAAAATAACTCAGTTTGGATATTAATAAAGTAAAATATATCTTAACTTTTTAATTATGTTCTGTATATATTCTTGTAGAAAAATAATAAACATTCTCCGATTATGGACATTTATCTTATATTTCTAAAAAACTATAAGGTATAGAGCAATATATATTTTTTAAATTAAAGAAGAACAAAATACCAGGAAAAATATGTAGTGACGTTGCATTAATGCATCAGGTTAAGTAAATAAACCAAAAAAACTTTTATTTCGCAATGGCGCTGAATGGAAAATAAATGTTAGGCTTTTTTACTAAAACTGAAGCATTAAAGCAACGTCACAACATATTTTTCCAGATATTTTTGTCTTCTTTGATTTAAATAAAAAATATTGCTCTACGCCTTATTGTTTATTAAAAATATAAGATATACTTTAAAAATGGGGTGATGCCATTATTTTTCTACAAGATTTTATACAGAAAATTATTAAAAGGGTTTATTTTTATTTATTAATACCCAAACTATCTAAATTATTTTTTTCAAAACGATTTGATTAGAAATAATGATGGTATATCAAATTGAAAAATAGGTACGTTGGCAGCAGTCGCTCCCTGAAGTGTAAAGTTGGCTGTGAAAAAATACAATTGTTAAGACATCACTGGAAATAAACTAAATGACTTTCCAAACAACCCAGTATTAAAAAATATTTTTCTTTTATCTATAATCAAGTACCGAAGCTTTTTTTCGAGTGTCACCACATTATAAGATTTTAACTAAATATTCAGTAAAAAAAGTTATCTTTTTGAAATAATTATTTCATTTTAACATTGAATTCAGTCAACTTGTTGCATTTTTAATTTATTATTTGGAAATAAGCTACACAACACTTTATCTTGTATCAAAATCTAAAATATTATGCTAACAATTTGGACGTACATTATAGGTACTGGATCACGTGGTTTCATAATCAGTCTGGTGTAACGCAGGGGAAATCATAAAGATTTATAACATTATCATACGAATATTGGGTATTTTTGCTGTAAAGTTAAAAATATAATATGTGAACTCTTTAAACTACAATAATATTTTATCTAAAAATAACACTTAATTTGCAAATAATTATAACAATTATTCAACGTAAATATCTGTTTTTTTATTAGGTACACGTTATTTCTTTTGATTGATAATTTAAATTTTCAAAATGATTTATAACATCATTCATATATAATTAATTTATTATATTATTTTGTACAATAATTATTCCGATCCTTTCAGTTTTTTTTTCTATATTGTCAACAGATAACGAAAGAAAAACACAGGAGACTACATCAACAATAACGTTATGTACATAATAATCTTTTGTTGTGTTCAGTTTGCTTTATGCAGTTAATTGTTCAACCATTCCAAACCAACTCTTACACATATCTGAGTTGTAAAATTTTTATATAACATGTCTCAGTTTCGAAGCGAGTATTCTTATGGCAATGTATCTGACATGAAACGAGAGAAATAAAATCAATTGTTTTTTTTTTATTAGGGGTGTTTAATCAAATTTAAAATATTCTTGATTCCTTCCAATATCATTTGACAATATGTTGCAAGGAATATGTTGAACTCTAAAATATTCCTTTTTCCTTCATTATCATTTGACAATATATTATACAAGAGTACGAGGTTACTCTTAAATACGACATAGAGTATCACCGTATTGACTGAATTTATCAATGATTTAAATCACAATTGTTGCTCATCGTTCATAACTTATTATTAATGCGTGATTGTTTTTTGTACATACAAGTATTTCAATAACAGTAATATGAAAATCAACAAAGAACTATATTTTATATACATATTAAACAACTTAAAACTAGATATGATTGAATGCATAAACAACTGATTTTTACAGTTTTGTAGGGACATGAGGCTGCCTATAAATACTCCTCACCAATCACGGGCTTCCTCAGTTCTTTCGGGCCACTTGTTTGATAAACATTGAATTGATAAACGCATGCAGTTTCCATACATCCCACATTTAGGTACCAAAGTATCACATTGGGGTCACCACTATAGGGTATATTTATGTATGTGGGATGTAAAAATTGTATGTTAGGATTTAAATTAAATTTTTACTAAAATAGTGGCCCCAGAAAACTGATAAAGGCCGTGATGGGTGGAGAGTACATATAGGCAGCCGGAGGATCTGCCTTATCTATCCAAAGTTTAATATTAGCTCATTTAAATACTAACAATAAAGCTTCATTAGCAACACTATCTGTGCTCTAATGCAATGTTAGGTACATTGACAGTCATAATATTTATAAGACAATTAATGTCAAAGTTTAAATTTTGTAGAATTTCATATTACTCTTCATGTATAGTTGTCATTATTCATCATAGCCATCTAAGATATAATATATTTATGACAAAATGGCATTGCATTAAAGCAATTATTAATAAGAAATATCTAGATGCTAGTGTTTTATTTTTTATCAACTTACAGTAGGTACACTATATTATTTTTTGTGCTGACAATATTTTAATTATATGGCAATTTTTCTTGATAAAACAATGCATAATATAATGTTATTTTAACTGATTTCATAATATGCTATAGTCAACTCAATATAACAAAAATAAAATATAATTATTATTTAACCAAATACTTATAAGATTAACTTGGAAAATAATTCATTGAAAAACTTTTACGAATTTATAATAATCAAACAATATTCAATTTTGATTCATAGACAGATAGTCAGAATATTCCATAGAGCCATGTTTTTTAACATATAATATGTTAAGTAGCAAAAATACCAGAAAAATTCAGACATGGCATGATATCTATGTAGTGAATAGTAAGCCACCTGTAGGCCTGTAGTAAACATTCGAGATTATAATATTATAGTTTCAGATTCATTTTCTTAATAGGTAGACAAGGAATATTTTGTCTGTCTTAATATGCTTGAAGCATTTTGCATTGTCAGAATGAGGTGAAAAATTGCCATAAGAGTGTTGAGAGAAGTGTAAAAATATAAAACTGCTGGAAGACACATTCTCATCATAAGTTGAAGAAGACAAAATCACTTTTTGGATATTATTTAGTTTATCGCCATACATCACTTATATATTTACAATACAATATTTGATTAATTACTTAATTGCAATTTTGTGATAAAAAGAATATATTTTTTGACATTTCTATTTAAGGCATCACAAAATATGCAGTGAATGATTTTATTCCGTTTTGTTTTGATTACAAATAATGCTGTTATAGAACTAAATATAATTTGAGTCTATTCGACAGTATTTGAATTACAAATGTCAATGGAAAAAGATACACAATAAAATTGAACCTATGCCTCAGATAGTTGTAAGAATTATTCAAATATTTCATAAAATAAATTTTTATTAACTAAGAATTCGTTATAATGTTATTCAACTATTTATATCAATTTTAAATTTTGTAACATCACTACTGAAGAATGTTTGAAAACAATATCAAATAAATGACCATATTTTTACTATCTAGATTGTGTAGATGGCAGTGGAGAATAAAAATTTATTACAATAAAAAGTAAGTTTGTTTATATTTTGTAAAAGAACAAATATTGAATTTAACAAGAATTAAAATATTCTGCAAAGAGTAAGAAGAAATGCCTTAAGAAAGTAAGAATGAGGACTTTGGGCAAGTGTCATATTAACTCTACCTATTATTATATTTTGATATTAACTCTATAACCTCATCAAATTCCACAGAACATGTATACTATGTCCGTGTTGAATACTGAGCTTCCTAAGAGACTTGGGACCAGCCCCTCTGGACACTGTGTCATTTAGCTCAAGAAAAGAAACAAAATATAAATAAAAAGATAACTCAATGTATGGAAGTAGGATACCCTAATCTTCACACCATTTTTTTAAACCTAACCTACAAAAGTTTGGTAAAAATAGGTTGTTTAGGTTTGTTTGTAGTTATAACTGCGACTGGCGTGATCCATATCCATGGAAGTGACAACTGTCACTTCCATACTTTGAGTCATTGAGTTATCTTTTCTTGTTTCTTTTCTTGACCTAAATGACACATTGTCTATGAGGGCTGAAAGGATACTGTAAATGGAAACCTGGCAAGCAGGAGGAACATAATAAACTTAATGGTCTGTGCATTATCACTCCAACTTATAAATAAATGAGTTAACAAGATAAAATATTGTACATTACATTAATCAAATATTGTATTCACATATATTCCAGAGAGGCTTGTTATTTACTCATTGGAAGAACTTGAGGAGCTCGTTGTGCTCTCACTGACTGTCTTTGTCAATATCCTGTGTGTGGTGTCCATCATGTCGTAGCTATGCGGCACAGGGATGTTGTAGTCGGGTATCGGTGGGAGGATGTTCATCTCAAAAGCACCGGAGATATTCCCTGGTGGGGAGTAGTGAGCCACGACTATGATCTTGCCCGCTCTGGAGCGAGCCTTACCCACTCCAAAGAGGCGGGTGGCTACCCAGACAATTTGAGTAAAGTGACCTGGAATTAACATTGTTGCCAAGATGAGGAAAAAATATTTTGAGTAGTATAGATATCGGCAAATATCTTGATATACAAGTATTTCGGAAAAAAAACAGATTTGCGCTCTGTGGAGCCTACATGATTTCTCAAGTTATTTACCAATAGTAATATATAATTATAATATAAGTATAATTTGTTATAATAGAGTAAATAAATGCATACATCAATGTTTTTTTAAAACTATAAAAAGATACTCCTGAATTTACACTATCGGTATAGCTCCTAAAATGTACATAAGTAACAGTAATGGACTCAGTGTAACCCTATTTTTATTTAAACTTAAAAGCATAAAAAAGATTTGACTTGTTAGATAAAATAGTTTAACTTTATATTGCAGAATTGAATTAAAAATAGGTAAACAATTCCTCGAGATGGATTTTATAAAAAAAATACCTGCATTGACGTTGGCATGAAGAATATCCGGTTCTTTGAAATAGTCATATTGTCTGACAGCAGCATACCAGTACGATGACACTTCTTGTCCTATAAAAAATAATATCAAACACATCATCATCATCATCATACCACCACGTTATATCCCACAATGTAGGATAATCAGTGACAGGTGTGCATAATCTTATAAAAGTAGGCAAGACACATGCTTGTATCCCCACATGCCAGTCTCGTCTCACCTAAAAAGGCACTACATTCAGAATGTGTGGTGAACCTCACTGCTGAACTATGGTAGATGTTGTTGCAATATCACACATGTGCAATCACGTGTGTGTTTTATTATCACTGTTTTCGGGTTGTTTAGAATGCATCACGTCACTTTGAACTGGGTGCCCTCGTTGAGCGAGGTGGCAACATAACCTCTCTAAGTTTACTAATGCTGCATGCAAGATAAATTCCTTGAAGTGAAATTGGGGTGGTAATTTGATGAGAACAGCAGATGATCGATGAACCAAACGTACCCTGGAGTGACTACCAAGAACTGGCTCCTGAGTCGGGCAGACCACGAGCAAGATAAAACCAGAGACAGAAGGTTAATGGCACAGGATTCCGAGGGATAGAGTAGCATGGAAGATGAAAGGTAAAGCTAATGTTTAATACTGGACTAATGATGATGGCTGTAGATAGCCTAGTTTGTACACCAGTTTTTGATTTTGATACCTCATGTACAGACAGTTTATCTAGTATTCACACCAATTTAGTTTTTTTATTTTAATATTTTAGTTACTTTTTTAATATATAATGCAACTGGCTCACGCCAGTCGCAATTATAACTACAAACAAATCTAACCAACCTATTTTTACCAAACTTTTGTAGGTTAGGTTTAAAAGATCGGTGTACCTGTCCTACATCCTAGGATATCACCAGGGATACCAGGCGAAGGAAAATGTGAACAGTCGTAAAAAAATACCTGTTACGTCAGTCTGCAGTGAGTTGACCGGTCTCTGGTAGAGATTTTGTCCAATCTCACGGTCGTTTCGATAAAGGAACTTGTTTGTGTGCGCCAAGTGGTTGGCCCAGCTCTGGGCTAAACTGCAAAGCTACAAAGAAATCATTGTTCTATTAGATGTAGGTACCTAACTAATTAATATATTCGTATTGCAGATAACAATGGACCTCAGCTAAATGTACATTTACAAAATACGAATATAATCTACCAACTATAAAGAATATCAAATCTTTACAAGAATCTGATTACCTATAATAGATTGAATTTTACATATTTTTTAATAATTGAAAACAATTTGTGCATATAAAACATAATGACTAAAAATGACTTATGCATTATGCATTAGCCACAGCATTAGCTCAATCAATTATTGCACGATTGGTTAGGGTGGCGGTGGTAAAATTAATATGGACCCTCTTATCAAGGCACATGTAAACCTCTTCATTAAAATATTTCATTAAGGTCATTGCGGTCAGCGGTGTAATATGATTAATATGTAATATGATTGATATTACACCGCAACACAATTACGAGACGACACACAGCTGCATTGACTCATTACTCCAAAGACAAACACAACATTTGGACAAAGACATTACTTCTATTCACTGTAGTGTCCGACCGAAGGTCAGATTTTGGCCGAAGCCGAAGCCGAAACCGATTGTTCGGCCTTAGCCGTAGCCTTCGGCCTTCGGCCGAAGCCGAAGGTTTGATTTTACTAAAAAATCGATTAAAATAAATAATCTGCTTTCGTGACTTAGTTGGTTAGATATCTAACTACTGAGCCAAGGGTCCTGGGTCGTTTGATTTTACTAAAAAAATACAGTGCACAAACACAAATTTATTAATAATGATTAATTATCACGTGCGTTCAGAACGGATCTTGTTTTGTTTCTGTCGACAGTCGGCACGCGACACTGGGCCGGCCGAATCTATACACCCGCTACACATGTCATGTTCCCGCATGTAAATACAAGTTTTCACTGTTTTTAGCGGCTGACAAAAAGCTTCGGCTTCGGCCGAAAATTCGGGTTATTTTTGGCCGAAGCCGAAGCCGAAGGTGTTTTTTTTTGCCGAAGGTGGCCGAAGCCGAAGCTTCGGTCGGACACTACTATTTAGCTCCAAAAAAATTCAATACGATAAAAAATAAAGGACAAATAGTGGATGAAATATTTAGAACTCAATAAAAAAATATAAACATGGATTAAAAACAAGGGCATAATATACTGCGGAAACATGATCTAGTAACAATAGCTTAATTTTTTATTGTGTAGGTAATATATTGATGTTGCGCCTCAATCTGTATAGCTGATAGGCAGTATACCTACGAGTTTGCACTAATCAGGAGTTCGGCATTCTTCGGTAGTTCGGAGATCCAGTAATCAATGAATACTGTAATATATTGATGTTGCGCCTTACAACAGTCAATCTGTATAGCTGATAGGCAGTATACGAGTTTGCACCAATCAGGCAATCAGCATTCTTCGGGAGTTAGGAGATTGATATAAACGAGTGTCTGGGGTAAGGCCGGGGCGGGATTGATCGTAAATAGATCGTTTATAGTGCTCTCACGCTGTGGTTAAATTCTTTACTATTATTGTACTTCTATCTTAAAGATCTAATTACTTTATTCAAAAATAAACTTTGTAAATAGTCAACGCGTTTATTTATTTAACAATATAATGTTATTAAAAGTACCATATATTAAATATTGTATAATACCTATGTATAATATTGACATAATAATTAATTTATTGTTCGTATATTGTGATTAAGTATTTTGGTTTTCAATAGAAAAAATATTACAAGAAAATCTTTGAGAGAAAAAAATAAATCCTTAAACCCCATCCACACAAAAAGAAAATAAATAAGGTGCCCTGTCGAGTCACGTGTTACCGAGCACTGTTGGGTTGAGAGATCCTCGCCATGACTGACGGGTCTCCACGTTTGTGGTTGGACTCTTAGTGTTAGTGGTATGAAATATGCATGATAGTAGGTTCTTGTTTTGTCCGACGAGCAGCCACTCCGGGGATGAAAAGACCTACATGTTCTAAAACATTCCCTATAGAGTGGGGTAGGAGACTGCGAATACACTTAAGTAATATTAACAATCGAAGCAGCAATATTACCTCAGCCGACATAGAAAGTACTGGTGCCCCGTGCCTCTGTCTGTAGACGTTGTGCCAACAGAGACACTCGGTGATGAAGTCGCTGTCCTGCCAGGCAGTGCGGACCTCATTCAACTCCACGACCATACTCAGAGGGCGGTTGCACAGCAACTGAAAACAATGCGGAAATATCTTAACAGTATATCATCTAAATATTGTGAAGCGAAAACTTCGGACTCCTTTTTTTAAGAGCCAAATTAAATCGATAACGCTGCTGGGTTGCAATCCCTACAGCACCCCCTAGACAACGAATCATTTAGCTCAAGAAAAGAAACGAGAAGAGATAACTCAATGTATGGAAGTGACAGTTGCCAGTCATGTGACAACTGTCACTTCCATACATTGAGTTATATTTTCTTGTTTCTTTTCTTGAGCTAAATGACACATTGTCTAGGGGACCTGACTTGAACTGAAAAACTTTATCAGTCACAAAATATTTAGGGGAATTAAAAAAAAAAAAAAAAATTGTGTGACAAACATTCACTAGAGAAATAATGTTTAAAATACTTTGCAGTTTGGCGAGAAAATGTAATTGTATTTTTTTTTATTAAAAAATAAATAAATAAAACAAAAACTTATGTTCAACATATTTGGGAATTTTTAATTCAAATTGGGGTGTTTAGGATTACTATGAAAAAGTGTGTCCCATTTTTAATCACCAGTGTGACCGTTTTCCAAACTGCCGAAAATACCGCACTTGTGGCGAAAATATACCAAAATATACTAAACCCAATGTGAAAAAATACCAAAAAAAATACTAAATTTTTAAACGATATTTGGGAACATACTAAGAAAACACACATATATTTATAGTATAATTGTAAAAATTGTTACGTATATAACGTGGAAGAGCGTGGAAAACGAGTTAATAACCGGATAAACAAAATAATATAGCTGGGGAGAAAGAATGTGTCGCGAGTAAGAAATTGGATCATATGAAATTCGGTTTTATGTACAGAATAATAATGATCATTTTTGCAGAAAAGTCAAATTAAACACATTAGCTCTTGCTGAAAAGAATTAAAAAATAATCGGCTGTCATGTACCTGAAAATCCAAATATTATATTCAAGGCAAAAATAATATATAATTGAAAAGATCTTACAAAATCTGAGCTGCTCCCGTACTGGAGCTATTAATTAAATACTTAGCACTGTCACTTAACTACTTTCGAAAAAAAAAAAAATTTAATCGCCCCGTAGATATGAAAAAAAACTTGATTTTTCTTACATAGAGTATGATTAACAAAAGATTGAGATTACTTTAAGATTTAAGATGGTGCTTCTGAAAGAAAATTTATTATGAAATTCATTTCTGTTCCTATTCAGGACAATCTTTTTGCTCGTATTTTCGCTTCATAATAATTATTAACTCCACCAAAACACAAAATGTCAACAAACTTTGTTCAATGTGGATGATACATTTAATTTTACAGTAGTTATTTAATGTTCGATACTTTTTAGTATTTTTTAGAATAATAGTGATTTCGGAAATTCATCAAATTTTTCTTATTAAAAAGTCACCAATTAAAAAATGTAATTCAAAAGATCCCGCCACCACCATGTCCATCGATGAGTAAATAATAGAAGTAAAGAGCGATAAAATTATCATAGACAAAAAAATTCATGTAGACAGAATATTAAAAAATACCTAAAAATGGTATTTAATTTTCCAAAAATCACAAAATATACCAAATAATACCAAAAATTTCAAAAATACCAAAATTTGCTAACTACGACATCTAGTATTGTTAGGTATAGTTGTCGCCAAATAACTTGAACTTTTAGCCGAGAATGGGGGCGATTTGCACGTAAACCGACGAAGAAAAAAGACACAAATATGCACTCTGCGCAACCGGAAGCTCGTTTAATATGTTTGGCGAATATTATATAAAAATCAATGGCATAATGTTGGAAAGTCCCAGTATCAAGGTATTCAAATAAATAAAAAAAAACGCAAAATCGCCATTGTTGGGTGATAATTTCAAATTTGCAACAATTTTTATGCTCTCGTAAACTTAGGGTGGGAATTTTATCACAGAATTTCAAGATAACCATCGATATTTGATTTGTGTAAACCCGCTTTCATTTCATAAATAAAACCTACCTACCTGCTTGTGAGATAAATTAAAAAAAAAGAACATTATGTAAAAAGAATATATTTTATGTTGTTTTAAAACGATTTTTAATTAAATGTCAAAAGTGTTACCGTTGTTTATACGGCAATTTGAGGATACGCTTCTAATTGGTGTTTGAAAAATATTAAGTTATTGAAGATGTCCTCACGGAGGGATAATATGGGCGGTTTGTCCAATAGAGCAAGGACAAACAATACAGAAAATGAGGAAGATGATAACGATGTGACAGAGGAAGTAACCTTCTCTTCTTGGAAGAGCAGCATGACTCAGTAACCAATTATAATATTATTGTTAATAATAAACTTAGCAATTTCGTCATGTCACGACTCTTCGACAATAGCCTAATTTCACTTCTTTTTTAAACAAAAACATTCAAATTGTTAATTTTGCTAAATTTATACAAGGTCGCCTAAGAACGATCCAAATGCATAGGCCATTGCATCATTTGGGTCTACTTGTTACTATCGCCGAAGGAATGACGAAGGGCAGAAACTATAGAGGTAGCCCTAGAGACAGTTATATGGACCAGGTGATCAGTGATGTGCATTGTAGCATCTACCAAGAGATGAAGAGTCTGGCGGACAAAAGAGATATATTATGGAGATATATTATGGAGTGGTTGGTGCCAACCAATCTTAGGATTCAGAAGAAGAAAGTGTAGGAATTGGTTGAAATCTGTTTTTAAATAAACAAAATCTAAATAATACAAAAATGCCATAATCTCCTAACTTTAAAATTATAATAGCAGCTAAAATCATAGATCTAGATTTTGAAGCTTCAACAAAACCTCACAGATTAAAACTAATGACAATTCTGATTGGACAAAATTACGAAATTTAATTCTTCAGATGAATTTCAGAAAAAATAACTTCTCGTGAGTGGAAAAACCTATGTACATTATGCTACATTGCTACAATCTGCATAAAATGCACAAGTTTTTTTGATACAGTACTACTTTTCTGTAGTACATTTTTTTGACGAGGGTCTCTTGAAAATCAAGTTTTGTATACATTTAGTTAACAATGGAGAAATAAAGCAATAATTCTATCAAATAAATATCTATTATTATCAATTGATAAAATACCTACAGTTTTTTAGTTCAACTACTTCGCGTGATTTTTGGTTTGACATATTATACAAATAATATATGCCTAATAACAAAAATAAAATAGATTTCACAACCGTTAATTACGCAGAATAGCGTTTTTACTCTTCGCTAACTCAAAGGGATATAGTTGGGAGGTGTGAATTCGCAATTAGGCTATTTCTTTATTGCAGATTATCAACTAGTATCATGCCGAGATTGTATTTTGAAAGTTTCATCACAATGTACCTATCTGTGTGCTGTATACTCACTTTTATAAAATGGCATTGAAAAATTATCAAGTTTTCATTGAAAAATTATCAAGTTTAATTTTGGAACCCCAATGAAAAGAACCAAATTTAAAATACTGTTTTCTATCCCCCCCTTTCGCTTGGTCCATCACTTCTGGGTTACTCTGTATAAACATCACAATCTAGATGCTGGGTTCTGGGTATCACATCTGCCCCCCTAGACAACGTGTATGCTCAAGAAAAGAAACACAGAAAGAAAACTCAATGTATGGAAGTGTTATTTGCCAGTCACGTGACAACTGTCACTTCCATACATTGCCCCCAAGTCAAATTGAAAACGCTGTTCGTTATCGCCAAGCGCTAATTTTTTTTTGTATGGGATTTGACGTTTGTTGTTTGTTATTGTAGAAAAAATTTCTACAACAAACGTCAAATCACATACAAAAAAAAATAGCGCTTGGCGATAACGAACAGCGTTTTCAATTTGACTCAGGGCCATTGAGTTATCTTTTCTTGAGCTAAATGAAACGTTGTCTAGGGGACTGAGATGCAAATACATGGATTGGTTGTTGATATTTCAGGTTGGAGATATGGCTGTCATATGCGGTGGCCATCATGGGAATAATATTCTTCTCCCTCTTCATCTTCCGTCTTACCATGAACAACACGTGCGCCATGGGCGAGGATCTCTTCGAAATTCACATTGACCAAAATCTCATGGAAGATTTGAGCCCGCAGAATAAGGAGAACGAATACACAAGACACACGAGAGTAAGCAGCACCTGTCCTATTGAAAAATTGGTTCGGAATAAATGAAACCGCGTCTAGGGATTGCAATCCAGCAGGATTTTTGCCTATTTTCTTGAAAATTGCTGGATCTGCGCTGGATCCAGCAATTTTTAATATTTAATAAAGACTAATATTCTCAAATATAAGACAATTAAGTTGTTTTTCATCATCATTGGCGCTACAGCCCTGTGTGCAGGGCCGGATAAACATGTTTTTGCGCCCAGAGCAATATATTTCAAACCGCCCCCCCCCCCCCCTCCTTCTCAAATGTTTGGAATTTCAATATTATATTATGCAGTATATTATGCAATATTATACAGTAAAAATCAATATATTAATATAAACCAAAGAACAAAAATAAATTATAATTCTACCTATTCCTATTCATGTATGTACCGTATTTTTATTATTTTTTTTTATTTTATTTAACAGTTTGTATCCTGAGAAGTAGGCATTTTAAACTAAAACCTTAGGTCTTACAATTTTTAAAGTATTGGATCATCACATAAACCGTTTAAAGTAAAATATAATTTAAAAGTCCTTTTAACTATCTCAAGTATTATGTAAATAAACTAAACTTAATAACTAATGTTAACACTAAAAATATCATAAAAACTATTTTTAATTAAAAAAAACTCAATATAACTATCAAATTCCAGTAAAAATTTAAAATCACACCAAACTTAAAATAAAAAAAACAAATCGCGATTCTAATTAACACAAAACACTAAATAAGTTCTTGGTATAATAAATACCTACATAAATTAATATTAATAAAACGAGGTATGCCAATGAATTTTACACAAAACAGCACACGAAATCTCCCATTGATTTCGATACACTTTGCCGACTAGTATTCCATCTAGTTATAGGTATATATTAAAATCTATGGTCTATACTAGACTCGTAAAAAATATGGACACGTGTTAACATTTGACATCAGACAGAAGAGAGAGATAGAAACAATAATATATGAATAATTGAAAGAGTCAGGTGACGAGTCGGCGACCGATATCAAGAAAATAAGTAAGTATGTCGCTAAAGTCGAAAGGGAAAACCTCACTGAAATTATCATAACATTTCTAAAGAACTTCGTTTCCCTTTTTTAGAAAACCTTGCTATTAGTTGCTGACAGGTTCCGCTTATTCAAACGGCTTATGTAGTTTCATTAACAAGCAATAAGAGTTCTTAGTATAATGTATAATTAAAGTTACTGTGGCGTGTAGCATCTGGAATGTTTTCAAACACGCCGCTATCATCTCATATGAAATTCATTATGAAGCGCCCGGGCGATTTCAGACAGGGGGGCGCTGGCTTCATTATGTAGATAATTTAACACTTTAGCAAGTAAATTATTAGAATGATTATTTTGTGTGTGTGTGTGTGTGTGTGTGTGAATCGACTATATATGTTTACGAATAACACGGTAATAGACGGACAAGATATTAACACCGCAGAATTTTATCATACACACCATCACGCCGTGTCCCTTTCGGGGAAGGCAGAGAGAACCGAGTGCCATACCTGAGGAATTTTTGATTTATATAATTAACATTTTAGGATTTTAAGCGCCCTTTTTAGACAAGCGCCCTGATTTCTTGTTCCGGGTTGTTCTATGATTTATCCGGCCCTGCCTGTGTGAGCCCTGGCCTCTTCCAGAATCCTTCTTCAGCCGTCCCTGTCCTCCACCGCTCTCCTCCAGTTTGCTATTCCGATCGCTCTTATGTCGTCTTTTGTATCGTCCAGCCATCTTAGCTTGGGCCTGCCTCTACTTCTGCCCTCTGGATTGGTATTAAGAACCTTTTTGGGGACACGATCATCATTCATCCGGCTGACATGTCCCAACCACTGCAGTCTACGTACTTTTATGACTTGTACAATGTTGGGTTCATCATACAATGCCTGTAGTTCGTGATTAATTATATCGCATCCTCCAAAGTCCATTATTATTTACTGGGCCAAAAATCTTTCTCAGGATTTTCCTTTCAAATATCAAGACGCTGTTCGTCTCTTTTTGTTAAGAACTAAGTTGTTTTTAATAAGTCATAGTTCTTTATCTTTTCGAGTAATTTTATCACATAATAATTAATATTTTTGCAAAACATTTTACCACGGCAATGACTTTTTTCAATATCGGTAAATTTCCGAATGTCCTTATATTGGATAAGTAGGTACTCGTTTTATATTTTTTTTACAAAAAAGAAGATTCTATGTAAGAGTAACTGTTGTAAAATTCTAACAACAACTGTTGTTACAATTTTACATGGAATCATAATGTTTTATTAAAACAACGTACTTGAACTTTTACGACATTATTTGGAAAAATAATTAATTGCGGATCCTCAGCGCTGAATACAGCAAGCCGAAAAATGTGTCGGATCCAGCAATTGTAATCTCTAACCATATTAGTTTATTTTTAACTTATTTATTTTTAAATTGTACTAATATGTATGTACTAATACAAGTTCGTTTTTTTCGAAGCACGATTCATGGTTTCCGTGGTGTAGTGGTTATCACATCCGCCTAACACGCGGAAGGCCCCCGGTTCGATCCCGGGCGGAAACATATTTTTATTTTTTTTTTAATTTTAAAAATAATAATACATTTATAATCCAATTATTATGTTGATAGTATACAAAAAAAATCTGCTTTTGTTCACTTAGTTCAACATACACTTATTTATATCTACAAATTTATCTATACTATACAGTTTTTACGTAGAGTATTTTATAAATAGAAATAAATTATATTATGAAATAGATACAAACAAAATTAAAAGAATATAAGTGGGTGGTGACCAACGCTATACTCTTCATTACCAAGTCACTTTACAAAGTATTTATATTTTGTATGGTAATTTTTTAGCATTTTCATGAAATGAGTTTGTTTAATTATTTTTGATTTAAATATTTTATTATGAAAACTTGATAATACTTTAGTGCCATTTTATGAAAGTGAAGTGCCTTTTAAGTCAATTTTTTAAGTAGTCACTTTTATTACAGTTATTCGAGTACAAATAGAAATTTATTTACGGTAAATATTTAGATGTTTATAATATAGGCTTTCATGCCTTTTATTGTTCCAAATCACGAATTGGATTTTAATTATTTACAATAAAAACATAAACAATAAATACCTATTATGATAAAAGAAATCATCTTTAGAGACATCTATGAAGCAACTCTATGTTTTATTGAACAACCTTGTTGTATTTACTAATATTCTTTTTGTTCCGACTAAAAGCTTCTAATAAAATTAAATAGATGTCTCTCAACTATTATTCTTATCTAAAGTAATAAAGCAATCAAAATGTTAGTGTATGTGTGTGTGTATGTGTGTGTGTGTGTGTTTGTCTCACGCCTTCTGAAAAACCAAGAGCATCTAAAAATCTAATTTAAGTGCGAACATGTACCAGTATACCTGATGCAGTGTCACGCTAAAAAGAATGCGATAAAAATGCTGAATTTTAAAAATATTTAAATAATTATTTTTTTCATACAAAATTTTCCAAGTCATATCTGTCAAAAAAGTGTACATTTTGCACGCAAATATCTGTTAGTTTAAAAGTTAGAAGTAGGTATTTACACAAAAAAAATATATTTTGAAGTATAACTTAGCGTTTAAGTGAAAAACATGGTGAATATTTGGTATAATTATAATGTTTAACTTATTTTTAAAGTAAGCCTTTTGTACATAAACGCCGCCATTTTAATATCTTTTCATACAATATTTCATTTTCCCACCGAATGAATATGTTCTTGAAAATAATAAACCTTTGAAATAAATGTAATTATGAAATAATAAAATGAAACACAAGACATTACGGCAAGTTTTAAGACATATATTGTAAAAATGTGTTATTTATTAGTAAAGATATAGGCATAATAAAATTGCATAATTTGTAAATAATATTTGATTTTTCTGACAATTTTCATTTTTATGGCATCGAACAAACCAATGTAGGTACCTACATAATCAAAAAATGTATCCGAACCATTCGATATTACTTATGTGTTCGAATCGTTTCCATGGCTACAGAAAGAATGTGATATTCAAATAAAATTTGTTAGGAATCGAATTTATTTAGAAGTTTGTTGTAGGTAGGTACCTACCTAATACTATTTACTTACAAATCAACAATAATATACCTATACTGATTTCCTATAGGAAAATTATTTTATATATTTATTTATCAACCGTTTGTCCGATTATAATGAAACTTTGGTGAATTGTCGAGCGTATGCCCAGGATGGTTTTTGGATTTAAACTTTTTTCTTATTCTTCTTCTTCTTCGTGTATTTGGTCGTTTTACCTATGAAGGGGGAGTATCCTGGGAAAAGAAGATCCGACTGTCCCTCCATCTCTTCACAGGTCTTCCAGGACGGGTTCTGCATATAAACTTTTTTCTTCTTTTTCTTCAACGTGTACTTGGTCATCTTACCTATGAAGATGAACTATCCTGGGAGATGAAGGTCCAATTTTCCTTCCATCTCTTCGCAGGTTTCTGGATTTAAACTTTTTTCTTCTTCTTCTTCATCGTCTATTTGGTCATTTTACCTTTGAAGGTGGACTAACCTGGGAGAAGAATGTCCAATTTTCCTTCCATCTCTTCGCAGGTATCTGGATTTAAACTTATTTCTTCTTCTTCTTCTTCATCGTGTATTTTTGCTCATTTTACCTATGAAGTTGGAGAATCCTGGGAGAAGAAGGTCCAACTGTCCTTCCATCTCTTCGCAGGTATCTGGGTTTAAACTTTTTTCTTCTTCTTCGTGTATTTAGTCATTTTACCTATTAAGTAGAGCATCCTGGGAAAAGAAGGTTCTTTCATCTCTTCGCGGTTCTTCCAGGATGGTTTCTGGATTTAAACTTTTCTTAACCGACTGATGGGACGGGATGTAATGAAGGGAAGGGAGGCACTAAAGGGCCTGAAGGGACGGGAGGTATAAAACTGCCTGAAGGGACGGAAGGTACTGAAGGGCCTGATGGGAAGGGACGTAATGAGGGATTAAAGGGACGGGAGGTACTGAAGGGCCTGAAGCGGCGGGTCCTGGAGTCTAATTCTTTTTCTTCTTAATTTTATGTAGACCTTTAGGGCAGTTTTTATACAAACTATTTCCTATTGTCTAAATCATCTTCTTCTTCTTTTATGTATACATTTAGGTCATTTTTTTATAAAAATTATTTCCTTTAGTCTAATTATTATTCTTCTTCATTTAAGTACGTAGACTTTTGGGAGAGTTTTAATACAAACTATTTCCAATAGTCTTATTCATTTTCTTTTATGTAGACCTTTTGGTCAGTATTTATACAAACTATTTCCAATAGTCTAAATATTCTTCTTCTTCTTTTTTGTAGACCTTTGGGTGAGCTTTTATACAATCTATTTCCAATAGTCTAATTCTTCTATTAGGTATATGTATTTTTACTTATTTTATGTAGACCATTGGAATAGTTTTTTATACAAACTATTTCTTATAGTCTTATACTTATTTTTCTCTTTTTTATTTAGTCTTTTGGGTTAGTTTTAAGTCTAATAGTCTATTGTGCAGAAATATTAATAACGATATGCACACTTGATGAAAATACATATGAAATGAATGGGATATGGGATGTGACGATATAACCTGCACTAGAATCTTTTCAATACTTTTGTTTAATTAAATTTAAACCATTTATATCATCCTATTTTGAATAATTTTCAACACCTAATATTTAAAGAATGGGGGTTGTGGCCATTACTGAACTCTTCACAACATTTATATTCAAATTAAAAACTATTTACTATAGTTCAAGTCTTCTTCTTCTTCGTTAATGAAGACTTTCAGTCAAATTGAGCAAAAATATAATGCACACTTGATGAAAAAATATAAAAACGAATGGGATGTGACCAATACTAGATCTTTTCAGTACCTACGTTTGTTTAATCAAATTTTAACCACATCCCAACATCCAAAATTACTAAATTTTCAATAGGTACACATTACAATTTGTTTTCGATGATAATATTTAAAAATGGGGGTTGTGGCCAAACCAATCTCTTTACAACGTTGATAAACAGTCATATTTAAAACCATTACGCATAGTCCATGCGAGCAGAAATTGTATAAATATTATACTTCATTCACACTTTATAGCAATATATAAAAAAGAATGGGTTGTGGCCATCACTTGAACATTTTACAATACTTAAACTCAATCAAATTTCAAACCACTTTTCATAGTCTGATATTGCAAAATAATTGGGTGACAATATTATAAAAACGATTGCTTTTTCTTTCATAATTTTACATTCTTGGCCAACGGCGGGACATAAAAGCTAGTACAAAATAAAATATCAATATTTTACATAGGTAGGTACACGATTAAAATAAGATAACGTGTCATGAGTAACCCTCGAATGCCTCTCTATTTCAGTCAAAATACCTATCAATATTATCTATGTACAATATTGGAATTAATCTTTTTAATTTTGGACTATAAACTATCCGTAAGGTATTATATACTCTTTGCTATAAACGACGATGTACTTACTAAATGTTTTGTGTAGGTCCAAGACATATTGCTTAAAACCAGTTGCACTGTGGATCTTCCAATGTTTCTAACAAATAATTTATTATTTAATTTGAATTTGTTGATATATAACTCCTAGACTACAACTTGAGGGCTATATAAGACTCCCCATGAGGCTAACAAAGCTGGGGCAGACCCATATTATTCATTATACTAGTTGCATGTATCACATGAGATCCAACTATCGATGGTGATAGTATGTATAATTGAATAATACGTACCAAACTATAAACTCTTAAAGACAAATTAATAAACATTGTAAGATATTTTGTTTTCTATACTAGTTGCATGTAACACACGAGATCCAATTGTCGATGGCGATAGTATGCATAATTGAAGAATACCTACCAAACTATAAACACTTAAACACAAATTAATAAATATTGTTACATATTTGGTTTTCTATATAAAACATGTAGGTAACTATTGAGTGAGATATTTTGTAGTGTATACTGCCTTACAAATTGTATAAAACAATGTCGTCAATAAATTCAATTTAAATTTAAAAAAAAAGTTTGATATGTACAAATAACTTGAACTTTAAGCCGAGAAGGGGGGCGATTTGCATGTAAACCAACGAAGTAAAAAGACACAAATTTGCGCTCTGCGCAACTGGAAGCTCGTTCAAGATGTTTGGCGAAAATTATACTACAATGTTAATATTTTTTAAAGAAAATGAATTATCTCACTATTTGCTAACTGCGACATCTAGTATAGGTATTATATGAAAATCTATGGTACCCTCACACTTCTATACAAGGTCTTAAACAATCCCAACGCTCCAGTTTATCTACGAAATCAATTTCACTTCCTCTCAGAACACAGGTTGCCTCTTGGTTGAAATACTGAAAGAACGGTCAGTATCCTAGTACACAATACTTCCTTTTTCACCACATCTTTCTCAGTACAAGCAGTCCCACTTTGGAATCACATACCACCGTAACTTCGAGTTTCATGAACACATCCCGAATTCAAAAGAAATCTGAGGAATCATTTCCTTACATATAAAAATTCAATTTGTCTTCTTATCATATACTTCTCCTCCCCCCCTCTCCTGTCCCCGTTTTTTATTGTTTTTGTTTTATATGTACATATTTATATATTTTATTCATATAAATTGGTACGTCATAAAAACAATTTTCTTCACCAAATGAGTATGGTTGGTTGGAAGATATTGCCATTTGGCAATAAGCCCGTTATTGAGCACATGCTTTATTTTTGTTTTAACACTGAATATGTCCTTGTTACAAGGACATATACATTATACATCCTAATACATTCTCTAAAATAAGCATATGCTTGTGCTATAGGTGAACGAAATCGGTCGTGGCAGGATTCGAACTCGCGATCACTGGATTATAAACCCAGCGCGCTAACCGCTCTGCCACCACCCATCTAATGTGCTCAAAATGTTTTAAATCAAAAAGTAAATAAATATATATATATAACTTTATATATATTTATTTACTTTTTAATAAATAAATATATATAAATAACTTTCTACCACCTTGGACACGTACTAATTACGGACAAAGACATTACAGATATCTTGCTTCAAAAATGTTTCATATTATCAATAACGATACACTACCCTCCTCCACGCACAACAATTTCATGCGTCAGGTAACACTTTGGCTTATGAATAAGGACAGACAGGGATACAGCACTATCACACATTTTAAGTTAAATTTGCACACATATATATTGAACATCTTAATTATCTTACAAATCCAGTAAAAATATATTTTTTTAGTTATGTAATCTAATAATATACCCTCAATATCTAACCTTTGACTAAATGCTTTATGAGTACTACCTCAGAACAGACATTCAGCCAAGTGAGATAGTAAAATTTCAATATTCTTATTATGTATACTTTTTATGAAATGTAATGTATTGATATACTTATGTAAATTAAAAAAAAATATTCTGTATTTTTTTTTATATTTTCATGATAATAAGTGTACTTCTTTATGTAGGTATACTTTTTTAAAAAATAAAATTTAAAAGTATCCTTTTATTTCTAGAAATTTTACACAACTAAACCTCCTACTACCGCAAACACTACAACTTCGACTGCCGTAAACACAAATCCGGAACCACCACAGGTCAAAAGGCACAAAAAGTCCAACGGACATCCGAATGACGACACTGAAATGTCCGAAAATGAAAAACTGCTGAGGTCAGGCAAAGACTTTGAATCGGAGAACGTTGAAAGGAGTTGCGAATCCAGAGTACCGTCGAAGCGCGAGGAACGACTGAACGAAAAATCCTCAAGGTACATGCCGGTGGGCATCGAGGCTTACAAATTTGTAAGCGGACTCTGTTTCGGCCTCGGCTGCAAAGAGTTGAAGTGTATTGGGGTGCTGGTGTCGCCGAAGATGTCGGTGTACACAAAGGCGTGCGTCTTGGGAGTACTGCAGCGAGACACCGGAGGAACGTTGGAGGGAAACAGGTACGCCAAGGAGACCAGGCTCACTCAGGTGGACGCCGAGGACGAGGGCAAGTGGAAGTTTTACGCCGTTGACGACATATTCCTGCACCCGGATCTGGACGCTGTCGCCGTCAAGTCGAAGATCGAGTGGAACGCACCGTACGCCACGATCGTGTCGAAGCTGGCGGCCGAGAGCGCCTCTGTTGGAGACATGTTGATCTTAATTGTTTTAGACGAAAAATGGTGAGTTTTATGACACTGCAATATTATATTCTATGTCCTTAATATTGTCATCGTTAGATCAGTGCATATGCATCTTCCTAAATTCCATAAATTAAGTATTAAGGAGGCATATAAACCTAAACACCCACTTTGAAATCAATTTTCTCAAATATGTTAAACAGTGTGTTTCTAAAAACACATACCATAAGTATATTCAAAATTTCTTTGTGACGAATAGCATAAATTGTGTGACGAATAGCATAAATTATATGACGAATAGCATACATAAATTGTGTGACGAATAGCATAAATTGTGTGACGAATAACATAAATTACCCTAAAAGAATATTGAAACAATTTTTATGACAATTTTTCAAGGCACCTACAGGGATTAAGATTATATACAAGTTTCAAATTTGGATTCGATATCAGCTGTCATCGGCTGGTTTGTGTGATCACTTCCAAAAAATCCATAATGTTTGCGTATATGTAACATTAAAAATATTCGATTAAAAATATTCCTTTTACATATTTTTTTATTAGTCCATAACTATGTGACGTAGAGAACTAAATCTTTAATGTGCTTAAAGAGTGCATAAAATCAAAGTAAATGTTCGTGATATATTTTTCATATCAAGTCAGGTTTATCCTTAAAATGCACAAAGTCGATAAATTTTGTGTCTCTGATAATTTAAATCACGTATAAACGCACGCGATACTTACTCTTACTAATATGTAACTTCATAGTGTATTCTTCTTCTTCTTCATCTTTAACCTTCCTCCCTCCACTGCTGGATGTAGGTCTCTTCCATTCGTTTCTCCCCTTTCGCATCCAGGTCCTTCCAGCTTGCTGGACTATTTCATCGAACCACCTTTTGGGGAGTCTTCCGACACTTGTATTTTTGGTCCAGGGCCTCCACTGTAGGATTCTGGGTGCCTACCTAGTATCCCCCTGTCGAGCCATATGCCCAGCCCATTGCCACTTCAACTTTGCAATTCGATCCATAATATCTGTGACTCTTGTTCGGTTCTTGTTTCTTAATTTATCTCGAAGGCTCACGCCGAGCATCTGTCTCTCCATGGCCCGCTGCGTGCATTTCAGTTTGTGTATGCTTTTTGTTGTTAGTGTGGTCGTGTGGTTTTTGTTGTTAGTGTGTTAGGAGGTTTTAATATATCATATTTTTAGTCACTAGATTAGCGTTATATGCCCTGTTAATGCTTGAGCTATAGATAAACGAAATTGGCCGAGGCAGCTAGGTTAGGGTTTGAATTCGCCATCACTGCGCATGCCACCGTCTTATTTGTACATACATAGGTATGTTGATATGGCTAAGTTTTTGTAAACATTTATTGAGAAATTCTTGAAAATTATCATTAGCCTTTATGTATTTTAATTTTTCTGTGCTCAATCATAATATACCTAATGGTGCGAAATGGCGAATTTATTGCCTAATGGCATTATCTTCCGACCAAACATGCATTTGCTAGGGTAATTTTTATATATGCTAGGTAAGGTATATATTATCAACATATAAATATTTTGAATGAACTAACAAACGAACGAATTAATGAATGAGTCTTCTTCTTCTTTGTCCTGGCCTTTTCTTCCCATTATGTGGGGTCGGCCCTCCTCGTCATCATTCGCCAAGTCCTTCTCTCCTGTGCGTCTCCTTCGCGCAAGTCTGCCTCCCGCAACTCTCTTGTGATGGTGGAGTGCCACGTTGTCAGCGGTCTGCCTGGTCTTCTGGCCTGCACTTGGATGTCCATCGCTCTACGTATCATATTTTCCTCTGGTCGCCTTATGATGTGTCCGTACCATCTCAATCTACTCTCAAGCAGCTTATCGGTGATTGGGGCCACACCAAAGCTTCCCCGAACGTGGACGTTCCGTACTCTGTCCATCATAGTCACGCCCCCCGCCCATCTCAGCATTCTCATTTCAGCTGTGTGAATGCTGATGCTCTGCTGGTGACTCTTCTTCAGTGCCCAACACTCAGCGGCATATGTCATGGCAGGTCTGATAACGGTTTTATAAACCTGGCCTTTTATTTTTATGGGCATTCTACGATCACAGAGCACGGAAGACAATGAATTAATGAATGAGTGATTTGATTAATTTAATATCTAATGTTTTATTTCCAACGGTACAAAAATCACAAATGTACAAAAAAATACAATTACAATTTCTGTTTAATTTATAACTAATTACATTTGTTTTTCTCACATTTGGAAATTTTACTGCCTCGCTAGACATAGGCCCGATATTATAGTTGGCCCTCAACTCATTGAGTTTGTTAAACTCAAGATTAATGTTAAGGGGAGATTGAATCCATTTCCGTATTACAGTGTAATATGACATGTCAGTTACTAAATCTTCAATTATAGACATATTTTACTTTTTCTGTGGTTATTATCTGTCAAATTTTAAATAACATCAAATAATACGAACTACAAAACGGGACGCTACGACTTGAAACACTATCGAATCCATTTCCGTATTACAGTGTAATATGACATGTCAGTTACTAAATCTTCAATTATAGACATATTTTACTTTTTCTGTGGTTATTATCTGTCAAATTTTAAATAACCTCAAATAATACGAACTACAAAACGGGACGCTACGACTTGAAACACTATTGTTTTTTTATCCAACATGGTAAATTTAATTTTTTTCACCAAAATAATGCTTTTAAATGCTCATGTTCGTTTCAATATGGCTGTCAGTTTGTTTTGTTGTGTGGCGCCACCGTCGATACAACTAACGCCTCTAGTGATAGAACACTGAAACTACACTCGTTGCCTAGCAAATGACAGTTGACTCACCGTTAAGTACTTAATCCGCCAGAAACGTTGAGTTAAATATTTATCGTTTAGGCCTAAACGGACACTGTAATACGCTATATTTTTGCAAAACTTGAGTTTACCTCTTAAACTGAGACTGTAATACCGGCCCATAGTGTGTTCTGAGGTAGTATATGAATTATACCTACCAATGAAATTCCAATTTTGTTTCCAGAAATGCGACATAATGAGAGAGAGAGAGAGCGTGTCTTGTTTTTATTTCCCTATCCTAATCCATATTAAGACCCCTTTTTACCACTGTCCATCCTAATTTTGTTTGGGGTTTTAGAGTAAGATCAGAAGAGGAGGGTACAAGGATTGGATAGAGATAGAACTAGTTGCATGTAACACATAACATACAAATTTCGATGGCGATAATATAGTTGAAGAATACGTACCAAAGTATAAAACCATAAATCCAAATTATTCAAAACTTTAAACTATTTTGTTTTCTATACAAAACATGTAGTTGTGTATTAGGGTGGAGCGTTTTCATTTTTTTAAGAAATTAGAAATGGCGTATCGCGGGAAAGTTGCATTTCGGTGTCAGGGTCAATACTTATGGGGTCAATTAAAATAAATTAGTGGAAGTACTGCCGCAAGACCCTTGAATTTTTCAAAAAAACGTAAAAAATTAGGTCAATAGATAAATAAAAAAAATAATTAACGAACCGTTTTTTTAATAAAATAAGACAATTTACTTGTTAATAAGATGTAAGGACACTAAATGAAACTAAAAATAAAATAAAATTAGAATTTGTTCTTACAATATGGATGTGACAAAATATTAAAATTTATTCAATTTTGTACTCATTTTTTGTAATGAATGAGGGCATATTATGGCATGATTCCAACTTATTTCTGATCCAATCTTCTCTTCTCGTTGGTCCACAGACTGCTAAGCAAGATTCTGTCACTAACTTTATGCACCTTTCGGTTGCTTACGTATGACATGGGATCCCGCGAAAAACCAACAAAATTTCGGAATACACTATAGTATTGTCTTCCAAGGCTTCTGAAAATACTTCTCTGGGAACAATCTTGGTAAGTGGTGATACCGTAGGGTTTTCCCAGTGTATAAGATCGAAAAAATCTCAGGCACCAATGTCGAACTTTAGTAATTTAAATATTCGCAAAGGAGTAAAACCAATATGACGATCACGCATATTCAAAGGGCAAGTTCTCCAATATGTTTTCGATCGTCCGCTACCGTGGCAATTAATATATTTTCACAATGGCCAAAAAAAATCATTTCGCTGTTTCAATGGATCTATCACCAATATCAGGATATCTGGCAGGTCTCGTGAGAGCTTAATGGTTTCATACAGATGTTTGGCTCCATAAATACAACTCGGCTGGGTTTTAATACAGAACCACATAGGAGCGTAGACTTTTACTACGAATTCTGATAGTATTTTCAGATATTCAGATGGGTTTTCATTGCAACATAGAGCCGAAGAATATTATTTGCCGTGATAAGCCACCTTGAGTGACATTCTTTCCAATCTTTCTTCACACTGTCCTTTATTGATTGCTTGACACAATTCTAATAGATATAATTGGTCTGTACTCAAATCCTTACGGGCCTTTGTATCTGGCATACAAGATGTTATTGCATTGAATGTCTTGACTGGAAGGCACTTACAGGTATTTAGTGCCTTTTCTAATGGACCACACAAGTTTTTAGGACCCGTGGTGGTGTCGTCTAAATTTTCAAAAATATGTCTTAAAAACAATTCAAAAGTGGACGTTGCAGCTTGCTTTCAAGCAGTTTTATAATTCCAGCTTTGTAACCAGTGTTGACGGCGATTCCGTTACAACCAAAAGCCAATATTTTTGTCAAACTAATTGAGTTTTCTATAAAAAAACGTGAATAAATTATTGGCTTTTATTCCATCATTCCCAGACTTTAAAAGAATATGTGGCCTATGTATTGAGACCCCGGCTGTTTCACTCTTATCCTTTCTGGTATCAAACGAAATACCATATAATTTTGAAAGGCAGTCGATCTATTCACCATTAAAGATGTACTTGTCTTCAATCGCATTATCACGCATTGTCAACAATATTATCACGATTTTCAATTGTTATTAACCAATAAAATAAAATAAAAACCAATATCTTGGAGCATGGAAGACACTATGGCAGCTCTATCAGTAACTCCGAAACGATGCAATGTTCTAGCAACTGACACAACATACGATGTTTCTGGTAGATTTAGCGATATAATGGAAGATATCGACGGCGTGTCATTAATAGTTTCACTTCCTTCAATAATCATCCCCGTAGAAGAACTTGATCGTTCTATTCTAGGTGTTTCCACACAACAAGAGGTGACTCTTTTACACCAAATATATGTATATTTTAGATAATATTTTAAAGGCTTGTCGCAACCATAATGTAACGTTTGGTGTTTCACGTGGATTTTTGTCTATGTTCTTTTCTAATTTAACGTTGAAAATTGAAGGAAAGTCAATCAATTTGGTTTACAATGATTTAATGAAAATTTCAAGATTTTTGATTTTTTTTGAAACTTTGAGAGCCTGGGGGCAGTACTTCTAATCGATTTTTTCGGAAAATATTTTACATACGTAATGCTTATGTGTATTGGCAACTTTCAATAACCACGCAAAAACGGAAAACTAAAAAAAAATTTTTTTCATACATTGACCGCTCCACCCTATTGTGTATGTCAGGATAGGATAGTATGGAGGTCAGTCCATTTTTTCTACCCAGAATATGAAATCAGCTTGATGGTATGTATGTATGTATCAAACTATTGAGTCCCCGTAGATATTGTGTAGTGTAGTGTATACTGCCATACAAATAGTATGAAACGATGTAGTCACTATATTCAATTTTTACAAAAATTGTTAAAAAAAATTAGATGTATTACTATAATGATATATTTTGTAAGACAATTTAATTATCTAGTTGGTGTGTTTCGACGTTTATCAATATTCCTTCAATATTTATCAATAATATAAGTTTATCAATAGGCTTTTGTGGCTCAGTTGGTTGGGTATCTGACTGCTGATCTAAGGGTCCCGGGTTCGATTCCCGGTGGAGACACAATTTTTAAATGTGTTTTCAGTCTGGACCTGTGAGACGATTAATATCGTAAGTCTCCAGAATGTGGCAACTTGTTATTGGGTGCGTGTTAAATAATTATTTGACATAGTACCTGTTAGTTGCCCGAGAAGCTACATAAATAAATAAATAAATATTTTTAAAAAATTTAGAAATATAGACAGTTAAACACACGAATAAAAAATGTTTGAGAAACATTGGAACTTTAAAAAAATCTACTTTGAGATTTTGTATTTGTCTATATTTGTACAATTTTCAGCGTTCTAGCTTTTATGGTTTTTGAAATATATGTAAATAAAAGCAAAAATTCAAAAGTTGATAACTCCTGACTGAAACGAAAATTCTAAATGCTGAGTATAAAAGTTTTGTAGGTTTAAAATTGTCTATACTTTCTAAAATTTAAGGTTCTGTGTACCAAGCGGAATCAATAGTTACAAGGGACACACATACATTACATTAATAATTACATACTTCTTCTTCTTCTTCTTCAGCCTGTTTTTATCCATTCTTGGACATAGGCCTCCCCCTTGAACCTCCACAATTCCCTGTCTTGGGCACACTACATCCATCACTCTCCGGCACATTTCTTGATGTCATCAGACCACCTTGCCTGGGGTCTGCCGACACCTCTTCGGCTTGTTCTCGGTCGCCATTCTACTATATTTTTGGTCCATCGTGAATCCTGGCATCTGGCAATATGCCCAGCCCAGCTCCACTTAAGGCCAGCGACCCTTTCCGCTACATCGGCTACTTTGGTTCTTTCTCTTATCATGACATTATGAATTCTGTCCCTTATTGAAATACCCATTACATACTAGATCTCTTTAATTGGAATAATTGATTTTTTTTCAGCGGAGGCAGTCCCTTGTGGGTGGACCAGGTGAGGATGACCGCTGCTTTCTACGACCCGCACGGCGGCGTACGTCTCGTGGATCTGGAAACGTTGGAGCGGGAAGATGTCGGGAGGAAAGGAGGCGACTATGGTTCGCAGGTTACAAACGATACGAAACTGTCGGACGAAAGAGTTGGGCCTCTGGACAAGATAAACGTGGGAGTCGATGGAGTCGGAGTCAGGAGGACAAAGCAAGCCATAAGAAAGGGGGGAGGGCTGTTGGTTTCGGGACCACACGCCTTCGCCTTGGTGTCTCAAGACGGAACTATCCTCAAGTTGAGTGGACTGTTAAATTGGTTGATTGGTCTGAAATCTGTGAATTTTTTTGAAAGAAGCAAGTCGACAAGTGGTAGAATGCTGGCAGTCTAATTAAGAGGGTGACTGCTGCCAACGTACCTATTTTTTCAACTTGAATTTGCATCATTACTACAAAACGAATCATTTTGAAAAAAATAACCTAGTTATTTTGGATATTAATAAAGAAAAATATACCTTAACCTTTTAATTATGTTCTGTATATATTCTTGTAGGAAAATAATACCCCGATTTTAGACATTTGTCTTAAAGTTCTAAAAAACTGTAAGGTATAGAGCATTAATTTTTCTATAAATTAAAGAAGATCAAACTATCTGGCAAAATACGATGTAACGTTGCATTAATGCATCAGGTTAAGTTAATAAACAAACAAAAAACTTATATTTCGCAATGGCGCTGAATAGAAAATAAATGTTTTTTAGATTTATTTACTAAAACTGAAGCAATAATGCAACAAAACATCATATTTTTCTAGATATTTTTGTCTTCTTTAATTAAAAAAAAATATGTTGAACTACGCCTTACATATATATCATTAAACATATAAGATAAACTTTGAAAACTGGGGTATGCCATTATTTTTCTACAAGAATTTATACAGAACATTATCAAAAAGTAAAGATATAATTTTCGTTATTAATACCCAAACTATCTAAATTATTTTTTTCAAAACGTATTGGTAATAAATAATGATAGTATATCAAATTGAAAAATAGGTACGTTGGCAGCAGTCCCCCCCTTAAGTGGCGGCGACCAACATTTAAATAATAATAAAGGCAAATGAATTTCGTATAAAGATGACTGAGAGAAAAATAAATCACTTAAGAGGACATACACATAACACTAAATTAATGTAAATCGACGATAAAATACGCTACAACGCTACGAAGTTCCGTATTAGTTAGGGTAACTAACGCGTGCTCACAAGAGCTTATTATTAAAATGATCGGAAACTCAACATTTCTTATTTTTTTCATTTTCATAACAAACCTAGAGGACAAGTCACGTCAAACAGTGGAATCAAAACCCTCATGTTAACCCATATCATGGATATAATTATCTTATTAAGTTCTATGATATCTTGAGATTTTATAGAACAATCGATTGACGGGACTTGCCACCCTGACTCGAAATAAAAAAAAACTATGATTTTATGCACCTTTAAGATTTTTTTACGACGTATAGTAATGCTGAAAAATGATATTTTAGGGGAATTCATACCTACTGAATTTTAAAATTATGTAACGCTTATTCTGTAAATAAATGTTGAAAATGCTTATGGAATTTTGATTTAAAATACATTGTAATATAATTCTGTTCATATTATGTACTAGGCTGGTCTTACAAGAGATTCCTTAGGAAATATTGAGCCATTCTGATATTGCTGTATAGATAAATGAAAAAATATTCATTAATATATGTGCTCAAGATGGCTGACGACTGAATTATCAGCAAATATAAACACGTAGAAAATTTTCTAGGAAATGATGATGGGTTTTACTTATGCAAATTGAATGCTGCTAATGGGCACTCCAACCCAAGTCATGTTTTCACAATTGAACGATCACGCGAGATTCCTTTGTAAAGAGCAAGTACCCCTTCATCATTTTCCAGCATACAATTTGTTGACAGAGGTAAAAAATAAGTTGGTTTTATGGTATAATTCGAATGTGCTTGACAAATTCTATTGCAATACGTCAGAAGTGTGGGAAGAACCAGGATTGCTCGATGTTTCTTAATATATATCTCGTAATGTCAGTCTTTCCATAAACCTTTTTGTGCGTTTCAGTTTATTAATTGTGGAGACAGTCAGAGTCATGGTTTCCAAACCATATGTAATTACAGGGAGGACGCAGGAGTCGAATACGTTCTAATTGAGACAAATGGGTATATTACGACATTTGAGAACGTGGTCGAGCTTTCCAAAATCTGCTCAACCTATACCGATTCTTCTTGGTATTTCTGCAATTTTTTTTCCTTTCCCAGTTTTATTTTATGCCCTAGGTCAGTGGTCGGCAAACTTATTGGCCAAAGAGCCAAATATGTACATTACAACGATTCAAAAAAATTCTAAGAGCCAAATCTGTTTTTTAATTTAGTAAACCTTTATTATAATTTTAGATCTTCATTAAATTATGGGTACACTGAATAAAACTTGATTTCACAATTAATAAAGATTTATTCGTTATTAAGCAATGATATGAAAGAAAAGTATCCATAAATTTAAATCATGACAATGAATGACAAACACTTAATGCGAACAATATCCTTGCATCTCCTTGGAAAGTTTCAGTAAGTCAGATTTGTATGTTGTTGTTTTTAATTTTAGGCATGATTCCAGGTTCTCATCAATAAGACGACTTCTCAGTTTACTCTTGATAAAGTTCATGCTTAAAATGATTGTTCGCATGAATATGTAGAACCAAAAAGGAAAAGAACAACAAACGCGAGTTTTTTCAGCTGATCGTAAGAGTCAGGAAAACTATTCCAGGCATTGAAAATGATCATGTCTTCCTTCTCCAGGTCTTTCAAATCAGACTGCACTTGTGTTGTGAACTAAGATCACATTTGTTCTTCTCCAATATTTCCAAATCAATACAAAGACGTTGAAATTTAGAGCTCCATATTTCCTCGTTTTTTAAATCCTGCAATTGTATTTCAAAGTTACCAATGTAAATGCCAAAAGGAGAAAATTTCAACTCAGTTATCGTAGCATTAAGAGGATTTTTGACGAATGCTAAGGTCGCTCTACTGTTTTTAAACTCCTGAAACCCGTGTTCGTGTCCGTGGATATTTGTGCCAGAGCCGCACTCAAGGAGCCAAAGAGCCGCATGCGGCTCTGGAGCCGCACTTTGCCGACCCCTGCCCTAGGTAGATGGACGCCTTTACATTTTCAATATTTCTATTTCCAATTTTTATATCTGTGTCAGAGGGGCTTATTATATTCGAATATTTTTATTATTGCATATGCGCAAACATTGGATTTTTTTCGCTGTCGGGAGTCAAAGATATTTTTTGGTTATCTTATTATATTAGTCTTGATGGTATTCATTTCTAGTCCAACCTGAAGGGATGTGTTGGAGATTTCTTTTAGCATAGTCCGTAAATCGTTCAGGTCATCAGTGATGATTACCATGTCGTCTGCAAATGCTGGGGTTATGTCTTACGGAATGATGAAATTAGACACCGTATCAAGATTCTTGACATTCTGTCTCAAATAGCAGAGGCAGGAAATTGAAAGACAGGCACCACGAATTATACAATGAAGACCTTGGGAAGACAAAATAGAGTAGGTCGTCCATAGAAAAGATCGGGAAAAAGTGATACAGAGACGACCAGGATAGATAATGGTGGAAAAAGTTGAAGGAGGCCTACATCCAACAATGGAGAGTAGGCTAAGAAGAAGAAGAAGAATATTGTCAGTCTGTTAGTTGGAGTTGAGATTTATTACTTATAAACTTAATAAAATAAATTTTATGCAAAAAAAGTCAATACTGGGATCCATGTAATAAATTGAATTTGTCTCGTGTACCCAGTTGTGGTGTCTGCAATTCACTTTTTTAATCAGTTAAAAAGTCCCCCCTCGTAGAATCGATTCACTCCGCCGCCGACCCATCTCATTAGGGGTTAATGTAGGCGGCGGCATGCCGGGCCATAATGGCCCCACTACAGACGTATTTTGAACAACACCGCACGGTGAAGGTTAAACTACATCGGGTCGACGAAATTCAAATCTGAAGAGCAGGGCCCGTCCTATGATGTTCACAGAGGTACCGTTCTTAGCTTAATATTCATACATACCATAACGCCATGTCCCTCACGGGGTATACTTTTCACCCATGTTTAGAATTCAGCGAGATTATAATACACATTTCAAACATACAGATATTTTTCATGACACTTTACAACATTACCAAATACAGATAAAGATGTTCTTAAACAACCAATACACAATCCAACATTCCCCCCCTCATTCACTAAAGATCCCTCCTACTCATCCTGAAACATCATCGTTTACTGTATTTGTGCATATCTTTGTTATTTTTTTATCTATCTTTTAAAATTTTCCTTTTTCTTTTATCTTGTATTTTCTTATGAATTTTTCAACTGTGTAATAAATTACTGGATAATCAAAAATTTGAATTGAAGAAAGCACCTTTGGCACAACTTTTATACAATAAATGTAATGTAAAATAAATAAATTATAGCTGTAGCTTTCTAAGAGATAATAAATAAATAAATAATAGAAAATAAACAGGGAGAATCGAACGTCACATTTTTCTATCTTGACACGATATTCGAGATTCTAACATCAACTTCTTTCAGAATTTCGTTAAGATGTTCGTGCCATCCATAGGTGCCATCATATTCTAGAACGACCTCGAATTCTTATTCCATTCCTAACGACTTTGAATATTAAGTAAAATTCATATGGAGAAGGAGTGTAAAATGCTAAAATTTATACATATTATAAGTTCTATCTGTTACAAATACATATAAAAAAATCACGTCAAACCATAGATTATTTACTGGCATACTGCCAATGTCAAACACGTTATTTCAAACGTAGTTGTTTTATTTAACAAATACATATAGATTCAAATACAAAACATGTCATAGAAAAATACGTATTAAATATACTGTGAAACGATATAAATGATACTAAAATAATTACAATTGACTTTAAAAGAATATTCGCAACAAGTGAAGGAAAAATTTGTACCCTTTGATGAATACATGCACGAAGATTTTTACTCTCCACACTATGGAATAGTGGAGAGTCATGATTTCACAATTTTTAAGCGTATTTATTTACATCAATTTCTCAACAGGTATCATTTAGAGAGTGCACACTGTAAGTTTCGGCTGAATATGTTTGTATGTACGGCGTACGACATACGGCGTACATCGTTCGGCGTACGGAATTATCCTTTTTGTGTCCTCTATAGAGCCCAAACTATAAGTCCGATTGACTTCATATTGATATCATGTATGTAAAGTCCATAAACTTAGAGCTGATTAGTTTTCCATAGATATCCGTTAATTTCTTCTCTATGATTTCATCCGTCCAAATTTTCAAAATGTTCTCACGGTCTGATAAATCGAGGTACTTTTATACAGTTTAAAATTTTGATACAATAAAAATACACTCATTAAAAAAGCATATCAGGATTGGCAAAATTTAAAGGAAAAAATCTATGGACTGCCATATCAATGTAAAATAAATTTCATATTTTCCTAAAAAATAACGCGAATACTAACACCGTTTTTCTACACGAAAATACTCCTTTTCCAAAAAAATATCTCGAATAATAACACTTATTTCTACAAAAAATAATACCCCTTTTCCAAAAAATAACGCGAATTATAACACCAATTTTCTATAAAAATTAAACTCCATTTCCTAAAAAATAACGCGATTAATAACACAGCTTTTCTACAAAAATTACACCTCTTATCAAAAAAAAAACGCTAATAATAACATCGCTTTTCTACAAAAATAACACCACTTTTCCAGAAAAAAAAACTCGAAAAAAAATACCTCTATAACCAAAAATTAAAACGCTTTTTTGAAAAATAACGTGAATAATAACACCGTCTTACTACAAAAATAACACCCCTTTTAAATAAAAAATAACGCGGATACTAACACCGTCTTTGTACACTAAAATACCCCTTTTCCAAAAAATATCTCGAATAATAACACTGATTTCTACAAAAAATAATACCCCTTTTCCAAAAAATAACGCGAATTTAACACCAATTTTCTATAAAAATTAAACTCCATTTCCTAAAAAATCACGCAAATAATAGCACAGCATTTCTACAAAAATTACACCTCCTTTCCAAAAAAATACGCTATGAATAACACTGCTTTTCTATATAAAACTAATACCCTATTATAGAATAAAACGTGAATAATAACACCACTTTTCTACAAAAATTACACTCCTTTTAAAAAAACGCTAATAATAACATCGCTTTTCTACAAAAATAACAAACCTATTCCAGAAAAAAAAATCGAAAAATAACACCTCTTTTATACAAAAATAATACCCTTTTTTTAAAACATAACGCGAATTATAACATTGCTTTTCTACAAAAATAAGCACCCCTTATCCAGAAAAAAAGTTCGAAAAATATAACCTCTATAACCAAAAATTAAAACGCTTTTTTTAAAAATAACACCCGTATTAAATAAAAAATAACGCGTATACTAACACCGTGTTTGTACACTAAAATACCCTTTTTCCAAAAAATATCTCGAATAATAACACTGATTTCTACAAAAAATAATACCCCTTTTCCAAAAAATAACGAGAATTATAACACCAATTTTCTTTAAAAATTTAACTCCATTTCCTTAAAATTACGCGAATAATAACACAGCATTTCTACAAAAATTACACCTGTTTTCCAAAAAAAAAAAAAAACGCGAATGATAACATCGCTTATCTAGAAAAATAACACCCCTTTTAAAAAATTAAAATACCCCTTTTCCAAAAATATCTCGAATAATAACACTGATTTCTACAAACAATAATACCCCTTTTCCAAAACATAACGCGAATAATAACACCACTATAATACAAAAAATAGACCCCTTTTCCGAAAAGATAAAGCGAATATTAATACCACTTTTTTACAAAAATAATACCCTTTTCCCAAAAAATATCTCGAATAATAACACTGCTTTTCTACAAAAACTAATACCCTATTATAGAACAAAACGCGAATAATATCACCACTTTTCTACAAAAATTACACTCTTTTAAAAAAAACTATAATAATAACATCGCTTGTCTACAAAAATAACAAACCTTTACCAAAAAAATTGAAAAATAACACCTCTTTTATACAAAAATTACACCGCTTTTTTAAAAAATAACGTGATTTGCAACATTGCTTTTCTACAAAAATAAGCACCCCTTTTCCAGAAAAAAAAATCGAAAAATAACACCTCTTTTATACAAAAATTACACCGCTTTTTTAAAAAATAACGTGATTTGCAACATTGCTTTTCTACAAAAATAAGCACCCCTTTTCCAGAAAAAAAAATCGAAAAATAACACCTCTTTTATCCAAAAATTAAAACGATTTTTTAAAAAATAACGCTGTATTTAACTTTGCTTTTCTACAAAAACAACGCCCATTTTCCTAAAAAATAACGCGAATAATAACACTGTTTTTCTACCTAAATAACACCCATTACAAAATAGAATAACACGAACACTAACACCGTTTTTCTACATAAAAAATACCCCTTATCCAAAAAATATCTCGAATAATAACACTGATTTCTACAAACAATAATACCCCTTTTCCAAAACATAACGTGAATAATAACACCACTTTTTATACAAAAATTACACCCCTATTCCGAAAAGATAAAGCGAATATTAATACCACTTTTTTACAAAAATAATATCCTTTTCCCAAAAAATATCTCGAATAATTACACTGCTTTTCAATAAAAACCAATACCCTATTAGAGAACAAAACGCGAATAATATCACCACTTTTCTACAAAAATTACACCCCTTAAAAAAAGCTAATAATAACACCGTTTTTCTACAAAAATAACACACCTGTAAAAAAAACGCAAATACTGCCATCGCGTTTTTACAAAAATAAAAGCCATTTTCAAAAAAAAACTTGAAATTAACATAACTTTTCTACAAAAATTACATCAATTTTCCGAAAATATAACGAATAATAACATTGCTTTTCTACAAAAATAACACCCCTTTTAAAAAAATAAACGCAAATACTGCCATGGCGTTTCTACAAAAATAAAAGCCATTTTCAAAAAAAAAACTTGATATTAACACCACTTTTCTACAAAAATTACATCCATTTTCCTAAAAAAAAACGAATATTAACATTGCTTTTCTACAAAAACCACGCCCATTTTCCTAAAAAATAACGCGAATAATAACACTGTTTTACAACCTAAATAACACCCATTACAAAATAAAATAACACGAACACTAATACCGTTTTTCCACACAAAAATACCCCTTTTCCAAAAAATATCTCGAATAATAACACTGATTTCTACAAACAATAATACCCCTTTTCCAAAACATAACGCGAATAATAACACCACTGTAATAAAAAAATTACACTCCTTTTCCGAAAAGATAAAGCGAATTTTAATACCACTTTTTTTTTACAAAAATAATACCCTTTTCCTAAAAAATATCTCGAATAATAACACTGCTTTTCTACAAAAACTAATACCCTATTATAGAACAAAACGTGAATAATATCACCACTTTTCTACAAAAATTACACTCCTTTTTAAAAAAAACGCTAATAATAACATCGCTTTTCTACAAAAATAACAAACCTTTTTCAGAAAAAAGAAATCGAAAAATATCACCCCTTTTATACAAAAATTATACCCCTTTTTTAAAAAATAACGCGAATTATAACATTGCTTTTCTACAAAAATAAGCACCCCTTATCCAGAAAAAAAACTCGAAAAATAACACCTCTATAACAAAAATTAAAACGTTTTTTTTTAAAAAATAACGCGAATAATAACATTGCTTTTCTACAAAAATAACACCCCTTTTTAAAAAAATAACGCGCATAATAACACTGATATCTACAAAAAATAATACCCCTTTTCCAAAAAATTACTCGAATAATAACATCACTTTTCTACAAAAATAGAACCCATTTCCGAAAAAATATCTCGAATAATAGCACTCCTTTTCTACAAAAACTATTACCCTTTTTCCAAAACATAACGCGAATAATATCAACTTATAATAACATCGCTTTCCTACAAAAAAAAACACCTCTATTTCAGAAAAAAACGCGAAAAATAACACCTCTTTTCTACAAAATATAAACACTTTTTAAAAAAATAACGTGAGTAATAACACCGTCTTACTACAAAAATTACACCCCTTTTAAATAAAAAATAACGCGAATACTAACACCGTCTTTGTACACTAAAATACCCCTTTTCCAAAAAATATCTCGAATAATAACACTGATTTCTACAAAAAATAATACCCCTTTTCCAAAAAAATAACGTGAATTATAACACCAATTATCTACAAAAATTAAACTCCATTTCCTAAAAAATAACGCAAATAATAACAGCATTTCTACAAAAATTACACCTCCTTTCCAAAAAAATACGCTAATAATAACATCGCTTTTCTAGAAAAATATTAAACATTTTCCTAAAAAAAACGCAATAATAGTATTGCTTATCTACTAATACTTCATCCATTTTCCTGAAAAAAAAAACGCGAATAATAACATCGCTTTTCTACAAAATAACACTCCTTTTAAAAAAATGAACGCAAATACTGCCATCGTATTTCTACAAAAATAATACCCCTTTTCCAAAAAAATAACCCGACATTAATACCGTTTTTATACAAAAATTAAACCTTTTTTCCTAAAAAGTAACACGCCTTTTCCAAAAAATTAACACGAATAATAAAATTTTTCTTCTATTAAAATAACACCCCTAGTAAAAAAAATAATGCGAATACAACACTGTTGTTCTACAACAATAATACCCCTTTTCCAAAAAAGAAACGCGAATAACACTGCTTTTCTACAAGAATAAACGTATAAATTCTAGTAAAAGTGGCTGAGAGATAGAATCAGTGCTTTATCCTCGTTAATCGATTCAGAACGATTTTTAAATGTTTTTATTGATAAAATAAATAATATTTGCGTATGGAACTAAAGAGTCGCAGCTTCGCATCCTATAAGCCGCATGTGGCTCGCGAGCCGCAGGTTACCGACCCCTGGCCTAGGAGACCAAACCACAACAAAACAGATGAGGTCTTATCTCCAAAATCATCTATCTATCTATAGTGACTAAATATAACTATCAATATACCACTTTATGATACCCTAGTGAAAGTTTGTAATATTAGCGTTGAATAATACACAGAATCTGAAGTTGAGTATTGAAGATCAGAGAAAGCAGATTCAGACATAGCATAATTTGTAAGTTCACGGATTAAGTTGCCCTTAAAGCTCGATTACCTCCATAGAATTATGTCATATATAATCTAATCGTATCCCGCATCAGCAGGGCTATTCATAATACCTTCTTATCTTTCATAATAAGTTTTTGTACATAATATAAACAAATATAATGCACACTGGCGGGCTTATTGCCATTGGGCAATTTTTTCCAACCAACCAGATTACAGAGTGACAGAATTATACATGTACATCAACAAAAAATGAAAGCGACAAAAGAACAATGAAAATATACATCAACACCAAGATAAATAAAAAAAAAACAAAAAAAAAACATCATAGCAGCAAAGAAGGGATTGGGAAGGAACAAGAAGAGGAAATCGAGATCAGGTGTTTAGGGATAAATATTACGTAGCAAAGGGAAGAAAGGAAAAGGAGAGGGATCAGGTATTTTTGGAGAGATATCCCTGCTTTAGTCTTTTCTTGAAAATGGAAAGCGAGTTTGACGAAGTTATATCTGGAATTATTCCAGAGTCATGAATATAATTATGAAATGAGTCTATAATATCTTAAGATATTATAGAACTCCATAATATCATAATTATATCCATGATATGGGTAATCCTAGGGGTTTTGATTTCACCGTTTGATCGGACTTGCCTCCCAGTACTCGATCATAATCTAATCTTAGATTCAAAAAATCGTTAAGATCAATGTTTACCAAGTTAATTTTGTCATTATTTTTGGTATAAATGAATATAGTTACTTACATAAATATTTCTATGGCCTGAACCTAGTTACGAGTTGTAACTCGTGTGAAAATTGTAAAATCTTGTAAAACGTTCGAAATCACTAGGCCGATCCGAGATATTAGTATTATTATAACTCGTGTAAAAATTGTGAAATCTAGTAAAACGTTCGAAATCACTAGCCTGATACGAGATATTAGTATTATTATAACTCGTGTAAAAATTGTGAAATCTAGTAAGACGTTCGATCTCACTAGCCCGATACGAGATATTAGTATTATTATAATTCGTGTAAAAATTGTGAAATCTAGTAAAACGTTCGAAATCACTAGCCTGATACGAGATATTAGTATTATTATAACTCGTGTAAAAATTGTGAAATCTAGTAAAACGTTCGAAATCACTAGCGTGATACGAGATATTAGTATTATTATAATTCGTGTAAAAATTGTGAAATCTAGTAAAACGTTCGAAATCACTAGCCTGATACGAGATATTAGTATTATTATAACTCGTGTAAAAATTGTGAAATCTAGTAATACGTTCAATATCACTAGCCCGATACGAGATATTAGTATTACTATAACTCGTGTAAAAATTGTGAAATCTAGTAAAACGTTCGAAATCACTAGCCTGATACGAGATATTAGTATTATTATAACTCGTGTAAAAATTGTGAAATCTAGTAAAACGTTCGAAAGCACTAGCCTGACACTAGTTTTTATTATTGTAATTCGTGTAAAAAATTTAACTGACACAAGTTATTATTCCAACTCATGGACAAATTGAAACTTGATTTCTCAAATGGCCTGACACGTGTTATTACTAGGTATTTTTACTCGTGAAAAAGATGTAAAATAATTCAGCTCCTAGAAAAATTACGAAATCATTAGCCTGACACGAGTTATTATTCTAATTCTGGAAAAAACTAAAAAAATTCAATGGTGCCACGGAGGTCAATATTTTATTACTTATGTCTTTGTTGAAGCATTTTAATACAGATTTGTCCAGTAGAAGTTTACCAAGTTTGCTTGCGCTTCCTGATTTCCGTGTTACAGGTTTAAAAACCTGTTTTTCTTAGGAAAAACAGTGCCCCTCTAGCAGAACCTCCTGTGATGCCGAGCTTCAGCTATCCTTCCATCGTTTAGGTGGTCAAAATGTATTTGTTGGTAGACAACTTTGATCATCGTGTTGACTCCTATTCTTGGCATGTTATCGATCTCGCCAGCATCATCTTCAGAATCTTTTTTTTATTTCGCATTTTTTAACGAGAAACATTTTAGAGACAAATTGTCCACAAAACCAAACCAAAAACACAATGAAGATCAGCAAAAAACTCCGACTTTTGGCTCAAGAGTCAGATATCGAACTCACTTGTCGAGTAACGAAGCCAGACAAATGGATTTGATAAATAAAAAAATAAAATATACCAATCTTGGAAGGCTATTTATAGTAGCGTAAAGCACCAATGCGTGGGTTATGGGTTTCTCAAAATAAAACTGAGTAATAAATGCGATCGAGTGGGTTTCTCGATCTCAAACCCGTCGAATCTCAAAGGTCAATCTCATTACCGTGTTAACTGAACTGGATAATTTGATGAACCGACTATTTCAACGTTTAAATCTACCGTTAAGAATATCCGACCGCCGCGTCTTTCTTACAGAAATAATTGATGGTCAACTAACGAAGGTTCGAGACACTCCCGAAGGCGGAAGAAATCGTTTTCATTTAACAGAGGAAATGTCTTTGCGACTTGAATTTATTATGAGATCAGTTTTTTTTGTTAATTAATCAGATTTATTTATGCTTCAATACTTTTATATTTTCTAATATATCTACACGGTAATACTTTGATAAATCGATATGATAAAAACATTAAGATATTTTTTAACAGATTTTTAATTATCTCAATAGAGACGAAGTTGGAATATTTATTGTGGGAGAACCGGGAAATCAAGGCACCTACAGGGCTTACGACCTGTCATCGGCTGGTTTACGTGAACACTTTATGCGCTTGCGCAACGTTCACCAATTATGCCTTTTTAATGAGATCCCTAAAAATCCCTAAAAAGAGGGATCTCATTAAAAAGGCATAATTGGTGAACGTTGCGCAAGCGCATAAAGTGATCACGTAAACCAGCCGATGACAGGTCGTAAGCCCTGTAGGTGCCTTGATTTCCCGGTTCTCCTACAATAAATATTCCAACTTCGTCTCTATTGAGATAATTAAAAATCTGTTAAAAAATATCTTTGACTCCCGACAGGGAAAAAAAATCCAATGTTTGCGCATATGCAATAATAAAAATATTCGATTAAAAACATTAAGGTTCGAATGCACAGTCCTACCTAAATACTAAATTCTAAATACTAACCATGTTTTCATTGCACAGTCGCTCACTTAAGTTAGGAGATCACGTGGCTTCCTAACTGGAGGATGCTACCAAGTTCACGTATGAGACACATTGCATTGCAGAGACATATCTAAATACTTAGCGCATGCGCATCGGCGTAAACTACCATTTGCGAATTGTCATAAATTAAGGTTGATAGCGAGGAACCTTACGAGTGGTTTAATACTAAAATACGAATTTTTTTCGGTATATGATGATTCTATCGTCTTCTTTGAATATGTATTTGGTAATTTTGTCAAATTAAATACCAAACAGAGTATTCAGCGATCTATACGAGATGCCGAAAATTCGCTGAAATTTCAGAAAAATCGTGACATCAAGCTGTCAGTGTGAAGTTGGTTACATATGTTTGTGTTGTTTTAGCAAAAAAACATGTCGAACGTCAGAAAAGAGATAGATAGCTTTCTAAGCCCATAGAAAGCTATCTATCTCTTTTCTTCATAGACAATAAATGTGAAATTCTACGGCATCGACCTTAACTTTGGCGTAGTAGGTATTAAGTATTTAGTTAGTGATGTCTGCAACGCAATTGCTAACTTAAGAATACTAAATACTCCAGTGAGGTTAGGAGTTAGTATTTAGGTACCTAGGACTGTGCATTCGGGTCTAAACGGCTCTGTAGAGGATTATTAATTCTGATTTGTTTTTATAATTATAAGTTGGAGGTGAAAGTTGCAGAAAGCCAAGGTTCGATATGGACTGTGGCGCCATCGGAGAAAGAGAGGTTCGAGTCCTGTTTCGACCAAATTAATTCATCAACAGAAAAAGCATTTGCTTTCACCAATTGACCAAGCATTTTTTATGGATTGTTTGATGATGAAAAAGTTCTAGTCACAAATAAATTTACTTTATAAAAAATATACAAGTTCATAGTAGTGGAGGCAACAACTCGGCAGCAGACTCTGGATGACACCATCTGAGGAAGTGAACACCGCGTTTGGTTTGGACTTTCCAACATGGAGGACCCTTTACAGACTGAGAGTGGGGGGTGACAGTGGGGATTTCTGGAGGGAGAAGATATATGCTGTGACTGCGGAGATGAACAGGATGACGGCCATCTACTAATATGCCCACAAATGAAGACGACGTGCAGCACAAATGACTTAAAAACAGCGAACGACAAAGCGATATCCGTCGCCGCCTATTGAGTGGCAAGGTCTAAAGTTCGGACCCGTAAAGTAAGTAGTAAGTAGTGGTGAATAAGATATGAGTAGAAAATATTAACAACATAAGAGATTTGGATTGAAAATGCTCCGACGTGTTTTCAGCGAATAATCATAAGAGGGATAATATCGATAGATAAAAGGCTTTTTGACTTACTGGTTGATACTGAGTTATAATCATTATATAAGTATTTTTCAACTTTTTAAGCTGTATCGAATGATAGTAACTTTTTAATCTGTATTTAAGTTGTATTAAACTCTCTTGATTTGTTAGAACTTTTTATGTTTGTTAGAGTCAAAACAGAAAACAAAATCAAGAAATAAGATTTACTAAATTGGTATTCTCGATCTTTCCGTTGATGGACTGGAATCCAGACCGTCGCAGACATGTTCCATTTATATATGAATCAGTGGTGCGACAACCCATTATACGAGGGTATAGAGAAGTCGTTACAACGCGTAGGAAAGAGAAAGGTCTATAATAAATTTAGGGAGGATATTGGGCGATAATCGAAGGAATCATTACCGGGAATTGTTGCTGGGAAAATTGCCTGTTAACTTTGAATACTTCCCAACTCAATTATACTATCGATTACACATATGATTATACGTAGAGCCATTATAGTATCCTATTATATTATTATATGTTATAAGTCAATTTATTGTAAGAGCCTAATCAATGAACCCAGTTAATAACGACTACATGAAAATAAATAATGTAATTCTAACATGAAGTATGTATGAGGCAAATTATGAAATTCAATAAACATAATCACCGCATAATCACAATTATTTAGCTATTAATAAAATAAAAATAGTGATAAAATACTTGGATATTGGTAGGCATGTTAGTTTAAAATTAATCTAAATAGTATGAAATTCACCAATAATTGAAAGTTCATTTACAGTTGTTGTAAAATAAGTTTTTTAACTTACATTTCTTTAAATTCAATAGGCCAAAATCTAATAAAATAAAATTGATAAAATAAAAAGAGTAAAATACTTGCATAATATAATGAATCATTATATATTTATTGCGATAAAAGTAATAACGTATCTTTCGAATATGTGAAAACTGAAAGATTTTCAAAATCGGTGGAACAATACGAGCAAAGCAAATATAGCCCACAAAGCAAAAACATGTGTAAATCCGAATGATAATCTTAAGCGAAGCGTTCGAAATGTGGATTCACCAAAGAATGCTAAGAATATCTTGGACCGACATGGTGAGCAAAGTCTTGCGGAGAACAACATACAGTTGTTCACGACCGTCAAGCTCTCTTCATAATATCTCTTCGAACTTCATATTTTGGTCACATAAAGTGAGGCGAAAAATACTCGATCTTACAGTTGATCATAAAAGGGAAGATTGAGGGCAGTAGAGGGGTCGGCAGGAAGCAGCTATCCTGGCTCCGTAACATTCGGGAGTGGACCGGAGTGAGGCGTGTGGAGGACTTGTTCCGCACCGCACAGGACAGGGAAAGTTTCTTCCGAGTGATCGTCAACGTCGGGGGATCCGACAGGACACATAGAGAAGAGAACAATTATCAGTAAAAATGATTTAATATTATGTTGTATTATTTTTATCAAATTAGCATGTCGCGCAAATTGCAATATGTGCATGGTTAGTATACGTTTTTAATTTACACAATTCACTTTGATTGAAACCATGACAGAGTGGTTTTGTGAATTTAATGAACAAAAAATTTACAATTGTACAGAACTTCAGCTTGAATGTTTTCCCTATATCTTCGCTTGTTTTTGTACCTCATCTCCTGAAAGTACCAATGGCGCCAAGTCTATACGCAACATCACATAATCCAGATATAAATGGGTGAATTAAAGAGGGGACCACGACTATATATAAGTCGCTGGTGAAAGCCGGGCTTTGCATGATTAATGATACGGAAGTTCACGACAACATCTTCAAGGGAGGAGGTGGGGATTGACGCCCAGACACTTGGTGTGAAAAATGCCGAATGGAAGGGAAAATAAAAATGCTTCCGGAGGTATTTTAAAGCCACGCCATACACCTCACACGTACGGTGCAGTAAATTAAGTTTAATAATAATAATAATAAATTTGGATTATTTATATAGCGCCGTTTTTGTGAATATCTCACCTCAAGGGCGCTGAAAAAATGATTACGTTGTATCATTTCGGCTCTGGTAAGATTTGCCAAAAAGGTGCGTTTTGAGTTTTTTTCTGAACGAAGATATATTTTCGGTTTGTCTGAGGGTGAGTGGGAGCTTATTCCATGCATTTGGTCCTGCCACACAGGGCCGGATAAACATGTTTTTGCGCCCAGAGCAATATATTTCAAACCGCCCCCTTCCTTCTCAAATGTTTGGAATTTCAATATTATATTATGCAGTATATTATGCAATATTATACAGTAAAAATCAATATATCAATATAAACCAAAGAACAAAAATAAATTATAATTCTACCTATTCCTATTCATGTATGTAACGTATCCTGAGAAGTAGGTATTTTAAACTAAAACCTTAGGTCTTACAATTTTTAAAATATTGGATCATCACATAAACCGTTTAAAGTAAAATATAATTTAAAAGTCATTTTAACTATCTCAAGTATTATGTAAATAAACTAAACTTAATAACTAATGTTAACACTAAAAATATCATAAAAACTATTTTTAATTAAAAAAAACTCAATATAATTATCAAATTCCAGTAAAAATTTAAAATCACACCAAACTTAAAATAAAAAAAACAAATCGCGATTCTAATTAACACAAAACACTAAATAAGTTCTTGGTATAATAAATACCTACATAAATTAATATTAATAAAACGAGGTATGCCAATGAATTTTACACAAAACAGCACACGAAAACTCCCATTGATTTCGATACACTTTGCCGACTAGTATTCCATCTAGTTATAGGTATATATTAAAATCTATGGTCTATACTAGACTCGTAAAAAATATGGACACGTGTTAACATTTGACATCAGACAGAAGAGAGAGATAGAAACAATAATATATGAATAATTGAAAGAGTCAGGTGACGAGTCGGCGACCGAGATCGAGAAAATAAGTAAGTATGTCGCTAAAGTCGAAAGGGAAAACTTCACTGAAATTATCATAACATTTCTAAAGAACTTCGTTTCCCTTTTTTAGAAAACCTTGCTATTAGTTGCTGACAGGTTCCGCTTATTGAAACGGCTTATGTAGTTTCATTAACAAGCAATAAGAGTTCTTAGTATAATGTATAATTAAAGTTACTGTGGCGTGTAGCATCTGGAATGTTTTCAAACACGCCGCTATCATCTCATATGAAATTCATTATCAAGCGCCCGGGCGATTTCAGATAGGGGGGCGCTGGCTTCATTATGTAGATAATTTAACACTTTAGCAAGTAAATTATTAGAATGATTATTTTGTGTGTGTGTGTGAATCGACTATATATGTTTACGAATAACACGGTAATAGACGGACAAGATATTAACACCGCAGAATTTTATCATACACACCATCACGCCGTGTCCCTTTCGGGGAAGGCAGAGAGAACCGAGTGCCATACCTGGGGAATTTTTGATTTATATAATTAACATTTTAGGATTTTAAGCGCCCTTTTTAGACAAGCGCCCTGATTTCTTGTTCCGGGTTGTTCTATGATTTATCCGGCCCTGCTGCCACAGCAAATGCACGATCACCGAAATTAGTTGTGTGCACCCTGTTTATTTCAACTAATTTCCCAACCATGGATGAAGAAGCAGAACCAGTCGATATCACAGGTGGAAACAGAGCAGGATTTATTAACTCTTCATACAATCCTGCGCGTTATCTTGTACGTAAACTGATCTTTCTACTTCGATTATGAAGTAGAATGATTTATTTTGACACGACTCATTTATTTATAAATATTTGAACTTGCTGTGAGGCACCGACATAGCTTCCATTGTTTTTATTATTTTCTATTATCATCGTTTTTGGTCGTTTTAACAGGAAAAATAACACATCACATAGTTCAGGAAAGAGGTTCACCACCCATTGTGAATGTATTTTTAAGTGAGACAAGATTGGTGTGTGGGTATACCCAAGAGGTAGAAGAAAGATTGGGAAACCTAGACTGAGATGGGAGGACGACATAAAAAGTCCTGAAAATTCTAACTAGAGACTGAGAGCTGAAGAAAAAAGTAGTTGGAATCAGAAGATGGGCTTTAGCTCGATTTGAGAAGTAGCGCGATCGAAGAAAAAAGAAGACATACATATGTAGTAATGTAGGTAGAGGAGACATTGAAAGAACACGTGGGTTGCGCAAAATAACTTTTTTTTGCTTGGTTGGTAGATCTGCGTACCTTCCCCAACTCAACCGAATTTCAGGGTATATATGTCGATATTTTGATAAAGTGTTTTAGGTTATCTTCGATAAATTTTTCGCAAATAAAATATGTAAGCACACAGCCATTATCTATGGATATGTTGAGGTTATGTTGACGTTTCACATTTACCAATCTGATTAAAACTTTTTCTACTCACCTTATCTGTGGGTTTTCAACTTGGAGTGTATTTAAGGAACGTGTATTGATTTTTTCATAGCTGGTTGCCGAGCAAAAGATACCTTGGATTTAATCTGATGTTTTGGTGTTTTTTTTTCTCCGATATCAAATACTGCTAACATCAGTTGTAGAGCTATAGCTACCTATGTGATTGTAATATTCAGCCATATCTATATTATAATATGCGCTAACCGCTCTGCCATCCACCCATCCAAATGTATATTTTTTCTTATCTTCTGTTGATGTAATTACAAGTTTTGTATTTTTCTTTTATCATTGTTGAAATTGTACACTGCTAGCCCTAGAACAGGGTATTCCTAGTTGGGTTGCAGTAGCCTGCATGCTTGCTATCATTGTAGAGAGTGGTGTTATGAATAAATTCAATTGTTTTTTTTTAATATAACCGATATAGCGGACAGTGTATAAATAATATGTATGTATGTCTCTGTAAGTATCGTTGTTTGTTAATATTATTCGTCCTATGTTCGTAATTTGATTTTACACAATGTCACCCTGTCCCGTCGCCCTCTATACTTTTTCCTCACCTCCCGCCGCAGAGCCAGACCTCCTCATCTCGTCCATCCCCTTATCAGACCAGACCGTAGACCAGACGGTGTGACGTCATAAGTTGCACGTTGCTATGCCTCATCTGATGACAGCCACGTCCTAATCAATTTATTTATGAGTCACATTGCCAACTAAAATATATTAATCAATTTATTCATATTTAAAAATTGACATGTTATTTTTGGGTTAATTATTATTATTGTACATACAAACATACAGAAAATAAAGCATTCTAATAAAAAAGTAAAAAAAAGAAAAATAAATAATCATACGTATTATGAATAAAAAAGCGTTAAATGAATATATAAATAAAAAATAGGCATTTACAGAAAAACAAAAGGTGAAACTCATAAAAAAATGTACAAAAATAACAATATACAAATTTTTGATATTTAAAAATAAATTTCATATTCAGTTATTCAGAGGAAATCGTGGTTAAGCTTAAATGATATAAAATATTAATTATTAGAAAAAAATTGTTATCGTTTTAATATATATTTCTTCCGTGTATTTGAGATAAGCCCTAAGGTCATAAGAACATGAACTTGAAATTTATCATATGAATCATTCAATATTCAAATAAAACACTCAGAAATCATTATAATAATATATTATATTTTTCTGGTGGTTATTACCTACATTTCAGAACATAAATAAGTAATTGTTGTGAGCTCATTGTTTTAATGGCGATTTATACTAATTACACAGTTTGCAGCCCAGAGAAGCCAGAATTGCGAAATATTTTTTTGATTTTTTTTCCACTTCTGAGTACCTTCTTTCATACTTCTTCATATTTTTTGATTGCGTATACTTTTATAAAATTTAATTTTAATAATATAAACACTTTTAAAAAAAAAAAAAAAAATTGATTTTCTTATGAATCTATCTTGTACCACAAGAGCCGGCTAATCGAAAACACAAGAGGCAAAAATATCATCTCACGGAGTTCATATGAGATTCGCCATCCATTATAGTGCATTTTTAGGTGAGACTACAATGGTATGTGGGGATAGGTACAACCATGTGTCGAGTACTCTTTTATAAGGTAATGTACACCCGCACACCAGTCGCTGGTAACCCCACAATGTAATGTGTTTCAAGTATAAATAAAAATGCTCGATTTCTCAGAACTCGGGAGCAATTCGTTTTAAAAATTATCGTCATACTTCTTGAGCCATTTCGCCGTGGGTGGGGGGGGGGGGACATAAACACATAAATTTGCACTTTGCGCACACGCATATCTGGCTCAAGTTGTGATAATAACACATATACGGACTGCTTGAAGCAGTCGGGGTCAACAGCTTCAACCTGTCGCAGCACGGCGGTCTACAGTTCCAATACAAAATTCTCCCTTACAACACGCTTGAAGCAGTCGTGTTGCATTTGAACTTTGAACCGACTGCTTCAAGCGGTTGGGCCAACTGCTTTGAGCAGTCAGTGTATCTCGGGTCTTAAATAAAAAGGTGTGCGGTTGTATTTAAAGTTACGTTTATTGAAAAAAATATCGATATTGAAAATATCTGTCATTAAGTAAGCAAAAGGAAGATGTAACCATAAATAATAAATTCATAAAGTAAATAAATATATAAATACCTGATTTGCAATTTAACATTTCGAACGTTTTGAGCAGCTCATCATAATTTATTTCACACCATTTATCACACCATTTAAATAATCTTCATTAAGATGTTATAAACAGAATGAAAGTGAACATTTTGAGATGGTTTGGCCACATGGGGAGAATGAATGAGGAACGCCTGACGAAGAAAATATACATTGCGGACAGGAATGGAATGAGAGGTCGGGGCAGCCCAAGGAAGGGATGGCACGTCCATGTGAACGGTATTTTGAAAGACGGAAATGTTGGAAGCGTGAACAACAGACGAACATATAATATAAGACGATGTATGAATGTTGTCGAGGCGATGAATGTATGTCAAGATAGAAGTAAGTGGCGTTCGGTTCTCTCTGCCTACCCCGTAAGTGACATGGCGTGATGGTATGTAGGTATGTATGCTGCCCAACTAGGTATACCTGTTCTAGGGCTAGCAGTGTACGTATTATTATAATATTTCACAGGAGATATATCTAAACAATATAAACTTAACTATTGTACACAGATTAAAAAATGGAATTGGAGTCATCGTGATATCGATATGCATATATGTACATATTGTATATGTAAGGTATCTTGTCATTTTATTTGTTAACTGCACAAATTATCTGAAATAGTATCTCTTGGGAATACTGAAGTGACAGAGCATTGATGTGATCCGCCAGTCATACTGACATACAGTCATATTGACTTACTTGAGAGAGTACAAAGACGTTTTACAAAAATTCCCAGGACACTTCGCAACTTAACATATTATGAGGAAAGACTTGACTTCTTAAAACTGTCAAAACTAGAAAACCGAAGAGAACGTGGAGATCTTATTGAAACATTCAAAATATTATCAGGCCATTATGACTGTGTAAACATGAAAAATCTCTTTCAATATAGTCATAACACTAATTTGCGAGGCCATAGCTTAAAACTAGTGAAAATTAGGTTCTCGACAAATACTCGAAGGCATTTTCTTTCAAATAGAGTGGTGAATTCTTGGAATAAACTGCCCCAACATGTTTTGGATGCTGAAAATGTTAATATTTTCAAGAATAGACTGGACTTTTTTTTTGGACAAAGCAAAATAGTTACAACCAAATAATAAAATTCGACAGTGGATATAGGCACATCAGCCTTGGCTGCCTGCCTATAAATAAATAATAAAATCTTTATTCAGTCGATATTAATAAGTAATTTTACATAACAGCACAATACAAGCATAGATAACGTCACCATAGACACAAAATATACATTTCTTTTCTTATTATTACCACGCAGAAAAAATAAACTGGAAAAGGGTTTCATGGCTTAAACCGGGCTATACATTATTTGAGGGGTCTTAATACCCTATATGCGTACATTTATTCACAGAGACCTAAGCCGATTTACGATTGGCGCACAATAACTTAGGATTTGGAGAAAAAAATGTCGCAGACGACGCCAGAGATAGACATATTTATGGCGGTCGCTGAAACGTCTGATCTTTGCAAAATAACAACGCCGAATGTTTTATTATGTTGACAACTTTGGAATTATCTTATTGAATTATTCAACAATTATTTTTAAATATAATTCAAGCTTCGTTGAATATGTTTTTGAAAGTCAATAGATTTTTATTGTTATTATAATGTTTTTTATTGTTATATAAATTGTAGCCGACGGGGTACCTATATTACATACATACATTATGAGTGCCGGGGTACCTCCGAAAATCGAACATAGAAAAAAGGAAATTTTGGAGTTGCATTACGTGCAAATCCTACCCTATTAACTTCAATCATGGATTTTTATTATAATATACTAGATGTCGTAGTTAGCAAATTTTTTGTGAATCGAAGAGAGTCATTTTTCCGGGGGATTTTTGATGTTTTGATTCCAGACCACATCGTTTTTCTATAGAGAATAACGGCTAATGTGAATTGTTTTCTGGTTTATTTGTCTAAAAAACATTTTAATTTTTTAAGGTTTAAAGAAAAGTTATCTAGGATGTGTTGAAATGTAAGGAAAACTGAAATATGTTGCCAACCAAAACGTCAAACGCGCGATATTCCATGACTCACTTTTTGCACGGAGTACTCCATCTAGTATATTATAGTAAAAATCCATGTGTATATTATAATAAAAATCTATGACTCCAATAACACCATAGATTCTGTGATGTCAGAACCAAAAAAGATAACCTCTGAAATCCATTAGCATACAAGTACAAGATCAAGTCAAAGAGTTAAAAGATGAAATATTACAGTTCAAAAATTCCATAGAATTTACTAACTCCAAACTTGATCATTTTCTATAAGGTTCGAGGCTTTGGAAAGTAAAATTCACAAAGTTGACAGGTTAGAATCTGAAAGATTCCTTCTTCTGTATCTCCTTGACATACCTACTGAGACCACGTTATTAAGACTGAATATTTATTTATTTATTTACTCATTTACGCCATATATTGCCATTTACAAACACATATCGATAACAAAATCACAGAAATAATATAATAATAAACTTACGCAAAAAAGGAAAAAACAATATTCATAATAAAACAAAAAAAATAGTTAATAACATAATTGAATTTCTATCTTCTTTCCTTTCCTTTAAATTGTATACCTACATATAAATATGCATACCAGATAATTATGTACACATTTTATTGCAGGGTATGTTTCTTAAATTTTTTCAATAGTAAGTGTCCTTATAGTGCTTAATAGAATAGAAGAATCATCGGTTTTATAACCATAATCATTGCCCAACCGATGAATTACATTCATTGGTGAGTTACGCAAATAATTAGTTTTGGACATCTTACATAGGAATGTTATAGTATGGCGGGTACTCCTTGTTGGAATATGGTAATATATGTATCTGACTAACGAGGCAAGAGGAGCTAAAGTAGTTATTGATTATCTTATAGAGGAGCATGAGATCAGATAGAATTAGTGTTGGACATCTTACATAGGAATGTTATAGTATGGCGGGTATTCCTTGTTGGAATATGGTAATATATGTATCTGACTAACGAGGCAAGATGAGCTAAAGTAGTTATTGATTATCTTATAGAGGAGCATGAGATCAGATAGAATTAGTGTTGGACATCTTACATAGGAATGTTATAGTATGGCGGGTATTCCTTGTTGGAATATGGTAATATATGTATCTGACTAACGAGGCAAGAGGAGCTAAAGAGTTATTGATTATCTTATAGAGGAGCATGAGATCAGATATATTCCTTCTATCGGAGAGGTCATGAAGTTGCAGACAGATGCAGGCTAGTAGGGAATCATAATTTAAATATTGTGCAGGAAAAATGCTGTAGAAGCATATTTCCGTGTATCCCTTCCTTGTGTTATGGATCAGTACATTCCTGTATACGATAACCAATGCTTATTAATTTGTCTATTATATCAATAAATATTTCACGTTCAAACCAGTAATACTGGATACGTGTGTTTCAAACTTCATAATGATTGATAAACGAATCTCTAAAAACTTTCCTATACTATTTCAATAGTAGATAATGATGGATGATAGAGAAGTACATGATGATACATTGTACTGTTTACCACATCCCCACTTTTAATCTCTTGTTAGACTTGTTACCTATATATGGAGAGTATCATCTCCATACATTGATCATTATACTACGACTAATTTAAGAGATACATAGCTAGTGCTATACATTGTTCGGTGTCCGTCAATTCATTAAGATCTATATCTATATCTATACATATATATTATTAAAAGTCTGTATTAATTAAGTAATTACGCTAGTACAACTAATTATATTACCTACAATAAGAAATAATCTGTTCAAGAAAAATAAAATAATAAGAATGCTAAGGGCTTTCCTTTAACCACCTGACACGACCCATAACACTTGCCATTGTCCCCTCACCGATGTCTTTGAGAATTGTCACTTGGAAAGTTTGTCGCAATAATTTTGGGTGACAATAAGTGAAAATTGAAAAAAGTTCAGTACAAGTTTGAAGATCACCGCGTGTGTATGTTTCAACCAGTGCACAGAAGTGAAATACTCAAAGTGAACCAGGATTAAAAGAAGCATCGGTGAGATCGTTTATATTATACAGTCCACTACCCAACAACATTAATTCCCATCACCAGGGGGGCAAGTCTGCTTCGACCAGCGAAATCAAAACCTGATTACCCATATCATGGATATAATTATCGTATGGAGTTCTATGACATCTAAAGATATTGTAGAACCCCATATAATAATTATATCCATGATACGGGTAATCACGAGGGTTTTGATTTCGCCGATTGAACCAGACTTGCCCCCCTGATGTTTTTTTACAAATTCAATTTATAATTCAAAAACCTTAAGAAATTATGTTGGACAGTTTCAATAGTTGCAGAGTGCACGGCATAATATAACATAATGCGTCCACTGGCAATCAGCAATCCGTATGATGTCATCACATTTTGTGATGACATCATACTAATTATGAAAAATATGAACACATATATTCTACAAAGAATTTATTCAACTTCCGACGACCGTTTTGGCTTTATTATGGAATTCTACAGTTGGGAAGCCGCATCAATCGACAGATTGAAAACTACTGATGACATCATACGATCCGGTGCGTGCTGTTCATACGATTGAAATCAGTGGATGTAGTTGTATGAATGCCTATAGAAAGAATACTAAAATCCGTTTGATACGATGCGTCCGATCCGAACGATGCGGAACTGTGGACGCTTACCTTACGTAATAAAAAAACGTTGAATAAATCAGCACTGATGACTTTTTCTTAAGATGTGGACTCAAGGATCGGACGGCTGAGACTCGAGTCTCTCAAGGGCCACCCTCGTCTGTGAAGAGGCCCTCGACAGGGTGCCTACCCCGATGGTATAACACAAACCCCGAACTGGAGATGTTTTCTCTCTGGTCAGGGGCGAAACCAGGATGTGTTTAACATTATATATACTTTTTATTTTTTATCACACCATATTTTACACTTTCAACAACAATTAGACTATCCATAATACAGAATTTCTCAGCTTTTCGTTCGAAGTACAATCAGCAAGATTATGGAATAGCCTTAGTCCGGATATTGCGTCGTCTAACTCACTTTGTATTTTCAAGAAAAAACTAAAGAAGGAATATTTATCCTTGAACACCTGATCCCGATTTTCTCTCCTGTCCTTACCGTATCCTTTTTTCTTGCTATGAATGATTATTTTTTTTTGTTTTAATAGTATTAAAGTGTTATATGTATTTTCTTTGTTTTCTTTTACTCTTATTCTTTTGCTGTTGTACATACACAATGTTGTCATACTTTGTAATCTGGTTGGTTGGAAGAAATTGCCTAATGGCAATAAGCCCGCCAGTGTACAATTATATTTGTTTATATTATGTATAAGAAGATGTATAAATAAATAAATAAATAGATTACTGTTGTACATCACATAATAAAGAGTATTTTTTAAAATAGCAAGAATATTGATTAAAATATTATAATGTTAGACCACTTCGAGAAATTCCTGTCGCGCGCGCGCCTAGTGACAGCAAGAATATATTTGTTCGTCGCTAGGCAGAGTTCATCGACCTCGGTGTCGAGCGTGCGACAATAAACCACAACAGCGGTATGATAATACGACAAAAGATTATACGACAAATGTTGCGGATCATGGCTTGAAACCTTATCGATCTGTCAAAAGGAATGAATTCTCTTGAACAAATTCAAAAGAAAAGACAGTTGGATAAGATAGTTGATAGCAATTTATTGAAAAGAATAAATAATGTTGTTAACGCCGAACTTGCCGAAGTTCCAAGTCGGGCTATAAGAGTGGACTGTATATTATTATCGAAAAATTAAAAAAAGATATTTTGTCTTCGACAATATTGTCACAGGTTATGCATCATATTGACTCCTGAATCTGTGCTTATGTGAAAACGCCGGTAAAAGGAAATGAAAGGATATTAGACAGGACTCACCAATATTCTAAGTCGCCTCCTTTCACTGTTGCACTGAGAATTTTGTATATTTACTATGTATTTGCGACGAGCGAAACTTTGTGTCACACAAACGACAGCGAACGAAACGTGACAGTACTTGCGACCGATCGGCTACGACAACTGTCGACTACTGGTCGACTCATTGGCCTTGAAGGTGGGATCGGAAGGTAAATGGTAAGGAGAGGTAGGGAGGAGAAGGCAGTTCGCACCGTAGCGCTGATAAATGATGATTTTGGCGCGTAAATTCGGAATACTGAAACAATACCGAACATCCCCCCGGGCGGAAAGGGGCTGAAAGCCACCTTTCCAAATTGATACACCTACCACTCACATGTCGATTCCCATCACAACCGAAAAACGAAAGAATGATACTTAACGCATCAGTTGAGATGATTAAATGATGCGTCAAGCATCAAGGATCGATAAGCAAAAAAAAAAATGATGAATTTTCCAAAATAACGAATAATAACTATGATAACGATACCAATTTAACAAAAAATAACGAAATTAACAAGAAGCTTGTTATGTGATACATAACTTCAGAAAAAAACGACAACAAGTACTAGGTTTTCGACGGGAAACAGGTGACCTTTGGTGAGAGACCATTGGTCGACTGGTAGTGTGGCAAATGATGGACCAGACCACCAAAGCGTTGAATCTACCAATTCGTTTGGAAACATACCACGTGATCCTATGTCAGCGGAGTTTTCCTTTGACGAGATATGAAACCAATTTTCATACGAAATATTTGTTAATATGCTTTCGACACGATTTGCAACAAAGGTTTGAAGCTGATAGGAGGGAGTGTTTAGCCAAGATAGTACAATAGTAGAATCAGTGAAAGCAATTATTCGTTCTATGCAAAGTTTATTGAAATAAATAGTTTTACAATAATTAAGCAATTTAGACAATAAAAGGGCACCCATTAACTCGAGGCGAGGGATAGATAATGTTTTAACCGGCGCGACTTTTGATTTTGACAACAATATATGAGAAGAGATAGTGTTATTTACAATGACTAAATATACAACCGCGCAATAACCCTTTTCTGATGCATCTGAACAACCTATTAACAGACAGCGACTGGTCGGCAAAATATTCATATACCGATTGATTTTTATGCGAGATAACGAAGGGAGCTGCGTGATAAATTTATTCCATATTTGACATAAGTGTGGAGGTATTTGTTCATCCCATGCGAGTTTTAAATTCCACAGCGATTGCATAAAACATTTTGCTATGAATACTACGGGTGTTACAAAACCTAATGGATCAAATAATCGACCGATAATGGATAATATTACACGCTTGGTACAGATCTTAGGAGGGATTAAATTAAGTTGATATGTAAATTTGTCTGTCGATGGAATCCACTGTATTCCCAAGATTTTAATGTTTTCTTTATCTTTGTCTAAATCGAACGATAATGGCGTTTCCCTATGGTTCATGGGTATATCATTCAAAAATGCAGGAGAATTACTAGACCACTTTCGCAGTTCGAAACCACCGCGATGTAATAATTCTATTAACCTATTCTTAATAGACACGGCATGTTCCAAGGACTGGGCACCACTAACAATATCATCTACATAGGTGTCTTCGATCAATAGTTCAGATACTTCTGGGAAACCTAAGCGTTCATCAGATGCCAATTTGTGTAATGTGCGTATGGCGAGATATGGCGCGCTAGCAGTACCGTAGGTAACAGTGTTTAATTCATATTCTTTTATCGGTTGGTCAGGAGTGTCCCGCCAAAGAATATGCTGAAACTTACGAAACTCGGGTGCGATAAGAATCTGTCTATACATTTGACGTATGTCAGCTGTGAACACAACATTATGTATCCGAAAACGACACATTATTTCACTGATGTCCTTTTGCAACTTTGGACCAATCAGTAAATTGTCATTTAACGATACGCCCGATGTCGATTTCGCACTAGCATCAAAGACAACCCTAAGTTTGGTTGTAGAACTAGTATTCTTAAGAACGCAATGATGCGGTATAAAATATGTACCTACTTCATTTTTAACCGATACCTCAACCATATGACCCAATTCTTCATACTCTTTCATAAAGGCGACATATTGATTTTTAATCTCAGAATTTTTGATCAATCGTTTTTCTAAAAGTTCGAATCTAGACATAGCCATTTGAAACGACGAACCCAATTTCTCGTTATTAGATTTAAATGGTAACGGCACAACATACCGATTCAATGCATTTCGATAAGATTGGTCCACATAGATTTCTTCACATAACCGTTCCTCTGGCGACCAGGGATCGGGGTGAGTAGGATTTTCTTCAATTTCCCAAAAACGTCTTAACGATACGTCTAATGGGTCAACAATTTCAGTAACAAACGAATGAGTGATGGTATTAGAAATCGAAACGCTTCCCATTAAAACATAGCCAAATGCTGTATTTAACGCTATTGGCTCATTTTGATTTCCGACCAATTTTCCAGGTTTAAGCACTGATGCAAAAACGTCACACCCGAAAAGTATATCAATAGTTGAGGGTATATGAAAGTTTGAATCTGCCAATTTTAAATTTGCAATATGCGGCCAATTATAATTTTTAATATTCGTTGTTGGCATATTGGAACAAATATTTGTTAAGATAAGGAAGTCCGTAGCTATACCGGGCTCCTTGGAATTTACTGGGCGATAATTTGTCGTTATTGATCCCTTAGGATCTGAACTGGTATTGCCTATACCACGAATCGACAATTGTTTTTTCTGAGGAGATAGTCCAAGACGAGTGACGAATTCTTCAGACATGAAATTAGCCTGACTAGCACTATCAAGTAGCACTCTGGCTTTATGATATATACCGTGATGGCCACGTATTTCTACAATTGCAGTAGCCAGCAACACCGATGACGTATTAGTCTGATTATATGTGGCTGCGACACTAACAACTTGTTCTGGTTCAGAAGTTTGCGATGGACCGTCGTTGGCGAAATGTTTAGACGGGAAATGTAAAAGTGTGTGATGTCTTGAATTACATTGCTTACACGAATATTTCGACTTGCAATCTTTGGACCTATGACCATTTTGTTGTAAACAATTTAGACACAATTTATTATCTTTTGCAAAATAATAACGATTTTTAGGAGACAATTTTTTAAATTGCTCACAATTATGTACCGAATGTGATGATTTACACATTATGCATTTTTCTGTGACATTTGTAAGAAATGCATAGTTTTGACGACTTTTATGATGTGAATTTTCATTGTAGGTATGGAGTTGAGATGACGAGGCTGATTCAAGTGATCTACATTGCAATTCTAAGAATTCTAGCAATTGATCGAATGTAGGAAGGATAATTTCCGAAGCTGAACTACTATTCGACAAGTAATTTTCAAATTTAGTTCTCAGATCTAAATTCAATTTTCTTAACGACAAATTAAGTAGAATAAATGACCATTGTTTAACCGGAAAATCTAACGAGGCCAGAGCATTATAATTTTCAATTATTGTGTCCACAAATGAACGAAGATTTACAATATTTTTCACTTGACCTAGGTTGATTATATGATCTAAATGAGAATTTGCTATTTTGCGTTTATCATAAAGACGCTTGTTTATAATTTCAAATGCAATTTCATAGTTTTCTTCCGAGATCGACAAGTGTTTAATAAGACTTAATATCGAATCTGGTAGACAGCCTAAAAGGTAATGCATTTTTTCGATGTTCGATATAGTTGAATTGTCGTGAACAAGTGCTCTAAACGAATTAATGAATGAGGGAAAGTCGCCGATTTTTCCCGAAAATTTCAAAAGATTAATTTTTGGTAACAATGCATTAATTGCCGAATTTGTTTTATTTTGAGAATCTATACAAGCGAAATTATTTTTAATTTGAAAATAAGTATCTAAAAATGACTCTTGAACATCAGTGTCATCACAGTCTGATTTCTTCTTTTCCAAAGTCTCCATACATTCAATAAACTCGATTCGAATGGATTCAAGTTGTTTATAATTTAGCTTGAAGGAATTAATGACATTTTGATCTCCTTCCAATGCTCGACGCGACAACTCTAATAATCTATTCATGGATGATTGCACAAATTTTAATTTGGCCGCCATGTTTAAAAAGATTTACCAAATAAAAAAAATAAATAAAAACAAGAATTTAATTTATTTCAATTTCGACGGAAATAAGCATGTGAATGGTTCTTGATAATTTGTCTCTCACTAAGATTAAATCTTAAAACCATATAAGTACATTAGGTATATATAAAATTCAGTAAGCAAACGAAAATTTACTTCACTATTTTGAAGTAACTGTATGTATATTAAATGACAATAAGAAATGTTCAAAAAACTATACAAGTATATTTCCGATTAAATCAAAGTACAAAGTATGTATGAAAGATTAATAAAATATCAATATAAATAAAAAACACGAATTTAATTTAATATCGACGGAAATCAACATGTGAATGGGCCTTTATATTTGGTTCGCTCTGAAGAAGAAATCATAAAACGATATAAATACAATAGGTATATAATTACGAAAACTAAATTTTGTTATGCTATTTTCATAGAAAATAACTGCTCATATATCTATATACATAAGTAATATATAATATGACAATAAAAATGTTCAAAAAAAATGTAGGTACTATAAACACAATATCACTATAACATCAAAATGTAACTATACGTGATTCAGCGTTTATTAGTTTTTCTTTCACATATTCAAAGACAGAAACTACTTACCTACACGATTCGACACAATCAAGTATATCGGCGTTCAAAATATACGTAGATATATAATATGTACGTACTTACTTAAAAACTATGTGAAATAAAAATACTAAATATTATCATGCAAATAGCAATTAATGTGCATAATAAGTGGTAATAACGAAAAACAATATACACGATATTATTATTCCTTCTATACTATAACACTACAAATATGTATTTTTAATACAATTTGTACATAGAACAAAAATGACAAAACGAAAATGATCTGTTCTTCAGTAACCAAGATATGTATCCAATAATAAATACCCGATTCAATTTACTATTAAATGAGTACGAATGGTAGGTATACTATATAATATGTAGGTAACTTGATATAACAAGATATCACGACTATCGAAAACCGACAAAATTATATAGGTACGAATATATGTTTCAGTACGAAAAATCGACACAGCTTGGTATGTGCAGGCAACAAATGAAATATATATAATATTTATAAACGAAACGAGTTTAAATTCATTTATCAGAGCAATAGGTACGATTTTTTTGAGTGAGTTATGGACAAGCAATCACAAAACACAAAAACAAAATCCAAAAAAACACAATTCTGCGACAATACTATCTTCTCGAAAATATCTGCTTCACTGGGTATATTCGGCCAAATGACGAATATATCCGGGTCGTAGGACCAAAATGTTAACGCCGAACTTGCCGAAGTTCCAAGTCGGGCTATAAGAGTGGACTGTATATTATTATCGAAAAATTAAAAAAACATATTTTGTCTTCGACAATATTGTCACAGGTTATGCATCATATTGACTCCTGAATCTGTGCTTATGTGAAAACGCCGGTAAAAGGAAATGAAAGGATATTAGACAGGACTCACCAATATTCTAAGTCGCCTCCTTTCACTGTTGCACTGAGAATTTTGTATATTTACTATGTATTTGCGACGAGCGAAACTTTGTGTCACACAAACGACAGCGAACGAAACGTGACAGTACTTGCGACCGATCGACTACGACAACTGTCGACTACTGGTCGACTCATTGGCCTTGAAGGTGGGATCGGAAGGTAAATGGTAAGGAGAGGTAGGGAGGAGAAGGCAGTTCGCACCGTAGCGCTGATAAATGATGATTTTGGCGCGTAAATTCGGAATACTGAAACAATACCGAACAAATGTATAGTTCAACAGAGCATAAAGACTGGCCACAAGAGCAGTTTATTTTATGGTTTTTGATATTATGCCTCCTCTACACATCGACAGATGCCTCGGCAGATTGTATCTGCGGATGCATCTGTCGATGTGTAGAGGAGGCGTTTTGCTCGTCTGTGGTAGGTATTTAATGTCGGCCGATGCATCTGCTAAATATCCGTTTGGTGTCGGTTTTTTCGACACGGATCAAAGAGCGGCAGCGCGTACGCAAGGCGACTGTCCACACATCTGCGAATTTAATCAGTATTGCACGGAAATTTAGTGAGAGTGCATGCGTGCGTGCTTAGTTTTCTCGTTGAAATGGTTGCTGTTATGACCACTGAAGAAACATTTCATTTATGAGCGACTGCGTCGCTATTATTATTACAAACAAACCTATCCTAACCGAAAGATTTTGAGAAATATATGTCATGATGAAAAGTAAATATCTGCAGTAGACGCTAGTAGTTAATATTGTCAAAATATTTATTCCGAATATATTTTCACTTTTTTTCTGTTTCTGTGTATAGTCACCATCCACAACCTTCTTATGTACTATTTTTTCTTAATAACTCTGTTGCGGTTCACAATTAAGTAGTAATTATAAGTGCCTGCTAAATAAGTAAATAGCAGCGGCCGCTACTGTATCCACATCCATTTGTTTGCAGCACGACATGCGTCTTTCGAGGTTGAACACAGACTAATTAACTCGCGGATGTGTGGACGAATCGTAATTTATCTGCGGATATGTCCACTGATGCATCTGCCGACACATATGTCGATGTGTAGAGGAGGCATTACGTTCATTACGAAAAATATTAATATTATTTTTCTTTTATTTTGCATGTCGGATATTATAAATCTTCGATGCGGTCCTGCTCTTGTCAAATTGGAAAAGTTCTCAAGCCAAAAATAAACTCGCTTAACAAATATGTACCCACTCGAAAAACAAGAATTGCCCTCTCTTGGTTCGTTGGATATATTTTTAGCCCAATTAAAATAAAATTTATTTAAATTATTAAATGGGTAGTGTAATGGCGGAAGGTTGTATCTGCTCAAGACTAAATTTCTCATTACCTTTTTTGTCAAATTACAATGAATCATTTTTTATGATTCGTCATACAGCTCTATTCTTTTGCAATTTAGAATACGTCATAATTTAACGGAATATTATACAGTTTTAGACATTTTGTAGAACAAATTTAAACGAGTGGGTACGCTAAAACAACTCAATACTTAGGAGCCTAGTATAAGCGATACGGAATCGATACTTATCACCTAATAATTGTGAGTTGCATGTGATATCTATTGTCACAAAAGTCTAAATGGTAAAGTCTGATTTTTTTTAAAGTGCCAATTCTATACATAAACCATTTGGTGTCCTTAACAACAAACATCAACAAACCCGACAGTACGTATCTATCTCTCGAAGTGCGCGCACGTTTGATTTTTTATGGTGACTGATGTGGTTTGGTTGAATAAAAAACTGAATTTGTGTTTATCCTTTACTTCTTGAACACATGTTCATGGTTTGGAGGCTTCGACAAGAGAGAGGGAAAAATTGTTAACAATCTCCTGCCTTGACAATAATTTCAAATTCTGTCACCAGATGTCTCCCCTTACACAACACTAGCGCCACCACAATATGGCGCGAAATTCAAATAAGATAACAAATCATAACAGTGACCATGTGTTCTAAATTAGGAATTGTTTTCATTGATGATTTTTTATTTCTAACTTATGTATTTTATTTTTAGTATAATATCGATACCTATATAATTATTATTATAAACATGTGTTATCACCATGTCTTAGTATAGAATAAGTGTCCATTATTTATTTGTATTAGTTACATAGAACAGTTATATTATTTATGTATGCGTGTTTGCCTCAATGAACTATTATGTAAATATAATTTATTATTTTGTAAAATAATATATACCTAACTGTTTATTATTATAAGGATTAATTACTTCATATTCCTAATAAAAAGTATCAAATAAATATTTTGTTTAAATATTACTTTCCCAGGAGATATGCCCATTAACATTTGCAGAAAATCTAAAGTAATAAAGCAATCAATATGTTAGTGTGTGTGTGTATGTGTGTGTGTTTGTCTCACGCCTTTTGAAAAACCAAGAGCATCTAAAAATCTAATTTATGTGCGAACGTGTACCAGTATACCTGATGCAGTGTCACGCTAAAAATAATGCGATTAAAATGCTGAATTTTAAAGATATTTCAATAATTATTTTTTTCATACAAATTTGTTGAAGGCACAGCGGTTAGCGCGCTGGGTCTAGTAATCCAGTGGTCGCGAGTTCGAATCCTGCCTCGACCAATTTCGTTCACCTATAGCACAAGCATTTATTTGGTTATTTTAGGGAACGTATGAAGATGTATATGTACTTGTTTAACAAGGACATATTCATTTTTTTTTAAATATCACGAAATGATAAACAAAATCCCATAATATTTTTTTTCTTTTATACCATGGTCACTCTATGAGCTTTGGCACTTTAAAAAAAATCAGACTTTACAGTTTTAGACATTTTGTAGAACAAATTTAAACGAGTGGGTACGCTAAAACAACTCAATACTAGGAGCCTAGTATGAACGATACGGAATCGATACTTATCACCTAATAATTGTGAGGTGCATGTGATACCTATTAGGTACATGTCTAAAATGCATGTGATACTTGTCACAAAAGTCTAAATGGTAGTATGAGCTGATTGAATTCGTATGTGAAATTAATTCCGTCCGGTAGGGGGCGCGGCGGCGCGGTGAAATATGAAACTTCTCACTAACAAATCATTCTATAAATTATTCAAATTTTGTACGGAAAATTTTCAGCATTATCTTGAAATGGGTTTGTTAAATTATTTTTTATTTAAATATTTTACTATGAATACTTGATAATTCTTCAATGCCATTTTATGAAAGTGAATTTTCTCTTTACCTATTTGAAAATAAAAATATCAAATTTTAAGTTTCCTGAGCTTGGAGTCACTTTGAAAAATTTAACACGTAATAAAATTCAGATGCACTATTCAGATATCCTTCAAAATCAAATGGGGTCTAAGCGGATATTAGATATTTGCAAAATTTATATCGATTACTTTATATAATTGATGAAGTAGAATAAACACGCTGTACCTTGTACATGGCATTTCAGAATACAATCTCAGCATAATACTAGTTGATAATCTGCAATAAAAAATATCCTTAAAAATTGCGGATTCATAACTCCTCACTATATCCACTTGGGTGAGTGAGGAGTAAAAATGATAGATATATCTATTTTATACAAACTTTTTAACATCTCAATAGAGACGAAGTTGGGATATTATAGAAGAATCAGGAACTCAAGGCACCTATAGGGCTTACGACCTGTCATCGGCTGGTTTACGTGATCACTTAAGAATAAGAAGACATAATTGGTGAACGCTGCGCAAGCGCATAAAGTGATCACGTAAACCAGCCAATGACATGTCGTAAGTCCTGTAGGTGCCATGAGTTCTTCTATAATGTTACAACTTCGTCTCATTGATATGTTAAATTTTGCCATGAAATATAATATTGACTCCCGACAGGGAAAAAATTCAATGTTTGCGTGTATGAAACAATAAAATAATAATCAATAATAATCGAAATGCAGCATCGGGCGTTTTAAATGTCAAATGTTTCCTTTTAGGTTATATTTTCACCGAAAGACAACAATTGGGCAGTGGAGTAAATAATATTCTCTGACCATTTATTGTAAATTTTCGAATGATATTTTTATAAGTAAATTAACCACTTTGTGAATGCATATTGTCATCATAGATAATAGGATACCATAGGAATAAATATAAGTCATCTTACCACACATAAAATAGATGTCGACAGATATTATAACTGTCAGAGCGTTTTTCACCCGACGATTGTACAGAGCGTTTGGAGCGTGCACTCAACGTTCAATCTGAAAGCCACAGAGTGTCTTTAGAGCGTCTGTTTCCGGTTATTCTGAACGGCTTAGAGCGTTACTAATTGCACTCGGCGTTCATTGTGAACGCAGCTGTCGTGTTTTTAACTTATTTTCAAACGGTGTAAATTTACTACGTAAAATTATATAGAATTTACAAAATTTATTTTGAATAGGAAAGTCAATAAAAAGGCATAATTGGTGAACGCTGCACAAGCACATAAAGTGATACAATATTTGTTTAAATTTAAACAAAACAATTTATTAAACTTAAGGTATAAATGATTTCTAAATAGTCTTCCTTAGTAAAGATAAAAAATACGCTTTATACTACAACGCTTCATGCTATACAACTGACGTATTAAAACAATAATTTTCAACACTTAAACCTGTTTTCTCCAAAATCCACCACTACTAAGGGTTCATATTATCCAAAGTCTTTATACTATATATACGTAAATCTGGCCTAAATATAAAGACTTAAATCTGACTGTCACTGGTTCTTGTTATATAAGATGAAATAATTTATTGATTAGGTTAGGTTAGGTACCTACTCAATAATATACAAGTATAAAACAGTGCGATATTTTTTTAAGGACATTCTACGGAGAGAATCAAATTATTCCTATCTCACTCTCTCATATTCAAAATCTTCTCTCTCCGCTCTCCTTTTGCCTGATGATTTTTTATTCATAATAAAAAAAAAATTAAAGTGACTGACGCACGAAATGTGGCAGTATCTATTTCCCATTATCATAAAAATAGAAATTTATAATTTTTTTCTATGGAAAATAACCTTAAAGTAGTGTATATTTCAATATGCTGTGTGGAGAAAACCAATTCATTCTGGTTTTTGGTAAGTACCAGACTGTGTTCAATAGGAAGAACTTATTTTTATTAACGTTATGTATAAGAAATATATATAGGGTGACCATACGACTTTTTTGTGGGAAACTTTTTTTTTACAAAATTTATTTTTCAATAGATACTGTTGTGGCCCTGGCACAACAGTATCTATTGGTAATATTGGCTCTGGACGATACTGCCCGACTCGTTTAAGTGGACTGTATATTTTGAAGGAATAAGTCGGGTTGGGATAGGACAAGAGACATTTATCACCAGGAATTTAGATCTACTTACACAGGTTCTCGGTGATATACACATCACTTGGTAGTACCGTAAAAGTTTCTTGAAAATATGTATGATGAATTTGTAATGTGTCTGACACTTGTGAAAAATTGCGACTGACTATATTAAATTAATGTTCCTTTTTACTCCTCACTAACCCAAGGGGATATAGTGGGGAGTTATGTTTTAGCAATTTTAAAGGCTATTTTTTTTGCAGATTATCAACTAGTATCATGCTGAGATTGTATTCTGAAAGTTCATCACAATGTATCTGTGTGTGTGTGCTATGTGCTATGTGCAGTGTGCTATGTACGGCGTGTTCATTTTTACTTTATCGATTATAGACTAAAGTACTCATTCGATTCTTTGCAAATTTTGAAAATTTGTATATCTAATACTCACTTAGATCCCATTATATTTGAAGGATATCTGAATAGTGCTTCTCAATTTTTTTAACTGTCAAATATTTCAAAGTGACCCCAAGCTCAGGAAAATTAAAATTTGAAATTTTTATTTTCAAATAGGTAAAAAGGCTCATCACTTTCATAAAATGGCATTGAAGAGTTATCAAGTTTTCATAATAAAATATTTAAATAAAAAATAATTTACCAAACTCATTTCATGAAAATGCTGAGTATTTTCCATACAAAATTTGTATAATTTATAGAATGACTTGTTAGTGAGGAGTTTAGCGTTGGCCACAACCCACTCTTTTTTGAATGTGTTCGGAATTATTTAAATTATTTAAATGTTGGTTCCGAATGCTGGGTAGGTACTTTCTTCTCTGGGCGGTGGTGGGCTACTGCTGGTCTCAGAGTGGTTATAATAAGCCAAGGATTGAATATGGATAGGCTGGATCTTAAACGTCCGAACATGTAAGAAGTTGGAGTTATATGTATTTATAGGAGAACTAGTAAATCAGGCCCCTACAGGGCTTATAACCTGTCATCGGCTAGTTCACATTAAGCGCCTGCACAATTTTCACAAATTATGCCATTTTATTGAGTTCCCATATCAGTCCGAATTTTAAAAAATATATAATATGTTGCGCGCCATTTTTTAAACACTTGAAAATAAGTCTAAAACATTTTTTCTAAACCATATATGATGGTTCGTAAACAACGAAAGCCCTTATAAAATTATTTAAATTGGTTCGTAAACAATAATTTTTTTTTAATAAACCATCCATTGAGAAATTGGTTCGTAAACAACGAAACCCCTTATAAAATTATTTAAATTGGTTCGTAAACGATGAAAGTTTTTTTCTAAACCATCCATTGAAAAAATTGGTTCGTAAACAATGAAAGTTTTTTTCTAAACCATCCATTGAGAAATTGGTTCGTAAACAACGAAACCCCTTATAAAATGATTTAAATTGGTTCGTAAATAATTATTTTTTTACTCCTCACTGACCCAAGGGGATATAGTGGGGAGTTATGATTTCGCAATTTTTAAGGCTATTTTTTATATTGCAGTTTATCAACTAGTATCATGTTGAGATTGTATTCTGAAAGTTTCATCACAATGTATCTGTGTGTGCTATGTGCTGTGTGCTATGTGCTATGTGCTAAGTACGGCGTGTTCATTTTACTTTATCGATTATAGACTAAAATACTTATTCGATTCTATTCAAATTTTGCAAATATGTATATCTAATACTCGCTTAGATACCATTAGATTTTGAAGGATATCTGAATAGTGCTTCAAATATTCGTTTATTACGCACCCAATAATACGATGCCACATTCTGGATACTTATGATATTGATCGCTTCAAATATCTTGCCTAAAAAATGTGTCTACACCGAAAATCGAACCAGGGAAAAGAAATCTGAACAACTGAGATTTGAAGACCTACATTAAAACAATCTTTAATTTCCAACCTTCAGTTTAGTGAAACGTCCCGTTCAATTTTGAAAGTGTTTTATCAACACGAACACTGCCTAATAAAAAAATGTTTTCGCCCAGTTTGTGTGTGTGTGTGTGTGCGTTGTTTGGGGAAGTTCCTGGAAAAACGAAAATAAAGCCTTTTTGGTTTCTTTCTTACGCTTCTCCGATAAAGGGACGGACATCGAGAAGGTTTATTCTTGGTTTTTTTCTCCCACCAAAACTTTCCATAGTAATTTATTTTCAAATAACAAATGTGAGAAGACTTTTAAAATGCCCGAAGCGAGATAGTACCTACTTGGCTATTTTTGACTTATCGGATTTTACCCCTAAAATATACTTTATTAATAAAGTTATCGGATTTTACCCCTAAAATATACTATATTTATTAAGTTATCGGATTTTACCACTAAAATATACTTTATTAATTAAATTATCGGATTTTACCACTAAAATATACTTTATTAATTAAGTTATCGGATTTTACCACTAAAATATACTTTATTAATTAAATTATCGGATTTTACCACTAAAATATACTTTATTAATTAAGTTATCGGATTTTACCACTAAAATATACTTTATTAATTAAGTTATCGGATTTTACCACTAAAATATACTTTATTAATTAAATTATCGGATTTTACCACTAAAATATACTTTATTAATTAAGTTATCGGATTTTACCACTAAAATATACTTTATTAATTAAGTTATCGGATTTTACCACTAAAATATACTTTATTAATTAAGTTATCGGATTTTACCACTAAAATATACTTTATTAATTAAATTATCGGATTTTACCACTAAAATATACTTTATTAATTAAGTTATCGGATTTTACCACTAAAATATACTTTATTAATTAAATTATCGGATTTTACCACTAAAATATACTTTATTAATTAAGTTATCGGATTTTACCCCTAAAATATACTTTATTAATTAAGTTATCGGGTTTTACCACTAAAATATACTTTATTAATTAAGTTATCGGATTTTACCCCTAAAATATACTTTATTAATTAAGTTATCGGATTTTACCCCTAAAATATACTTTATTAAATACTCAATTCCCTTCATGACTCAAATATCTTTTTTTTTATTACCACATACAAAATCAAACCAATACAATATTTCTTAAAAAACTAGTACAATGGAATTTAAAGCTCAGTGTCAGCATAAACGTGCAGAGTACGGATTGGATTTTTGTTCTCCTATAATATTCCAGCTTCGTCTCTATTGAGATGTTAAATATTTGCCAAGAAATATCATTGACATAATACTTTGAAATTTCCTGAAAAGGCATTCATACCATCAAGGTATACACCACAACGTGCGGTTACCAGTGACATGTATGCGGATGTACATTTCCTTATAAAATGAAGCACGACACATGCATTACCACACACCAGTCTGATCTCACCTAAAAAGGTGCTACATTGTTGTGTTTTTGTTTTTGTATTATTGGTGATGATAACCTGCAACTTGAAATTTATTAGGAATTTTATGAGTTATTTTTAAGGTACAATTGTGATGTGACAATCTAATTAATAAATGTCATTTTGTTACTCTCTCCGACACGGGTATGTTACCAGTGAAGCGGGTGTTGGTTGCACATAAAAAATAAAAATAAAAACAAATGGGCAGAGCGGTTAGCGCGCTGGGCTAGTAATCCAGTGATCGCGAGTTCGAATCCTGCCTCGACCGATTTCGTTCACCTATAGCACAAGCATTTATTTGCTTATTTTAGGGAACGTAGGAAGATGTATATGTACTTGTTTAACAAGGACATATTCATTTAAAAAAAAAAAAAAAAAAAAAAAAAAAAAAAAAAAAAAAAAAAAAAAAAAAAAAAAAAAAAAAAAAAAAAAAAATGTAAATAAATAAAATAAAATACAAATAAATAAATAAAAAAATGAAAATGTTTGGTGAATATGCTAAGTTTTGTGAGATGTTGTTGTTGCCTGTTGTATTTTCGATTATTCGGCTCTTACTGGACTCCCAAAAACGAAGATTGGAAGCACTATTCTAAGTCGGTGTTTCACAGCTAAACAAATGTAGGTATTTTTGTGTCAAATTTTTGTAACATCTCAATAGAGTCGAAGTTGGAATATTATATAAGAACCAAGAACTCAGGGCACCTATAGGGCTTACGACCTGTCATCGGCCGGTTTGCGTGATCACTTTATGCGCTAGCGCAACGTTCACCAATTATGCCTTCTTATTGAGTTCCCTTATCAATAGAATTTTTGAAAGTTCTATATGTTTGAATAATGAGCCATCTATGAAGTAACTAAGAAACCTTTTTTATAACGCCATCTATTGAGAAATTCGTTTATTTGTAAACAATGAAAGCAACAGTCTTTATAAATGAGATAACGGTGTCTCACACAGATGTCACCCCTAAACTGCGCCAGAAATATTAGTTCATTTTTGGCTTGTTTACCTACTTTTACCAATGTGTATGTAAATCGAATGACAGGTCGAAAACCCTGTAGGTGCTTTGAGTTCCTGGTTCCTCCATAATATCACCTACAACTTCGTCTCTATTGAGATGATAAAAAGTTTGTCAAAAAAAAATAAACCATTTGACTCCCGACAGGGAAAAAAATGAAATGTTTGCGTATTATAATATGCACCTATAAAATATTATGTTACTTATCATGATAGTATTGTAAGCTTATAATTGATGTATTTATACTATTTATTTTATATTCTGCATTTATTTTTTTACTTCGTACATTGTTAGCTTCAATTAGAATAAAAATAAAATAAAATAAATAAAATATGCAATTAAAAAAAAAATCGAAAAAAATGTATTATCACTGCCAAAATTATTGACTGCTAACTCTAGAACAGGGATTTCCTAGTTCCAGCTCTTGCGGGAAAACCGAAAACGATGATAATACCTGTTAGTTGCCCGAAAAGAAATATTAATACAAATAATTGAGAAATATTAATAAATATAAACAATTGAGTTATACTGGAATATAACTCAATTGTTTGGAGTCCGTGTTATACTGTTCATATTTATAACGTTGAGAGAGTTCAAAACAAGTTTTTGAGGTACATCAATTTTAAGATGGGAATTCAGTCTACTGACATCAATTATGTATTTTTGAGATCATTTTGCTCTCTTGATGCGCTGGAGATAAGGAGAGTAATAGCTGATCTTGCATTTTTTCATAGATTACTGAATGGTGTTGTAGATTGTCCTCGTCTTTTGTCACAGATTCACTTACGGGTACCGTCAAGATTCACTCGCAATAGTGAATGTTTCGCCTTACAAAATGTCTACACAAATTATTTGTTTGGCTCACCAATGCAGAGACTTCCAAGACTTGCAAATAAGTTTGAGCAGATCGATGTCTTTGCATTGGGTTATGGTGCATACAAGAGTTTGTTGTTACATATAATGAAATGATTATATTATGTAATGAATGAATCTTGACTATCTATGTAATATTATTTTTTTATTTCTTTTGTAATTATTAATTATTACTGTAAACAAATGTATTTTTAAGATGCACAGTTTCTTCTGCTGATTTGTGTTCAAATTTTATTTTTATATACCTATCTTTTTTATATTTACTTGCTTCACATATTGTTTTATTAACTTTTTTATTATGTTTCTTTTTTTACTTTAATGTATTATTGTTTTTAGTCTTTATGTTTTTTCTCAGTACCTATGTATATTTTAATGTATGTTTATAAAAGGCAATACATGCCGTATGAGAAATAAATAAATAAAATAAATAAATAAATAATAAATAAAAAAAATATTTAAATAAATAATATAAAAGAGTGAAAGCACTGTTCTAAGCCGGTACCTCGTAGCGAATAAAAATGCGTAAAAATCGAAATATAAAAACGAGGGATCGATTTTGTTAACAAAGAATACACTTGTACTTAAAAAGATTGTCTTTAAATGGTTATGATACCACTCTTAAACATATATCACTTGTGTTATGACACTTACAATAATTTTAGCCGTACGAAAGAGCTTATCCTTCATAAAAAAATGATTCGTATCTTTAATGGACATACTGTAAAGCGAATGTCAAAGACAGCGATAGTGAATCTTTTAAAATTACAATTTTAATTTATTTATTTTTATTTTTATTTATTTCTATCCAAAAATATACAGTATATTTGAGATACAAAATATCTTAAGATAATATAAGCTTATTCATACATAGTTAACATACAATGTAAATATAAGTTATCTCATTTCAATAAATATCAATTTACCACTTCACTGGTGCTTACATAGTTTAAGCCATATCTTTTTGTTTGTATCTTTGTTACTAGCCCCCTCACTAGGCATAGCCTGTGCTAAGGTGAGGTAGTTTTATGTTATTATCTATTACGTTGTTTATTTATAGATATATCATCATCGTCAGCCTGTGTTTGCCCACTGCAGGACATAGGCCTCCCCTCTCCTTCTCCACTCCTCCCGTTCCTGTGCGACTCCCATCCACTGTGGTACAACAAATCTTTTTATGTCGTCCATCCATCTGTTAGGTGGTCGCCCTTGTGGTCTCTTGTCGCCTCTCGGTCTCCACTCCACCAGTCTTTTAGTCCATCTATTATCGGTCATTCTTGATAGGTGTCCTGCCCATCTCCACTTCTGCATGGCTATTCTCTCAACCACATCGGACAGTTTGGTCTGACTGCGTATCCAGTCATTCCTCTTCCTGTCTTCTTGTTTTATTGCCAACATTATTCTTTCCATCTTCCTTTGTGCTATACGCAGCTTGTTGGCAGACAATTTGGTTAAAGTGGTTGTTTCCATGCCATAAGTGAATATTGGTAGAATGCACTGCTCAAACACCCTTGCCTTCAGAGAATTTGGTATGGGGCTACGAAAGGTGTTATCGAGTTTCCCAAAGGCCGCCCATGCGAGACTTATTCTTCTCTCAATTTCTATGGTTTGATTGTCTCTGCCTAGGGTCATCTTATGTCCAAGGCATATATAGTGATCAACCTCTTCCACTGGAAGGCAATAATTGCTTGTGTCTAAGTTTGTCATTATTTTCGTTTATAGATACATTTACATATAATATAAGTACATGTACATACATACGCTACGCATTCAAACGTATGCATCTTTCCTTCTAAATACAATATTTCATTTTGAGTCATGCACACACAACCAAAAATTGTGGAAATAAATTATTTGTTACACTTTTTTTCAATTGTCTATTCTGTTGTTTGTAATAGTGCATTTACATTTTATTTGGAAGAATTATTTCCTTAAGGATTTTTTCATCTATTTCATAAACCCATCTTAGTGATAGTTTTTTAAATTCTTTTGCATTACTGATGTTTTTAATATTTGTTGGTAAACTATTGAAAAGTTTTGTTGAAAAATATCGTACACTACGTTGTCCAAAAGTTGTTTTAATATATTCGTCTAAATATTATTTTATTTTATGTATAAACATGAAATATTTATCCCTGAACATCTGATCCCGATTTCCTCTCCTTGTCCTTACCCTATCCTTTGCTATGCTATGAAGTGTTTTATTTTTTTTTCTAATTGTATCTTAGTGTTATGTATGTATATTTTCTTTGTTTTCTTTTGCTCTTATTCTTTTGTTGTTGTAGTGTATATATGTATGCAAGAGCTCATTATTCATATCATTTAGTTCTAATTGTATCTTAGTGTTATGTATGTATATTTTCTTTGTTTTCTTTTGCTCTTATTCTTTTGTTGTTGTAGTGTATATATGTATGCAAGAGCTCATTATTCATATCATTTAGTTCTAATTGTATCTTAGTGTTATGTATGTATATTTTCTTTGTTTTCTTTTGCTCTTATTCTTTTGTTGTTGTAGTGTATATATGTATGCAAGAGCTCATTATTCATATCATTTAGTTCTAATTGTATCTTAGTGTTATGTATGTATATTTTCTTTGTTTTCTTTTGCTCTTATTCTTTTGTTGTTGTAGTGTATATATGTATGCAAGAGCTCATTATTCATATCATTTAGTTCTAATTGTATCTTAGTGTTATGTATGTATATTTTCTTTGTTTTCTTTTGCTCTTATTCTTTTGTTGTTGTAGTGTATATAATATGTATGCAAGAGCTCATTATTCCTATCATTTAGTTCTAATTGTATCTTAGTGTTATGTATGTATATTTTCTTTGTTTTCTTTTGCTCTTATTCTTTTGTTGTTGTAGTGTATATATGTATGCAAGAGCTCATTATTCATATCATTTAGTTCTAATTGTATCTTAGTGTTATGTATGTATATTTTCTTTGTTTTCTTTTGCTCTTATTCTTTTGTTGTTGTAGTGTATATATGTATGCAAGAGCTCATTATTCATATCATTTAGTTCTAATTGTATCTTAGTGTTATGTATGTATATTTTCTTTGTTTTCTTTTGCTCTTATTCTTTTGTTGTTGTAGTGTATATATGTATGCAAGAGCTCATTATTCATATCATTTAGTTCTAATTGTATCTTAGTGTTATGTATGTATATTTTCTTTGTTTTCTTTTGCTCTTATTCTTTTGTTGTTGTAGTGTATATATGTATGCAAGAGCTCATTATTCATATCATTTAGTTCTAATTGTATCTTAGTGTTATGTATGTATATTTTCTTTGTTTTCTTTTGCTCTTATTCTTTTGTTGTTGTAGTGTATATATGTATGCAAGAGCTCATTATTCATATCATTTAGTTCTAATTGTATCTTAGTGTTATGTATGTATATTTTCTTTGTTTTCTTTTGCTCTTATTCTTTTGTTGTTGTAGTGTATATAATATGTATGCAAGAGCTCATTATTCATATCATTTAGTTCTAATTGTATCTTAGTGTTATGTATGTATATTTTCTTTGTTTTCTTTTGCTCTTATTCTTTTGTTGTTGTAGTGTATATATGTATGCAAGAGCTCATTATTCATATCATTTAGTTCTAATTGTATCTTAGTGTTATGCATGTATATTTTCTTTGTTTTCTTTTGCTCTTATTCTTTTGTTGTTGTAGTGTATATATGTATGCAAGAGCTCATTATTCATATCATTTAGTTCTAATTGTATCTTAGTGTTATGCATGTATATTTTCTTTGTTTTCTTTTGCTCTTATTCTTTTGTTGTTGTAGTGTATATATGTATGCAAGAGCTCATTATTCATATCATTTAGTCTATAATCAAAAGTAAACCTCTTTTTTGATTCCACATGAATTTGATTTATGCGATAGGCCTATTTCGCCTTGTTAGGGCATTTACGAGCTTGGCTTAGGGCATTTACGAGCCTATAAATGCCCTAAGCCAGGGGTCGGCAAAGTGCGGCTCCAGAGCCGCGTGTGGCTCTTTGGCTCCTTGAGTGCGGCTTTGGCACAAATATCCAAGGACACGAACACGGGTTTCAGGAGTTTAAAAACAGTAGAGCGACCTTAGCATTCGTCAAAAATCCTCTTAATGCTACGATAACTGAGTTGAAATTTTCTCCTTTTGGCATTGACATTGGTAACTTTGAAATACAATTGCAGGATTTAAAAAACAAGGAAATATGGAGCTCTAAATTTCAACATCTTTGTATTGATTTGGAAATATTGGAGAAGAACAAGTATGATCTTAGTTGACAACACAAGTGGTCTGCTTTGAAAGACCTGGAGAAGGAAGACATGATCATTTTCAACATCTGGAAAACTAATTATTAATTATTAATTATTAATTATTATTATTAATTATTAACTAATTATTAACTAATTATTAATTATTAATTATTAATTATTAATTATTCCTGACTCTTACGATCAGCTGAGAAAACTCGCGTTTGCTGGTCTTTCCCTTTTTGGTTCTATGCGAACAATTTTTTTCAAGAGTAAACTGAGAAGTCGTCTTATTGATGAGAACCTGAAATCATGCCTAAAATTAAAAACAACAACATACAAACCTGACTTACTGAAACTTTCCAAGGAGATGCAAGGACTTTGTTCGCATTAAATGTTTGTCATTCACTGTCATGATTTAAATTTATGGATAGGTACTTTTCTTTCATATTATTGCTTAATAACGAATAAATCTTTATTAAGTGTGAAATCAAGTTTTATTCAGTGTACCCGTAATTTAATGAAGGTCTAAAATCATAATAAAGGTTTACTAAATTAGAAAACAGATTTGGCTCTCAGAATTTTTTTGAATCGTTGTAATGTACATATTTGGCTCCTTGGCCAATAAGTTTGCCGACCACTGCCCTAAGCTAAGCTCGTAAATGCCCTGACAAGGCGAAATAAGCCTATCGCATAAATTAAATTCATGGAGAATCAAAAAAGTGTTTAACTTTTAATTATAGACATCATTCATAATCGAATTCTACAAAATAAAAATTTCGTCAATTATTAATATCATTTCGTATTTTTGGCAAGAGATATTCCCATGTTCTCATGCCATATGCATTATTGTACACAGGTCAAATATATTTCATCAACTAGTTTCTTTAACCAATATTCAATAATAAAGAAGATATCAAAAATCTAGCCATTAATAAATGGTTTATCGAAAACGTTGCTATCACTTAGACTATAATTATTGGAAAACTATGCGAAATATATATTTTTAAATTAATGAAATCTATGGAGAGGATCCAACATACATCATTGACTGTTGGATCCTCTCCATAGATTTCGATTGTATTTGTAATAAATTTATCATTTCGTGTACAGACTGTTGTGGACCTCTGATGTAGGCAATAGTTCCATAACACGGCATCCAGAAAAGAGAGACATTTTTATGCGACATTTTTGACATTTATTTGAAAAAATAATGTTGGTACCAATATACTTTCCATGAATGCCAACGATGACATAAAAATTTTATGGTTCATCACCATCAAGAAATATCAAAATTTTACATTATCCATCTGTCGATTTGTTCAAAAGAATTTATTTCTCTCAACAATTCGAAAATATTAAGCCAAGACGCGTATATTAGGAACATTTTATTGTATGAGATAGTCTAAAATCTGAAATAAACGCAAATTTTTCAAAAGTTTCGAAAGTTATCTTTTTCGTTTTTCGATTATCCGATTCTTCTTCATGTCAGCTTTGTGATGTCCTTGATCAGACTTCTGAGCATATCCTATGAGAATGCACTTCTCCGTGTCAACTTTCCAACGACAACTCTACAACGATGTCGGAGGGAATTTTGGACACGTAGGACATGTGAACCTTGTAGCCGGGAAGAGCAATTTCAGGGCTTTCAAGACTTTCTGCCAAAAATACGGTTCACTCATATCTTCACTTTCAGTGAACGGTGAGCTGGCTGTTTCCTCATAATTAGCACTCTTTTTGCACTTTAAGTGCGGTGTCTGCAAGGCAGCTTTGGAGAGTATGTATACAAGGCCAGCAGGCATCAATAGTGTTTATTCACTGTATACATAGTTGCAGAACACAAAAGAAAATTAATTTCATATTATGCAGGTATCCACCAAAACATCTCTTCAAGAACTTGTTTTCATAAAAGGAAGTTTTCAAAATGGTTTATATAATGTATTTCCAGAATAAGATTTGGCCACTGTTCAATTGCCTCCCATATGTATAGAATTAGGGTTTTAAGTAGTCCTCTTTGTCAGTGTGGTGAGGAGGATGAAACAATTCATCACGTACTTTTTAACTGCAAAAACAATTACAATTTCAAAAGTATATACAGATTACTCACTCATCAAAATTACTCATCAATCTCCACTTAATATCCAACATCTTTATCTCCCCAAAATTCTCGTGTATTGTCTGTAATATCATAATTTATATTATTAAATAATTTAAACATATGATCAAAAATAAATTTCTTATAAACAGTAAACATTAAATTGGCACAAAGCACTCTTTTCAGGGTGAATTGCCTAATACAAAAAAAAAATAATTTCCAAGTATACACGATTTGTGAAAAGAGACAAAAATAGCCTGTACCTCCTACACAGAGTTGAAGATTGTCGCTGAAGGTTGAACGGAGTGGAGGAAGAGATATATCACTTTGCTCCTAACCAATCCCCAAGATGAAGAAGAATGAAGAAGAAGTAGCTATGTACTCCTCAACCTTTTTAAATAATAATATTTGTGAAAATTGAATTTAATGACGACCTCATTTTATACTATTTGTATAGCAGAGAACAAAATACATAAAACCGTTTACCTATTCGGAGTAGGAAAAGAGGACTGAAAACCACACTATTTATTTATTTATTTTATTTTGGGAAACACAACAGCTATTACATATTTTACATTAATAAAAAAAATAGTAATCAGGAAAGTAAGCCAATTACATTGTTCCACAGATTAATATAACAAAGACAATTCAGTATAACAAAAACAAAAGTGTGGTGTAAGTGTACAATTGTGATGTGTGTGTATGTGTGTTTGTGTGTGTGAGAGTGTGTGTGAGGGTGTGTGTGAGGGTGTGTGTGTGTGTGTGTGTGTGTGTGTGTGTGTGTGTGTGTGTGTGTGTGTGTGTGTGTGTGTGTGTGTGTGTGTATTTTATGAAGTGAGGGTGGGACATGGAGAAGGGTAGGAGAGGAGAAACGGGTGAGTTGTCATATTAATATAGTATTGGACATACCAAAAATTATGCAATTTGGTACAGAATGTATACACTATAATATTGATTATAGTTGTTTTTTTTAATGATTGTAGGCTATTGTTAAAAATATCTGGCTAATGATTAAGGTTATTGTACAAATTGCAGCAACGGTTAATAAATTATATTATCCTACATATACACTATATTATCCTTACATAATTACATGTTTTTTTAATAACTAAATTGAGTGGTGTTCGGGAGATCATGATCCAATTTGTCTGGTTCCCCTTTCTAAGGGTTACGAAGGTCAGATGGCAGTCGCTTCAATGTAATTACCAGACTAGCCAATTCCATGATCATGGCCAAAGCGTGCTTCGATAGAAACGGGACAAAAGCGCTAAGGAGAAAGAAAGAAAGTGGTGTTCGGGAGAATGGGGCATTTGAATATAACGGGGTCGAGGATTGCCATTAAAAAAACTAAAAGGAAATATAAAGTAGAATAAAGCAGACATGTTGGTGTATAATCAAAGAGAAGAAAATTAAACGAAAAATAAATTAAAAACAAGAAGGATATTTTTTTTTAAAAACGAATGGGCTGTGGCCAAGACTATACTCTTCACTACATCATAAGTGTGTACTATTGTATGACTACTATAACGGATTAGCAGAGAGAAACAGATATAACAAAAATACGAAGTCAATAAGTTAATTTCCCCATACAAAAGCCATTTATATTTCGGTTATATACCTACAAGTTGTCTCAAAAGAAAGTTTATATTTGTAATCAGAGCGTTATGTGGAGATGTTAGACGACTTCTTGGTGCCTGAACTGCAAAACTTTCCTGGCTATAACCAAAGAACATGGTTCCAGCAGGACGGAGCAACGTCACACATGTCCAATACATCTCTGCCACGAGTTCGTGAAATTTTCCCAGGCAAATTGATCTCCAGGAGAGGTGACATAAATTGGCCTCCACGCAGTCCTGATTGGACTTTTTCCTATGGGGTTATCTTAAATCTAAAGTTTACGCCAATAAACCGACTTCCCTGACGCATTTGAAAGAAAATATCCGTCACGAAATGGTAGCCATCACTGAGTCCACCTGCCGAGCCGTCATAAGTAATTTTACTGTTGTATTAAATGAGTGCTGGGAACGCGAGGGTCTACATTTGGACAATATTATTTTTAAGAAATAAATTCCCAAATTGTATACTTTAATAATTAATAAACATTTTTTCGATACACGGCTTACTTTTTTTTTAATCGATCCACTAAATATAAACTTCCTTTTCAGACACCCTGTATTATTAATTTGAACAAATTTAAAAAATCTCTATTTTCCAGACAGTGAGAGTATTTTTAGAGTTTTGATAGATGCAATAATAGAGAAGAAATCAACGAACATATTATATGGAAAAATAATCAGCTCTAAGTTTATGAACTTTACGTATAGGTATGTAAGATATCAATATTAACTCGTATGCTATATGTGCAATTACATAAACTGATAAGTCCAAATGCAAAGTTCGACCTAAATACTAAATTCTAAATACTAACCATGTTTTCATTGCACAGTCGCTCACTTAAGTTAGGAGATCACGTGGCTTCCTAACTGGAAGATGCTACCAAGTTTTTGTATGAGAATTGCATTGCAGACGTATCTAAATACTTAGCGCATGCGCATCGGCGTAAACTAACATTTGCGAATTGTCAAAAAGTAAGGTTGATAGCGAGGAACCTTACGAGTGGTTTAATACTAAAATACGAGATTTTTTCAGTGGATGATGATTTTATCGGCTTCGTTGAATATGTATTTGGTAATTTTGTCAAATCAAATACCAAACAGAGTATTCAGCGATCTATATGAGGTTACAGGTGTTTAAGTTGTTATGACAAAAAAAAAACATTTTGAACGTCAGTCTAAACCCATAGAAAACTATCTATCTCTTATCTTCATACACAATAATGTGAAATTCTACGCCATCGACCTTAAGTTTGACGTAGTATTTAGTATTTAGTTAGTGATGTCTCTGCAACGCAATTGCTAACTTAAGAATACTAAATACTTCAGTGAGGTTAGGAGTTAGTATTTAGGTACCTAGGACTGTGCATTCGGGTCATAGTGTGCACTCAGTACATGATACCCTTTGACAAATTGATGAAAAAAATATGCTTAAAATTGTGAAAACATGACTCTACTCTTTAATAATTTGTTGTAGACAGTAAAAAGAGTTCGTATTTCCATTTCAAAAACTTTTTAATTGTATATATATATATATATATATATATATATATATATATATATATATATATATATATATATATATATATATATATATATATATATATATATATATATATATATATATATATATATATATATATATATATATATATATATATATATATATATATATATATATATATATATATATATATATATATATATATATATATATATATATATATATATATATATATATATATATATATATATATATATATATATATATATATATATATATATATATATATATATATATATATATATATATATATATATATATATATATATATATATATATATATATATATATATTTATTTTCGGTTGTGTTTCCGCCATCTATCTTCCCGCTAACGAAGTATTTATAGAAGCGGAGACCCTTATCAAAAAGTTGGGCAAGTCCTACTTAATGAAAATTCCGCCAGATAGCGCACAGTTGAAAGCGGTCGCTGCCAAATATTATGGCTTATTTTGACGCGATTTCATTATTTTGCAGTGTGATCTCGAGGATCGCACCATTTTGAGTAGGTATATAAAATTAATAAACTAGTCATTAGAGAAAAAATGTACCGCACAACACCAAGAAGCGAGTTAGAATATTGTGTTTTTTTTAATCTCCGCTACTATGGAATAATGGAGAGTTATGACTGCACAAATTTTAAACATATTTTTATGTCGATTTCTCACTATGAATTCTGTTGTGCAATTAACATACATGCACCACTCAGATGCCTACGAAATAACTTACTCTTCCTCCCCTCAACTTCAAACAAAAATGCAGGATTTAGGAAACCAACAAACAGAATGTGCAATGAATATAACAAAACCTTCCCAGACACACACACACATCTTCTCCAAATCATACGTAGCATTCAAACATGAAATAAGACACATTTATAAGTCATCACCACAACACGCGATGACATAATACACATTCACATACACCACTTGTTATTTTGAATTATGGCTTCTTAATTTTAATTTTTAACTATTCATATGTTAATGTATAATTATTTTTATTTTTGTCCCCTAATGTTTTTGTATAATCAATTTCTTAACTATTTCATTCCTTAATGTTATTTTTTTATTACTTTTTACTTGTTTTATCATTTATTTTTATTGTAAACTTTCACTTATATGCATTGCGAATACTGTAAGGTTGCAGATAAACGATGACTTAAGGGGGGAATGCTGCCAACGTACCTATTTTTCAATTTGATATACCATCATTATTTCTTATCAAATCGTTTTGAAAAAAATAATTTAGATAGTTTGGATATTAATAAACAAAAATATATCTTTACTTTTTGATAATGTTATGTATATATTCTTGTAGAAAAATAATGGCATCACCGCATTTTTAAAGTATATCTTATATTTTTAATAAACAATAAGGCGTAGAGCAATATATATATTTTTAATTAAAGAAGACAAAAATATCTAGAAAAATATGTTGTGACGTTGCATTAAAGCTTCAGGTTTAGTAAATAAACCTAAAAAAACATTTATTTTCCATTCAGCGCCATTGCGAAATAAAAGTTTTTTTGGTTTATTAACTTAACCTGATGCATTAATGCAACGTCACAACATATTTTTCCAGATATTTTGTTCTTCTTTAATTTAAAAAAATATAATTCTCTATACCTTATAGTTTTTTAGAAATTTAAGATAAATATCAAAAATCGGGGTATACTTATTTCTACAAGAATATATACAGAAAATAATTAAAAAGTCGATGTATATTTTTCTTTATTAATATCCAAACTAACTAGATTATTTTTTTTCAAAATGATTCGTTTTGTAGTAATGATGCGAATTCAAATTAAAAAAAATAGGTACATTGGCAGCAGTCACCCTCTTAATATATTGTTATTAGTTATACACAGTATACACACATTTATATTCTGTAACTGCTTGTATTCCTTGATGAATACCTAAATAAATAAGACCAAGAAGACCGCTCCACTCAACCATAAAAGAGAGTTGCGGGAGGTAGACTTGCGCGAAGAAGACGTACAGCAGCGAAAGACTTGGCGAATGAGGGTGCCCCCATGGTGACCCTACACAATGGGAATAAATGGCTAGGGAGAAGTCTCACAGGGATCATTTAACCTCAACAATTCCGGTCTCTTTAACAATGAAATATTTTTTTTAAAACCCAAGAATATAAAATAATGTACACTGACTGTGTAATGGATGGAGAGTGTAGTGTTGGCCGCAACTCACTCGTTTATTTTTAGTTAAAGTTATGAAATTCTTTTCCGTTATACCGATTGCATAAACTCAGGCGTTTTCCGGCCCAGTTCATGTAAACTTATTTCTTATTTACAAAGATCACAGGATTTATTTTAAGCTCTATGACGTCAGCGGAACCTTACCCGTGGCCTACGATAGATCGTAGGCCACTAACCATAACCTTAACTGTTCACGAGAGAGTTTTGAGGAATCATACTATTAATCGTCACAACTACGGATGTTGATATAATGAGTACAGACGGTATTTTCGAATACGATACGACAGAGCGAAATAGATACACTTCAATTCTATCCATAGACTTTTATATATTACATATATAAATGAGTGGTTTGTGGCCAACGATATACTCTTCACTATACTAGTCACTCTACAATGTATTCAAATATTGTATGGAAAATATACAGCATTTTCGTGAAATGAGTTTATTAAATTATTTCTGATGTAAATATTTTAGTATGTAAAGTTGATAATTCTTCAATGCCATTTTATGAAAGTGTTGCGCCTTTTTAGCAATCAAAATATCAAATTATAAGTTTCCTGAGCTTGGGGTCTTTTTGAAATATTGATATAAATGTTCTACTCCGAATTATGATTAAATCCATGCCTACATAGAATAATCCATGCCTAAATTTAAAAAAAAAAAAAAAATCCATGCCTACATAGATATGCTGCGCAGCTTTTAAGTTGGTGTTTTTGACATTAAAGCTGGAAAAACTGTGAAAAATATAGACCCTTCATACAAATCTCGCGTATTTTGGCTTAATACATTGTCGATATGCTAAAAGAATAAAATTCTAGTTATAATACACCCGTCCAAATAATATTATTTAGTTATAATACACCCGTCGATGGGAGGAGTGCTCTCCCGAAACTAGTAGTGTTTAATTATACTCAATAAGTGGTATTTAGCAAAGTACATATTTACATCATTATTATTGTAATCATGGACTACCACAAAGTTACCGTCAAATCCATCAATCTTATTAAAGAAGCCAGCACGGCAAAAAAGACGATCATATATAAAAAATTAATGTTAAAATACAGAACTGTGTCTATCAAAATATATTTTAACCAACAGTGCCTTAAATTGAAAGTGATTCCAAAATACGTCAGTGTTAAAATTAAATCAAAATCTAAATCATCTGAAAAAGCGTTGAAAGTTGCCCAACTAACATGGATAAAAGAAGAATTAAAAAAGTTTTTTAACATCAGGGACACGGTTAAAACATATTTAAAATATTTACACACTGATCTCTCTAATTTACTACACCCGATAGAATGGGACCTACTAGATGACAAAGTGCGTTATTTAGTTAGCTTAGAAGTGTTTAAAATGAAAAATACAGTGGATAAAAAATTAAAAAACTTAAAATCGAAGCTACCATTAAATAACTCGGGCACACCGAACCTGAATACTAATAAAACCCACCATAAATTCAGTGAACGCATAGTGAATCTTTCAAACCACTCGTTTAATACAGAACAATACGAATTGTTAAATAAAGGTCTTAAATACAATATCCAACCACAAAGCGAAAAATCATTCATTCAACTCGCAGCAGATATCGACACTGCACTGACCAAAGATCCAATTATACATAAATATAAATGTGCAGAAACATTAAAAGAAAACACCCATGCCTTTAAAAATTTCTATAACAAGGAAGCCATCACAATGAACAGCATTAAATCGGCATTACAGTCGAATAACTTGACACTAACGAGAGCTGATAAAGGAAATAGTATTGTGATCCTTAACACTGTGGACTATGTGAATAAAGTAAATGATTTCTTAAATAATGACAATTTCGTGCTAGTAACAAGCGACCCTACCAGCAAATATCTAGAAGCAGTGAAGAATACAATAAAGTATTGTAAAAACCTTTGCGGATCCTATACCAACTACCTGATACAAAGGAACTCAAGACCACCCCAGCTATACGGTCTTCCTAAACTACACAAGACAAACATTCCGGTAAGACCTGTTGTCTCCTACTTCACTGCTCCAAACTACAACCTGTGCAAATTACTAAACGACAAGATTATTTTACATGAACTTTCCACACCGAAGTATACAATTAAGAACAGCCTTGAACTGACTAATAAGTTAATTAATAAGTTTATTCCTAACAACGCTAGATTAATATCTTTCGATGTCACTAACCTTTTCACAAATGTACCAATTAAAGACTGCTGTAACATTCTGAAAGAAACCTTAGTTAATTCTCAGTTAGGAGATGATATTGTACAGGAGTTGGTCAGAATCTTCAATGTCTGCACGAATCAAAATTATTTTGAATTTAATAATAATATTTATTTCCAAAAAGACGGCTTACCGATGGGTATGCCAGCCAGTCCGATCCTGGCTGACATATTCATGAACAAACTCGAAACAGACCTGTTTGATTCTGACCACCCCCTACTCAAATGTGTTCTAGAGTGGTTCCGCTACGTAGATGATATTTTCTGTATTTTTATAGGGACAGATAGACAATTAGACAGATTCCTCTCATTAATTAATTCACAACATCATAAAATCAAATTTACAGTAGAAAAAGAAGTTGATAAATGTTTGAATTTTCTAGACCTCTCGATAAAAATAATTAATAACAGACTTGATTTTAGCATATATAGAAAGCCTACGCACACTGACATGATTATTCCTGCATCTTCACACCACCCAATTACACATAAACTCGCATGTTTTTATTCATTAATTGATAGACTGTTAAAGACCCCTCTCTCACAGAAAAACTATGAAAAAGAACTTATTACAATTAAACAGATAGCTTTCAATAACGGATACGAACAACAGTTGATAGACAAAATAATCAATAGGAAAGAATTTAAATTAATTATTGATAAATTTATTTATCCACCAATAAACAATAATGAAAATCAAAAATGGAGAAAAATTCTGTACATAGATAAATTATCCACAAAAATAACGAAACATATGCCTACAACAATTAAACCAGCCTTTTATACAAATAATAACCTCGGTAAATTACTTTGCAATTCTAAAACAAAAATAGATTTTAAAGAAAAAAGCGGAATTTATGAAATATCATGTGGAGACTGCGATTCATTGTACATTGGCCAAACCTCTAGAAACATTAATACGAGGATTAAAGAACATAGACGATGTATTATGAATAGCAACTTCTCGGAATTCGCAAATCATATAATAGATACCAACCACTCATTCCATAGCCACACAGTTAAACTCTTACACCAAGTTACACACAAAGGTCATTTGATGAATAGTTTAGAAACAATAGAAATTCACAGAAACATCAATTTAGGTAAACCACTTATCAATAACACCAAATTCCCCAATTCTTCGCCATTATTGACAATTTTCCCGTTATCCGTACCTCATTCTTCTCTCCAACCAATCACAATAACGAATACCCCACCTACACCCCACCAATCAACACAACACACATAGTAGACACAGTAGTATGTAAATAATATTATTTAGTTATAATACACCCGTCGATGGGAGGAGTGCTCTCCCGAAACTAGTAGTGTTTAATTATACTCAATAAGTGGTATTTAGCAAAGTACATATTTACATCATTATTATTGTAATCATGGACTACCACAAAGTTACCGTCAAATCCATCAATCTTATTGAATAAAATTCTATTGAACAAATCTAGATACAGTTGGAAAAAATTAACCTAAAAAATTTCGAATTCATTACTCCCCACTATATCCCCTTGGGTATAGTGAGGAATAAAAACATATTATAACGCATTGATTTCTAATAATTATTATTTAGTAAGTACCTTACCAATAAAATATATCATCCTATACCAGGGCTCGGCAACCTGCGGCTCTTAGGATGTGAAGCTGCGGCTCTTTAGTTCCATGCGCAAATATTATTTATTTTATCAATAAAAACATTTAAAAATCGTTCTGAATCGATTAACGAGGATAAAGCACTGATTCTATCTCTCAGCCACTTGTACTAGAATTTATACGTTGTGAAGCTGCGGCTCTTTAGTTCCATACGCAAATATTATTTATTTTATCAATAAAAACATTTAAAAATCGTTCTGAATCGATTAACGAGGATTAGGCACTGATTTTATCTCTCAGCCACTTGTACTAGAATTTATCCGTTTATTTTGTAGAAAAGCAGTGTTATTATATGAGATATTTTTTGAAAACAGAATATTATTTTTGCAGAAATCAGTGTTATTCATCGAAATATTTTATGAAAATGGGTATTATTTTTATAGAAAAGCAGTGCTATTATTCGAGATATTTTTTGAAAACAGAATATTATTTTTGCAGAAATCAGTGTTATTCATCGAAATATTTTATGAAAATGGGTATTATTTTTATAGAAAAGCAGTGCTATTATTCGAGATATTTTTTGAAAACAGAATATTATTTTTGCAGAAATCAGTGTTATTCATCGAAATATTTTATGAAAATGGGTATTATTTTTATAGAAAAGCAGTGCTATTATTCGAGATATTTTTTGAAAACAGAATATTATTTTTGCAGAAATCAGTGTTATTCATCGAAATATTTTATGAAAATGGGTATTATTTTTATAGAAAAGCAGTGCTATTATTCGAGATATTTTTTGAAAACAGAATATTATTTTTGCAGAAATCAGTGTTATTCATCGAAATATTTTATGAAAATGGGTATTATTTTTATAGAAAAGCAGTGCTATTATTCGAGATATTTTTTGAAAACAGAATATTATTTTTGCAGAAATCAGTGTTATTCATCGAAATATTTTATGAAAATGGGTATTATTTTTATAGAAAAGCAGTGCTATTATTCGAGATATTTTTTGAAAACAGAATATTATTTTTGCAGAAATCAGTGTTATTCATCGAAATATTTTATGAAAATGGGTATTATTTTTATAGAAAAGCAGTGCTATTGTTCGAGATATTTTTGTAGAAAAGTGGTGTTATTATTCACGATATTTGTTGGAAAAGTGGTGTTATTATTCATGATATTTGTTGGAAAAGTGGTATTACTTTTGAAGAAAAGTGGTATTAATATTTGCGTTATTTTTAGGATAATTGGTTTTATTTTTGTAGAAAAACCGTGTTATTATTCGCGTAATTTTTTGGAAAAGAGGTATTATTTTTGTAGAAAAACGGTGTTAGTATTCGCGTTATTTTTTTGGAAAAGGGGTGTTTATTTGTAGAAAAGCGGTGTTATTATCGCGTCATTTTTTTGAATAAGGGTTTATTTATGTAGAAAGGTGCTGTTAATATTGGCGTTGTTTTTGGGAAAAAGAATATTATTTTTGTATTAAGGAGATGTTATTATTCGCGATATATTTATGAAAAGGTTTGTAATTTTCGTGTAAAAGCGGTGTTATTATTCTCGTTATTTTGGGGCAAAATGGTGTTATTTTTGTAGAAAAGCGACGTTATAATAAGTGTTATTTTTTAGAAATGTGGTGTAATTATTCGCGTTATTTTTAAGTAAAATGGGTATTATTTTTATAGAAAACCAGTGCTATTATTCGAAATATTTTTTTGAGGAGTGGTATTATTTTTGTAGAAAAATGGAGTTAATATTCGTGTTATTTTTTAGAAAAAGGTTATTATTTTTTGTAGAAATCAGTGTTATAATTTGTTGGAAAAGTGGTGTTATTTTTGTAGAAAAGCGGTTCTATTATTAGCATTATTTTTTAGGAAAATGGGTTATATTTTAGTAGATTACTGGTGTAATTATTCACATAATTTGAAGGAAAAGGGGTGTTATTTTGTAGAAAAAGGTTGTTATTATTCGCGTTATTTTTTAGGAAAACGGGTATTATTTTTATTGAAAAGCAGTACTATTATTCGAGATATTTTTGTAGAAAAGTGGTGTTATTATTTATTTAATTTTTTTGGAAAGGGTTGTTATTTTTGTAGAAAAGTGGTATTAATATTTGCGTTATTTTTTAGGATAATTGATATTATTTTTGTAGAAAAACGGTGTTATTATTTGCGTATTTTTTTGGAAAAGGGGTATTATTTTTATAGAAAAGCAGTGCTATTATTCGAGATATTTTTGTAGAAAAGTGGTATTGTTTTTGTAGAAAAGTGGTGTTATTATTCGAGTTATTTTTTAGGAAAATGGGTGTTATATTTTTATAGAGAAGCAGTGCTATTATTCGAGATATTTTTGTAGAAAAGTGGTGTTATTATTCACGATATTTGTTGGAAAAGTGGTGTTATTATTCACGATATATGTTGGAAAAGTGGTATTACTTTTAAAGAAAGGTGGTATTAATATTTGCGTTATTTTTTAGGATAATTGGTTTTATTTTTGTAGAAAAACCGTGTTATTATTCGCGTAATCTTTGGAAAAGAGGTATTATTTTTGTAGAAAAACGGTGTTTTTATGAGCGTTATTTTTTTGGGTAATGTGTGTTATTTTTTAGGTAAGTGGTATTATTATTCACGTTAGTTTTATGAAAATGGGTATTATTTTTATAGAAAAGCAGTGCATTTATTCGAGATATTTTTTGGAAAAGGGGTTATATTTTTGTTGAAATCAGTATTTTTATTCGATATATTTTTTTGAAAATATTTTTATCGAAAAGTGGTGTTAATATTCGTGTTATTTTTTTAGAAAAAGGTTATTATTTTTGAAGAAATCAGTGTTATTATTCGCGTTATTTTTCGTAATGGGGTATTATTTTTGTAAAAAAGCAGTGCTAATATTCGATATATTTTTTGGCAAAGGAGTATTATTTTTGGATAAAAGCAGTGTTAATATTCGTTTTTTTTTGAAAGGGGATTTTATTCTTGTAGAAAAGTGGTGTTATTATTCGCGTTTTTTTTATAAAGAGGGTATTATTTTTGTAGAAAAGCAGTGCTTTTATTCGAGATATTTTTTGGAAAAGGGGTATTATTTTTATAGAAAAGCATTGCTATTATTCGCGTTATTTTTAAGGAAAATGAGAGATATTTTTTAGAAAAGCAAGGTTATTATTTGCGTTATTTTTTTTGGAAAAGGGGTATTATTTTTATAGAAAAGCATTGCTATTATTCGCGTTATTTTTAAGGAAAATGAGAGATATTTTTTAGAAAAGCAAGGTTATTATTTGCGTTATTTTTTTTGGAAAAGGGGTATTATTTTTATAGAAAAGCATTGCTATTATTCGCGTTATTTTTAAGGAAAATGAGAGATATTTTGTAGAAAAGCAAGGTTATTATTTGCGTTATTTTTTTTGGAAAAGGGGTATTATTTTTGTAGAAAAGTTGTGTTATTATATGCTTTATATTTTTGGAAAAGTGGGTGTTATTTTTGTCTCTCGAGTACTATTTATTGTTGTCAAGAAAAATAATTGTGGCTAGTTAAAAACTTTCCGAAAAAATTGTGCCTCTTTAAAAACTGTCCTATACAGAATGTTCTATCAGTCGAGAAAACAGATTATCTTTAAACAATTATGTCTACCACTCCCCAATACCAAGGCTACATAGACTTGGTAACATTGTGGGAAGTCACTCCGATGTTTTTGCCGACGATTTTTCTTCCTTCAAAGCAAAAATTGTACATTTTCTTTCTTTAAACTCTTGTATTTGAATAAAAATAAGCTTTCAAGCCTTTAGTGTATTTAAATAAATAAAATTAATTAATTAACATTTTAACTCATGTAATGTTAATCTAGTAATCGTTGTGTCTGGGTTTTTTTTTTAATTTTTTTTTGTATTTTGTTTTTAAATTGTGTATAGTATATTATTATGGATATTATTTATTATTATGTTTGTTATAAATATGCATTGTTGATGTTATTGATATTATTATGTTAGTTTAAATTTACTTTTATTTTATAATTCAAAGTTTTAATCATTATATACTTGTTGTTTTTTTTATATAGGCTCTCAAGCCGTAAATTTGAAATAAATAAATAAAAGAAATAAATCTTTGTGTGATGAAAATGTTATAAAAACACTAATTAAAATATTCATTTGAACTTCAGAATAGACATTCATTTCTTCATAACAAAATGTCAACAAATACATATTGTTGAAATTTTGAGGATTTCTCGCACTCGAACCGTGGCCTACGATAGATCAGGCCCCCGCGCTAACCCAAAATTCCGTTGGATAATTTCGAACTCAGTGGTGTTACCTGCTTCAACAACACGTAGTTCACTATGGTTTAGAATTTAAATAGTTTCAAACCTGTAACGTTTCTCCGCGTCGCGTTGTTAATTATATTTTGAAGTGTTTATTTAGTAAGTAAAATATTTAATAAATGTTATATCACACGTTAATGTGTAGGCACAATATATATTTTAAAAATGTTTACCAGTTTTTTTTTCTATTTCTTTCAAACCTGTAACGTTTCTCCGCGTCGCGTTGTTAATTATATTTTGAAGTGTTTATTTAGTAAGTAAAATATTTAATAAATGTTATATCACACGTTAATGTGTAGGCACAATATATATTTTAAAAATGTTTACCAGTTTTTTTTTCTATTTCTTCCCGAATTGTACCCAAGTAGCGGAATGAAATATAAAACATTATTAATATAAAACATGTTTCATTGTATCACTTAGTACTTTTTAAAATAATACTAAATTTAATAAAGACAGATGGGTCGGTGGCAGAGCGGTTAGCGCGCTGGGCTAGTAATCCAGTGGTCGCGAGTTCGAATCCTGCCTCGACCGATTTCGTTCACCTATAGCACAAGCATTTATTTGCTTATTTTAGAGAACGTAGGAAGATGTATATGTACTTGTTTAACAAGGACATATTCATTTAAAAAAAAAAAGTAATATTATTAATACATAAACAATGAGGTAAACGTATAGCGTTCTATGTATTTTTATGGTTGTACTAAGTGCTATCCATGAAACGGCAGCACTCACTTCGATGTCGGTAAAAAGCGCGCGCAGGCCTATATAATATCGTAAGCCACGCACTCGAATAACGAAATCGCCTTCAAGGTATCGCCATGAGGATTCCTCGAGATTCGTCTGTGAATACGAGTATAAATGTAATCTTTTGTTTGTGTATAAGAGGAAATAAAAATAAAATTAATAAATCGAAATGAGTCGGAATCACTAGACGAACTGTGTTGCCAGCTTTCGAAAATTAAGAAAGGAACTGTCTGTGGTTTCAGTAAACTGGTAAAGTTGTATTGTCGGCAATAAAAAAGTAAGAAATGGGTCAATGGATTTTAGCACAGTGCCAAACACGACCCAATAGCGCACTAAATGGGTCAAATAAACGAATCAAAATCAGGGATGTGGCATTATTAATTTGATAATTATTTATTTAAATTTTAACATCTAAATGTTATTGGTACATACCGATAATACATATTGTTTGACAGGTATTTCAATAAGATTATGTTGCTTATAAACAGAACCTTCTTCTTCTACTTTAAATCATTAATATTCTCTTTTTTGATATCTTTTCTTCTTTTTCTACTCTTTTATTTACACTTATTGTACTTAAATTGTTATTATTTATACCCATTATTAGAAGCGTACGTAAAATATAAATAAATAAAAATAAAATATTTTAATATACACTCAACTTTTTTTCCCTTAATATATCCCACATATCCCATAATGAGGGGTAACCAGCGTATAACTATAATATTTTTACACTCTTTATATCAAATAAAAGACGTAATTGCGTTTCTTTTTAATCATAAACAACATTTTATGCCATTTTTTAGGTAAAATCACAATTCAAACACGAAAAAACATACATTAATTTATTTTTTAGCCACAGATAATAATCTTGTCTGCGAAAATTATATTTTTTGACAGCTCATCATATATTGCCACCGTCACGACATCTGGTGGGTACATTGCCCACTATGCGGTAAAATATGAATTTAAGAAAATATCAACCAATGTTAGTGATGTTTTCTTTACATTAGTATAAAAAACAAACACTAAATATGCAGTAAACAGTTTAGTGTTTGCTAACCCACTCGTTTTCATATATTATAATGTCGTTATTCAATGAAAATCCGGTTAACTTAACGCTAGGTCAATTAGGGATGTGCGAACGCTAGGTTAGCATGGCACATCCCTGATTCTAATAGACCACTGACAGTTAATACGCAGGCCTTGTTTGAAATGCAGAGCCTGTCTCTCTACGAAGGAAATATTATTGAACGTATAATAGAAATATCAATTCAATCTCCTTAAACTTTGGAGAGAAATTCTCGTAGATGAATAGGAGAAATTCCTCAATCGATTATATTCCAGCACCTACTTGTTCGAGAGATTTTGTTTTCTTGGGAGCGTTCAACAAAAGAACATGCCTATTTTCAAAGTAAACATGCTGAAATTTTTGTCATTTTTGTATAAATATTTTTGATCAATTATGTGCGAAGTCGAGAATTAATATTTATATTTTTAAAGCAAATATTTTTTTAAGTCAATTTTTCGACGTGATAAATCATGAAGCAAATGCAATTTATGAATTTGTCGTATTTTTTTGAATATTTACTGGCGTATTTTATGTAGGTATATATTATTTTTAATGCTATGAAAAATATTTTCTGCTTTAAAACAATGCCAGGTATGTATATGGGAGCATTGAAACATAATAGAAACGAGTGGGCTGTGGCCAACACTAAACTCTCCACACCATAGTAAGTGTTCATTTTTACTCTCCACACTATGGAATAGGGGAGAGTCATGATTTCGCAAAATTTAAGCGTATTTTTTAACATCAATTTTTCAATGGGTATCATGTAGAGAATGCACACTATGAGTTTCGTCGTGATGTGTTTGTGTGTAAAAATTCTCTTGTCATATATGTAACAAGAGAATTTTTTTATGTTTGGCAATGTTCAGTTCTTTGATTTCATATTGATATAAGAATATTAATAGCTTGAACTTAGAACTTATTAGCTTTTCATAGATATCATAAAATTTCTTCATATGATATCACGTGTCGAAATTGTCAAAATGCTCTCGCGTTCTTTAAAACAAAATTTATCTGCTTTTATTAAAATATTTCATACAACATAAGCATTCTTCACCATACTGCATTAATAGTTTGTCTATCTTAACATAAAAATATACTATCGTTAGAAAATTTATATTCCTGGTAGTAAAATTTTAGAATGAATAAAAATGTATACAATAAGATAAATTTCTTATGTATGGAAAAGTTCAGTAATTTGATTTCATGTTATAATGTAAAGAGCTTGAACAAAGAACTGATTAGCTTTCCATAAATAACAAAAAAATTCTTCATATGATATCACGAGTCAAAATTTTCAAAATGCTCTAACGCTCTTTAAAACAAAATTTATCTACTTTTATTAAAATATTTCATACAACATAAGCATTCTTCACCATACTGCATTAATAGTTTGTCTATCTTAATATAAAAATATACATCGTTAGTTAATTTATATTCCTGGTAGTAAAATTTAGAATGAATAAAATATTAATTTCATATAACATACGCATATTTTACCATATTGAGATTGTCAACATTTTAAGAAGAAAAAATAAACGCTTACTATGGTGTGGAGAGTTTAGTGTTGGCCACAACCCACTCGTTTTTTCTTGAAATGTTGACAATCTCTAAATGCATTTTTATGAAGTACATTTCTATTAGATTCTTAAAAAAATATAAGGTTCCCAGAGGACAAAAGTTTTCACAATACACCATACACACAAAAACATTGTCACGAAACTCATAGTATGTAATTTCTACATGATATCTGTTGAGAAATTTTAAGTAAAATTGCATTTTTTAGCAAGATGAGCATGTATGAGACAGTGTATCAATTTTGATGAGGCGATGTATGTGTCAAGATAGAAGAATGCGGTGTTCGGTTCTCACTGCCTACCTCTTGAGGAAGATAGAAGTAAAGAGTAAAAAATACACTTGTCTATAGAGACACATACAATATCAATATAAAGTTCATCACACAATTTTCCCTTACAGAAGCTATTTTACTTCTGTTATACACATTTTTCATACAAATATGAAATTTATTTCACATTGATATGGTAAACCATAAATTTTTTCTTTAAATTTTGATAATCTTTGAATGTATTTTTGATGAGTGTATTTTTGTTGTATCGAAATTTCAAACAGTATACAAAAAACTCGATTTTCCAGACCATGAGAGCATTTTGAAAATTTGGACAGATGAAATCATAGAGAATAAATTAAAAGTTGTCTATGGAAAACTAATCAGCTCTAGGTCTATGCACTTTACACATATGATGTAAATTATGAAGTCGATCGGACTTATAGTTTGGGCTGTAGAGAGGACACAAACAAAATAATTCCGTACGCCGAATGCCGTACGCCATACATACAAACACATCACGACGAAACTCAGTGTGCACTCTCTGATACCCGTTGAGAAATTGACGTAAAAAAATACCTACGCTTAAAAATTGTGAAATCATGACTCTCTATTACTCCATAGTGTGGAGAGTAAAAATACCTATGTCACATACTTCTATAATATTCTTCTCATTTTTTTTCTTTAATTTATATTACAACACATATTCAAAACGAGTGGGTTGTGGTCAACGCTAAACTCCTCACTAACAAGTCATTCTATAAAGTATTAAAATTTTGTATGGAAAATATTCAGTTCAGCATTTTCATGAAATGAGTTTGTCAAATTATTTTTTATTTAAATAATATTTTATTATGAAAACTTTCTAATCTTTTGTTATCTTTCAATAGATGGCGGTGTGATCAAATCTATTGACATTGTAATACGCATCTAGAGGACGAAAAAAAATGTAAAATACATAAATTGAAGTCTATTAATTGAGGTCTATATAAAATTCGATCTGTGGCAGAACAACTTCTCACCGGACCCACGATAGTGTTCTATATAATTTAACATCGACAATTGAAGTTTGAAAATTCATTGCAAAAATACACGCTACGGCGTAATTCAAGTAAGCTTTGTTGTGCGTCAGAGTCAAACAATAAATATAATAATAAATTAGTACCTACTATGAGAATACCCCCTATTCAGTAACTATTGTAACAAAAATAGGAACGCACAAAAATTGTAGATTTTAGATTTACGGTCTTATTTCAGCGTTATAAAACATAAACTTGGACTAAATGGAATAGGAACGTACCTATTTTGGCCGGAACATTCTTGAAAAGTTACTGAATCAGACGTATAATGAATAATTATGAAATTTTCATCATTTTCATAATTATTCAAAATACGTTTAATTCAGTAAATTTTCAAGAACATTCCGGCCAATATAGGTATGTTTCTATTCCATTTAGTCCAAGTTGATATTTTATAACGCTGAAATAAGACCGTAAATCTAAAATCTACAATTTTAGTACGTTCCTATTTTAGTTACAATAGTTATTGTATAGGGGGTAATAATGAATGGATTAGGAAGAACACATGAGTAGCGGATGTGGCCAAAAGAATAGCGGAGTTAAAGTGGAGTTGGGCGGGTCATATGTCTCGGATGTCAGACGACCGATGGACAAAAGTTGTGATGGACTGGAGGCCAAGAACAAGAAAATTAAGAATTATTATGTATTTTTGGCTTAAGTTGAATATTTAGAGGAAACAATTATTCGAGTAAAACTATAAGTCCACATAGGCCCAGTATTTCAGTCGGCCCTTAGGAGTTTAACTCAAGTTTAACAAAAATTAATATTGCGTATTTCAGTACCTAATCTTCCCTTAAATACGTCACTAAACGACAAATATTTAACTCAACGTTTCTGGCGGATCGCGTGTCTTAATCTTGAGTTAAGTATTGTTTCTAGTCTTTTCGCCAGGTGGCGTACTAATCGCCGCACGCTTTCATGTTTTATTTCATTTTATACTACAAATAACTATGCATAATAATTATAATTATGATTTATTTTTGTTGTTAAAATAAAAGACTTGATATAGAAGTGATTCATGTATTTAATATTTATTTTATTTTTTACATAATTATAATGTATTGCCTGACAACAAACGAAATAAACTGTCAGCCATAATGAAACGTCAGGCACGCAACTTTATTTTTGCGATGTTTTTTCATCCCACTTTTTAAATTGATCCATCCTGTTTCTATATGTATATATAATGTGTATTCTTAAATTTTCTACATAAAACACTATTTTACCATTATCACTTAGTTCCATATCCATCTGTAAAATGTACATACATTTTGCATTGAAGTACTTCGTACGTAGTACATATTCAATGACATTTATTCACTACAATGTTTGATTTTAATTAAAAAAAAACATCGATCGGTATAAAAAATTGAAAAAGTAACATGCTGTGTAATGAAACAAATAAAAAAATGTGTTGTTATAATAATAAAATAATATTTAGTCACAGCTTCGCGTCACGTATCATTTAAGGTTATTACAATTTTGACAGATGCGTTATAGACAATAACCATAGAAAAACGTAAAATATATCAATAGTTGAAGATTACGTAACTGACGTTTCATTTTGCACTGAAATACGCGAATGAAATTTAATCTTCCCTAAACTTTCAACTTGGATTACCAAATCCAACGATTTAAGGGCCAACTGAAATCTCGGGCCATATACAGATAATTCAGTTATCAACATTTTATATTTTCAATCAATTATCAGTTAAACCTGGACAATGAAGTCCCGTGATCGTGACAGGATTGACGCATTTGAAATGTGGTGTTGGCGTCGCATGCCGAGGATTCCGTGGACTGCAAGAAAAACGAATGACTCGATCTTTAAAGAGCTCAAAATAAAAGAAAGATTATCTACAGTATGCAGCCGCCGGGTATTGAGCTTCTTTGGTCACATCGCCAGGGGAGAGCCAGGTAACATGGAAAAAAAGTATTATCACAGGAAGTGTACCAGGCAAAAGAAGTAGAGGCAGATCTCCTGCGCGATGGTGTGACCAAATTAAGATGACTGGGAACGACCTTTATTCGGCGGAGCGAGCTGCGGAGGGCAGAGAGGACTGGAGGCGACTAGTTCTGTCCATTAGCGGCCCCATAGATCACGATCCTTAGCACTGAGGAAACGAAGAAGAAGAAAGAGATCAGTTAAAATCATGTATACATTGGTGGTAATTCTGAAACGATAAACAACGATTGACTTTTGACGTTATCATAATACAAAATGGCGGCAATCGTCATTATGGAATGGTGGTTATTCTGAACGCACATCATTGGTCTATTGAAATCATAACAATCGGTCAAAGCGTGTTGTTTAAATTACAGTTTGATGTTAAGTTCGATTAAATATTTGGATTTTCAGTTAAAATGGCGCAAGAATATATTATGCAGCTTTGGTTTTAGTTGAATATTTAGAGGAGACTGGCGGAATATTTCCAATGATTTAAAGATAAAATTCCTAAATTTTAACTTTGTTGTTGGGATATACGTACTGTTATCATATATTCATACTCAATATTTGATGATTTAAATACAATTAATTTCCATAATTGATACTGTAGGTATTTGGTAGGTACAAAAAAAAAACAGTAAAAGTATATTTCACATCGTAATAAGCAATATGTAGAATTATGATAAAATAAAACGTACGTAGACTTGGGCCAAGGTCACAGAACTCGTTTAATTAAAATAAAAATTTGGTCACATAATATTATAATTGGCGCTTTAACTAGTGCCGGAGTTATTGTTATAAAGGTTGCATAAAAACAGGCGTTTTCTTTTATTCGGAAATGCCCTGGCGTGACAATATTAATATAATACAAAAATTTGATGTTTCTGTCGAAAATAATAAATCACGCAGACCATTGTCAGTGGCGCGCAACATTTGACTCCAACACCGCATCTCAAAAGAATCAAATTTCTTTCTCTCGGACTCTCTCAGTGTCCATGTTTCGACACCATAGATGAATTTTGAAAATATTAGAGCTAGACTTTATATTTTATTATTATTTCATTTTGTATTGCTTCTGGGTCAACTAACAAATTAAAGATATCTATCTTTATTCACTTATGATATTTATCGTTACTTATTTAAGATATTGTTTGTTGTATATTTAAGATATTTATCGTTTATTATTTAAGATATTTATCGTTATTTATTTCAGATAAGTATTTATCGTTAGTTATCAGAAATATTTATTGTTATTTATTAAAGATTTTATAGTCAATTGTTTAAGATATTCATCGTTATCAACTTAAGATATTTATCGTTTATTATTTAAGATATTTATCGTTATTTATTTAAGTAATACACTCACACAAACAGACACACACATGGTTGCATTTTGTAGTTTTAACTTTAATCTCGTTTATTATTCTTTGTTTTTACTCACACTACTAAATAAATTATAATAAGGTAATAATTTATACATGTTATTGATGCTGGGCGTGAGTATGTTTTTTATATTGTATATCACCTGTTTATTTGTCCAGTCATTGTTTGTGTACTTTAAATAAAATAAAATAAAATATTTATCGTTGTATATTTAGATATTTATCAATAATTATTATCAAGAATATTTATCTTAATTTATTTAAGATTTTATCTTTACATAATTGTTTAAGATTTTTATAGTTATTGAATTAATTATCGTTATTAACTTAAGATATTTATCGTTTATTATTTAAGACATTTATCGCCTCACAGATCCAGACTGAAAACACAAGTCATTGTTTGTGCACTTTAAATCAAATAATATAAATATTTATAGTTGTAGATTTAAGATATTTATCGTGATATATATATATATATATATATATATATATATATATATATATATATATATATATATATATATATATATATATATATATATATATATATATATATATATATATATATATATATATATATATATATATATAAAATATATATGTAATATAAAAAAATATATGTAATATAATTTGAATCATATGGAGGTTATTATTCGCTGAGCAAACTTACATTTTCTTGTTCGACAAGCCGCTAAACACTTTGAGGTTATATTGATTGTCATTAGGTATATAATTGCAATACAGCATATATGGTCAGATTTCTTAGTGTTGTCAGATGGAAAAAAAACTAAACATTGCTAATTCTACATTAGCGCCACCTATTGTAATTTATAGTTATAAAAATCATGTTTTTTTTATTTTCTTTTTATTATATTAATTTTTAAAATTCCACTTTGCGAATCTAAACCATTCAGGAAATCACACGAACACACACAAAAAATTTCATCAAAATCGGTTCACCCATTTAGGAAGAGTTCAGTGACGTACACACGTACAGAAGAATTATATATATAAAGATTTATCGTTGTATATTTAATATAACTGGCTTTATTTATTTAAGATTATTTAAGATATTTATCGTTAATAATCAAGGATATTTATAGTTATTTATTTAAGATATTTATCGTTAATTATCAAGGATATTTATAGTTATTTATTTAAGATATTTATCGTTAATTATCAAGGATATTTATCGCTATTTATTTAAGATAATTATCGTTAATTATGTATCAAGGATATTTATTTAAGTTATATATTTAAGATAGTTATCGTTAATTATCAGTGATATTTATCGTCATTTATTTAAGACATTTATCTTTATTTATTTAAGATATTTATCGCATAACAGATCCAGAATGAAAACGCAGTAAAAAACAGTGTCTCCATCGGGAATCGAATCCGGGACATTTGCTTCAGCAATCTAACCAACTGAGCCACGAAGGCCAGGCATGTTTAATTACATCTTGAATTTGAAACATGTTCCCAATGATACATGGTTGTTGATACCTGCGTTGAATTATTTAAAATTCGATACGCGAAAATCGTCACGCAATAGCTAGGGGTTAACGTTCATGTTACTAAACGTTTTCAAGGTGAAGCAAGAGTAGACCACTACAACTACTATAGTAGGGAAAATGTTTATTTTTTTATAATATTTATTTATTTATGCTGTGAGGCACCAGTTTAGAATAGTGCTTCCTTCCTTTTCAATTATCATCGTTTTTGGATGACCAGAGCCAGGTAATCGAAAATACAACATGCAACAATAACATCTCACATAGTTCAGCAATGAGGTTCACCATCGATTCTGAATGTAGTGCCTTTTTGGGTGTGACGAGACTGGCTTGTGGGGATACATGCATATACACGCAGCCTTAAAATTTTATTAGAGTCAATTTTTTTTCGTTCTTACAAGCGACGAGCGTCACATCCAACTACCTACATCAGTCATTTTGTAAGTGTACACAGGGACTTGCGTCACTTTTCCCCGTTTAAGGGAAAAGTGACGCTTCTTTATAAACTTGGTAAAATCGGAATTGCAGATACAGTAATAAAATGGATTGAAAGTTTTCTGTCCTCTAGAGATCAATACGTAAAAATAAATAATACTCTAAGCGTACCGAATACAAGTGATTTTGGAATACCTCAAGGCACAATTTTGGGCCCTCTTTTGTTCATCTTATATGTAAATGATATATTTAATTTGACAATATCAGGAAAACTTGTTTCATATGCAGATGATACGGCAATTATTTTTCAGGCAAATTCATGGAATGAGCTTGAAGAAAATGCTAACACTGATATAAATTTATTAAAAGAATGGTTTGACAATAATATATTGACCCTGAATATTGAGAAAACTTACTATATACCTTTTACCATAAACAAGAAAATACCTCCCATTGCATTAAATATTAAAATCGACTCAAAAAATTGTTCTACAAAAGTATTGACATGTAAAAATAATGATTGTCTATGTATAACAAATAAAAATGAAATTAAATATTTAGGAGTAATAATTGACAGTAACCTTAAATGGAAAACTCAAATAAATAATACTATAAACAGATTAAGAAAGCTTATTTACATATTTATCAACCTTAGAAACATTCTCAATTTAAAATTACTTAAAAATGTGTATTACGCTTTCGCCCATTCAATAATGCAATATGGCATTGTTGCATGGGGGGGGCGTATAAAACATCCATTTTGCCTCTAGAAATTACGCAAAGGTTGATAATAAAAATTATAAATAAAAAACCATCTGACTACCCAACTTTGCAACTATTTCGTGATTTTCAAGTGCCATCTTTTAAAAATATCTATAAAAAAAATGTGCTATTTCAAATACATAAGGACATTGGAAGGTCGCACCATGCCTTTGTACGTGTGGCGAGTGATAGACATAATATAGTGGGTCAACTGTGTACCCCATTAACACATACATACACAACACAGCACTACTACACGTACAATGGAGTGGTATGGTTCAACCAACTTGAAACAGATTTGAGACTGGCAATTGAACATAATGATTTAAAAAAAAATAAAGAATAAATCAAACTTATTATTTGACTGATATGTAAATTATATTAACTTCTTTTTGTATAGATAATAATTATGTATGTATAATATTTTGTGTATTCTGTATTAAATTGTCTCCTTTACACACGAGTGCTTGCACTCTAGTAAAGGGTAAATATGTTTTGTCTTACTGTGAATCTTTTCTATATAGTTTGTTTGTTTTATATTTTGTATATGTTATTGTAAACTTAATAAAATAAAAAAAAAGGGGTTTTGTCAGATATCAGTCCTTTTGAAAGTGAATCTTATTTGATGTTAAATGAATAATAATAATTAACACTTCCTTGCACCTTGCACAAGTAGCGAGTTTATTGCCGTATGGCAATTTCTTCCAACTAACCAGTGTTTCCAGCCCAGAGAAGCAATATTTGCATGAGAAATGAATTTAAATAAATTTCTCCTCTGCTGGGAATCGATGTTCTATGTATAAATATATTAATATTATATATTGAAAAGTTCAGTTGCAAATAAAATTGATTTTTACACGAAAAATATTCGTCTAGATCGGACAGCAGACCCTTACAAGCGGTGGTCAGCAAACGTAAAACAATATCCAAGATTAGCAGAATTTGCTAAGATTTATTTATCATCTCCCGGTAGCAGTGTATATAGTGTACAGCCTAAGGACGAGGAGAGCTGATCCCAACAGTCTTCATAGACGATAAGTTGGGAAGAGGCCAGGAAGAAGAAAAAGGTAGCAGTGTATATAGTGAGCGATTATTTTCGGAAGCAGGTATAATTTATGAGGAAAAGCGCAATCGTTTGCTATCAACAAATGCTGAAAAAAATGTTTTCATTCATCAAAACTTACCACTAATATTGATTTTAAATATTGAATGTGCTGATTTTTTGTTAAAATAAAAGAAAATGTGAGTAATATTAAATATGACTTTTTTTCTTCGTGATTTGGTATTCGGTATTCGGCTGAATAGTTCACAATATTCGGCCGAATACCGAATAGTAAAAAAAGTGGCCGAATACCGAATAGTAGCCGAATATTCTTGGCATCTCTAATAAATACACTTCGTATACAATAGACTAGATTAAAATATTCATTCAGTAAAACAATAATCAAAGAATGAAAATACAAACACAATATGAATTTAAATTGAACTTGTTACGACAAATTTTAGTGGTACGTACCTACATATTTATAGTATTTAAAATAATCTTTATAATATATATTCATATATTTTATTCTGCATTATAAGTAAGTGTCTAGTCACTTCAAAATATTACATAATAATATTTGTCATCACATATCAATCAATTTATAATGCCACAATGTAGACATTTGACAGTAAAATATCTTTTCTATGGATTTGACCGCCCCCTGGTTTTAAAAATTGAAACTAACGCTAACGGCGAGAACTGATAATAAGATATTTGACGTTTTTCTCGCACACAAAATCAAAACTTAAAAAAAAACTAGCGAGGATTATTTGAGAGGGTGCTATATTTTAATGACAGATGTCTTAGAAGTTTGGGATTAAAATATTGTATAACTTTGAATAATATCTGACCGCTAAAATTCGTTATTGATACCTACATTTTGGTATGTGAAAAACTCGATTTCTAATCAACCAGAAATCGAGTTTTTTGTCATTTAGTATGAAAATTTGTATTTACAAACTTAAATATCTGAATTCCTAGAAATCTATTTTTGGTCAAATAAATGAGGTGTATTTTCTATTGTGCCAGTAAATATCTCGGCAAAAGTTGATGGTCATAGGACGAAAGGGAAAAAAGTGAAAAATTTCGTGTATATATTTAAAAGGTGGTTGCGACTTGCGTCACGGGCCCTTACTAACGTGGGCCCATGATTATGTTCCGCAAGTTTTTCGTAGGGACGGTATTTTAATACGTTTTTTTTTTGTATGGGACGGTATTAATATAAGTAAAATTTTCTGTACAATTTTTGTATGGGAATTTCAGTACTTATAGGTATTTGAGTACAGGTGAAAGGTGTTTGGGACTTGCGTCACGGGCCCTTACTAACATGGGCCCATGATTAATTAATTATATAAAAATCAAAGAGAGTGTCTTTCCATTTTTCCATTCTTAGTCCTTATTCCTTCTTTTATAGATTATTTCTTTGCTTGGTTTAAATAAAACTTTCCTAAAATATTTTGCCTCTTTTTTACAAGTCACGTCTGCCTGTTTCTTATCGCTAACGAACTTTCACATGAATTATTAACACAAAGTATTGTGACTTGAAGTTTCACCCCGACACGCATTTCGTCCCGACTTAGTCACGCAATATTTTGGTTGGCTGCAGCCGATACGCACACAAGAAATGCCATAACTCAGATCGTAATCGAGTAGACGTTCTCTCTACAAAATAATAATTGTTTTTTTTTTTATGTCATCGAATTAACACGCGAATGGTGGGGGGCAGGGGGATGAGGGATATTAGTTGAGTGGAAGAAGCCGGAACCAACCCTTTTTTTAGACGAAATGAAAATAAGTTTAGCGTCCTATCAGCGAAAACTTTTAATTGGCTGTTAAATTATTACATTAGATGTAATACTGTAATGTATAACTTGTATAATGTATGTCTTCCAAAAAATATAATTAAATAACAAATAAAACCACAAAACTACCCCCTATTCAGTAACTATTGTAACTAAAATAGGAACGTACTAAAATAGTAGATCTTAGATTTACGGTTACAAAATTTCAACTTGGACTAAATGGAATAGGAACGTACCTATTTTGGCCGGAACGTTCCTAAAAAGTTACTGAATCAGACGTATTATGAATAATTATGAAAATTATGAAAATTTCATAATTTTCATAATTATTCAAAATACGTGTAATTCAGTATTTTTTAAGAACATTCTGGCCAATATAGGTATTTTTCTATTCCATTTAGTCCAAGTTGATATTTTATAACACTGAAATAAGACCGTAAATTCTAAAATCTACAATTTTAGTACATTCCTATTTTAGTTACAATAGTTATTTAATAAGAGGTAATAATGAATGGATTAGAAAGAACACAGGAGTAGCGGATGTGACCAAAAGAATAGCGTAGTTAAAGTGGAGTTGGGCGGGTCATGTATCTCGGATGTCGGACGACCGATGGACAAAAGTTGTGATGGACTGGAGGCCAAGAACAGGAAGCAGAAGCGTGGTAAGGCCCCAGACCAGATGGTCCGATGACATAAAAAAAGTGGCAGGTCCTGAATGGCGAAGAATGGCACAGGATAGAAACCAGTGGAAGTCCAAGCGGGAGGCCTTTGTCCAATGCTGGACTCAAGAAGAGGCTGAGAAAGTATACCCGCACACCTGTCGCTGGTTATCACACTTTGTTTATTTATAATATTTTATTTATTTATAATAATACACTTTTCTTGTTATATCTAGTAACAAGTATTATATTTAAATTACATTATTTTCTTTTTATATACCAGATATTATAATATTGTCATAAACTGCCTCACTAGGTAAAAACCTGTTCTGAGACAGTATATATATATATATATATATATATATATATATATATATATATATATATATATATATATATATATATATATATATATATATATATATATATATATATATATATATATATATATATATATATATATATATATATATATATATATATATATATATATATATATATATATATATATATATATATATATATATATATATATATAATGTCTTGTTAGTTTGCACTTTTGATTGGTATTATATGGTTAGTTTATTTTTTGTGTAATGTCTCCCTTTTTGTTTTATCAAAATTTTGATATCTCGTTTAAATTTTTAAGTAGGTACCTAACTGTTAAGTAACTGTTTTGTGGTGTATTTACATATGTATTTTCTGATGGATCATCGAAAGAAATATCTTCTGAAGACACTCAAAGAAGCAAATGACATATATTAAGTCTAATAAAATAAGATAAATATGTGTATTCAAAGTAGCATTATGGGCATGCACATTATGCTACATATGTACTTTGAATGTCAATGAATGAATATTATAAATAAATTATTACAAAGGAACAAAAATACAATTTTATTTTTTAGTTTATACCTTATTACAATTATACAATTATTATTATTTTTTTCCACACATTTGGAAATTTTATTGCCTCGCTAGACATAGTCTGTTCTGAGGCAGTACTAGTTTTGAATTTGGCTACTCTGCGATCATATGATTTGTTTTCTTTTCTTTCAATAATTATTATTGTCAAATTCAACATAAAAAATAATATAAATTCAATATAAAGAAAGTGGAGACAGAAGATTTTATATACTTTAGAGGGAATGAGTGAGGAATATTTTTATTTTTCCTGTAAAATATATTAAAATAATTTACCACATACACGGTACATATCCAAAAAAAATTGAATATTTAATACAGGTATCTAGTACCTAACCAACAAAATATTTCATTCTTTATAGAATGTTCAATCGTTATCAAAAGTAATGTGTATACAGGTTATCTTTGTATGACGATTAATGCTTTCCTTGAGGTGTAGACTTTACTTGAGGACTCCTTGAAAAGGACACATACCTTTGAGGTAACTTGAAGGCCTGAGGCCTCCTTAATATTCATATTTAACTCTGAATACAAATGCGAATCTCTTGCAACCAACTCAAGAAACATAAAGCATCAATAAGTAAATTGTGGTATTTGAAAAGAAAAAGAAAACACGTCAATCTGGTAGTAGCAATGAGGTAAATAAATGCAAGTGTACAAAGATGGGTTTAATCTTTTCCAACCAACCCAAGGAACATGAAGCCTCAATAAATAGATTATGGTACTTGAAAAGAAAAAGATAATACTACAATCAATACAAGACTAGTCGAAGCAATTAAGAAAGTAAATGCAAGTGCAAAGGGCTGGGTTTAATCTTTTCCAACCAACTCAAGGATATGGACCTGCCACAGAGGATTTGGGTACAGCAAAACAGAGTGAGAAAAGAGCAGGGCTATCGCAATTACTTGCTCTGAAGATGGGTACAAAGGGATAATCTTGACTGTGAAACACGTGGTGTAAGACTATCAACTTAAGAAATTTAGAGGAAGCCTCCGAGAAATCCACGAGGCGAAAGTAGAGGCGGTGAACTGGCTCTCAGCGCTAAAACCGAGACTTGAAAATCTGATTTAAAACCATACGAAAACTAAAGAGAAGCCTCGGTAAGTAAATTATGGTACTTGAAAAGAAAAGAAAACACAAGAAATAAACAAATTGGTCATAGCGATGGAGGAAAAGAAAGAAGGAACTCGAAGAACGCAAGAGTAATATCATTCAAAAATTGATTGATTATAATCTTTATATATATAATTCTTCTGTACGTGTGCATGTCACTGAACTCTTCCTAAACGGCTGAACCGATTTTGATGAAATTTTTTGTGTGTGTTTGTGTGAGTCCCTGAATGGTTTAGAACAAAATGGAATTTTAAACATTAATATAATAAAAGTAAAAAAAGATTATTTTATAACTATAAATTACAATAGGTGGCGCTAATGTCGAATTGGCAATGTTTATTTTTTTTCCATCCGACAACACTAAGAAATCTATCATTTGCGTCGTAGTTTGGATTTTTTGACATTTAAAGTTCTTTTCGCTCTGTTTCGGTATTATTCATATTTCAATTATATACATGTGCATGTAGGTAATTTTAATTTCTGTTCACTGTTTTGTTATTATTCATATTTCAATTATATACATGTGCATGTAGGTAATTTTAATTTCTGTTCACTGTTTTGTTATTATTCATATTTCAATTATATACATGTGCATGTAGGTAATTTTAATTTCTGTTCACTGTTTTGTTATTATTCATATTTCAATTATATACATGTGCATGTAGGTAATTTTAATTTCTGTTCACTGTTTTGTTATTATTCATATTTCAATTATATACATGTGCATGTAGGTAATTTTAATTTCTGTTCACTGTTTTGTTATTATTCATATTTCAATTATATACATGTGCATGTAGGTAATTTTAATTTCTGTTCACTGTTTTGTTATTATTCATATTTCAATTATATACATGTGCATGTAGGTAATTTTAATTTCTGTTCACTGTTTTGTTATTATTCATATTTCAATTATATACATGTGCATGTAGGTAATTTTAATTTCTGTTCACTGTTTTGTTATTATTCATATTTCAATTATATACATGTGCATGTAGGTAATTTTAATTTCTGTTCACTGTTTTGTTATTATTCATATTTCAATTATATACATGTGCATGTAGGTAATTTTAATTTCTGTTCACTGTTTTGTTATTATTCATATTTCAATTATATACATGTGCATGTAGGTAATTTTAATTTCTGTTCACTGTTTTGTTATTATTCATATTTCAATTATATACATGTGCATGTAGGTAATTTTAATTTCTGTTCACTGTTTTGTTATTATTCATATTTCAATTATATACATGTGCATGTAGGTAATTTTAATTTCTGTTCACTGTTTTGTTATTATTCATATTTCAATTATATACATGTGCATGTAGGTAATTTTAATTTCTGTTCACTGTTTTGTTATTATTCATATTTCAATTATATACATGTGCATGTAGGTAATTTTAATTTCTGTTCACTGTTTTGTTATTATTCATATTTCAATTATATACATGTGCATGTAGGTAATTTTAATTTCTGTTCACTGTTTTGTTATTATTCATATTTCAATTATATACATGTGCATGTAGGTAATTTTAATTTCTGTTCACTGTTTTGTTATTATTCATATTTCAATTATATACATGTGCATGTAGGTAATTTTAATTTCTGTTCACTGTTTTGTTATTATTCATATTTCAATTATATACATGTGCATGTAGGTAATTTTAATTTCTGTTCACTGTTTTGTTATTATTCATATTTCAATTATATACATGTGCATGTAGGTAATTTTAATTTCTGTTCACTGTTTTGTTATTATTCATATTTCAATTATATACATGTGCATGTAGGTAATTTTAATTTCTGTTCACTGTTTTGTTATTATTCATATTTCAATTATATACATGTGCATGTAGGTAATTTTAATTTCTGTTCACTGTTTTGTTATTATTCATATTTCAATTATATACATGTGCATGTAGGTAATTTTAATTTCTGTTCACTGTTTTGTTATTATTCATATTTCAATTATATACATGTGCATGTAGGTAATTTTAATTTCTGTTCACTGTTTTGTTATTATTCATATTTCAATTATATACATGTGCATGTAGGTAATTTTAATTTCTGTTCACTGTTTTGTTATTATTCATATTTCAATTATATACATGTGCATGTAGGTAATTTTAATTTCTGTTCACTGTTTTGTTATTATTCATATTTCAATTATATACATGTGCATGTAGGTAATTTTAATTTCTGTTCACTGTTTTGTTATTATTCATATTTCAATTATATACATGTGCATGTAGGTAATTTTAATTTCTGTTCACTGTTTTGTTATTATTCATATTTCAATTATATACATGTGCATGTAGGTAATTTTAATTTCTGTTCACTGTTTTGTTATTATTCATATTTCAATTATATACATGTGCATGTAGGTAATTTTAATTTCTGTTCACTGTTTTGTTATTATTCATATTTCAATTATATACATGTGCATGTAGGTAATTTTAATTTCTGTTCACTGTTTTGTTATTATTCATATTTCAATTATATACATGTGCATGTAGGTAATTTTAATTTCTGTTCACTGTTTTGTTATTATTCATATTTCAATTATATACATGTGCATGTAGGTAATTTTAATTTCTGTTCACTGTTTTGTTATTATTCATATTTCAATTCGTTCGTTTCCGTGTCCAGACTATATAAGTATGCTGTATTGCAATTATATACGAAATGATAATTAATCTAACCTCAAAGTGTTTAGCGGCTCATCGAACAAGAAAATGTTTGAAAAGAACAAGAGAAGTTTGCTCAGCGAATAATAACATCCACATGGTTCATATATATGTTACATAATATATTTTTTATTTCACAAATAGTTCGGGCAGACAACGTCTGTCGGGTCCGCTTGTTTACTTATATTTCTTATTATTATACACACCATACATTCTGGCGAATCAATTGCTGTCTTTCATTAACGTTGACTCTTTTTTATAAGATCTTTTTTGCAGATGTCAAAACATTAAACAAAATATATGTATGTATATGTAAACATAGCCACTTAGCTAAATACTCTTTCAAACGTCCCTACTGGCGTAAACTAGATGGGGATATAACCTTCTATTTTAACACAATTTAACTGATATCAGCTACGGGGAGCTATTTTTTGGAAACTTTGATTTTTTTCTTTTTAAAGCTCCGCTCTGTGGGTCTTTATCGCGCTGCGTTAAAAACCCTCACGGGGCACTTTCGCTCCACACAAACGAGAGCGGGCGATTTGAACCACCCTCTCCCCATCCCTTGTTTATGGTTAAAGCGCTGACCCTGACGCGAGATACTACCCCTGTACACTTGTAACAATAACAGAAACAAAATATTACCGCATTGGGTAACCGACCAAACACCGCGCGCTCTGCACTGAATATATAATTAGCATTTTTGTTGTATCTACAAAAAACAGAGGTTATTTGTTTTTCTTAAATTTGATTTATTTATTTGGGACAATAACAGCATTATTAACTAATATGAACATAAAACAATGAGTAATTAATCAAGGCCAAAAAACTGTCCACAAAGTACGTATTTATAGTTGATTCTGAAAAGATTAATATTATATACTACAAACAAAAAAAAATATATGAGTTAAAAAAATATGTATGACAAAAGCAACAAGGATAATGACGGAGATGGGGGAGGAACTGTAGGAATAGAAATTGAAAAGTGAAGGAATGTGAGAGATAGAGCAACTGATGGTATGTCACTACAACACCTTTCATCATAGATTACAAAGATTCTCGGGAAACTAACAGGAATAATATCAAATATCAATTTAACTTATTTTTTCTCCGATGGCGCTAAATCTCAAATCGAACCTTGGCCTCTTTCGACTTCTGCTTTTAAATACTTTTTTCCTCAGCTGCCACTCTCCAGTTAGAAACTTGCAGGAACTGTGCCGCATCCCTCTTTACTTCGTCCTACAGTGTATGGTTCCTAACCGAGATTTTCTTCAAGTAGTCGAGTGTTCTCAATAATTATCTATCTCAATAATTAAACATTCACCAAGTAACAAGTTTCCACATTTGGGCGACTAATGATTATAATCATGTTACGAATCCAGGGTAAAAACACAATGAAAAACGATATAGACAGAGAATTGAACCTGAGATTGTCAAATTATATTTGTAAAGTGCATTAATAGTTCGATAATTTCCTTAAACGTCCGTTGGATTCTATTCTATGATGTCATATGATATAAATCATCCATTACACTCTCAAGTTACGGAAAAACAGTTTTTTTTTTATTTTTGACATTCATCAAAGATTTTTTAAAAATGCATTGAGTATTCACTAATAACTATGTGACTCTGAATTCGTTATTTACCATATCACCAAATGACATTTTACCAATCCTAACTGCTTAGAATTCCCAACTGTTAATAAAAAAAATACACAAATACGTGGGAAAACTGCAGTTCTAACAAGTTCTCCCTTTAAAAAGGAATTAGAAACAGATATCACCCTTACCAACATAAAAAAAGAAAAAGTGAAGAAGAGGCCACTGACAAAAAAATCAAGGCAAGAAGAAAAATTAATTTTGTTCTCTGAGTACTGCCCAAATCGAAAAAGAACTGTTGTTGTCTGATTCTGAATAAAGAACATACCTAATATTTTGATTTTTCATAAGTTTTAAGATATCCCCGGTTTTACCCCACAGCTCTACCCGGTTATGCCCCAACCTATGAGGCAAAACCGTATATTGGTATATATTTCATTTTTTTACTTATTTCAATTATTTTTTAGATTATTTTATTTTTATATGTGTATATGCAAAGAAAACATTCCTGTTCTTCATGAAAAGTGTTTATTTTTTGTATAAATATATTCTGAATCGTAAAACAGCCTTTCTTTCTTAGATATCCGGTTCTGCCCCCTAAGTAGTACAAATTTTATTTAAATTTATTGTGTAAAGTTGTGTTTATTTTTGTCACAACACAACTTGGTTTAGTCATAGGATGTGACATCCTTTGATAACTCATGGGATGTGACATCGGCACAAGACTAAAACGTGTAATTTAAGTATAACTCACGTCTTTCAAACTGTTTATATTTTTTTATTAGTTTCTTCTTCTCTCGTGTCAGCAGCACTCAAACACTTTTCAACCAATAATTGGCAACGTTGACCGATGCGCCGCTACAGCGTAGCAGGTCCTCGTATGAGCAAGTAGCAGGGCAGACTCCCAGGTGGCCTGTGGTCTGCGGCACGCCGCATTCACACGAGAGACAGTTATTATACGTTTAGATCCCCCATGTTTTAAAGTTGTCTTTAGATTTGCTGACGCCCAATTTGTTAAGCGACTTCCAGGTGCGCCAATCCAGTTTATGTCCCGGCGGGAGGCACTCATGGGGTTCGATAAAAACTTTGGGTGCCTTTTCTCGCCACAGGGTGAGCCTGTCTTCCTCTGGAGATGTTTTTAGTGGCTCAGTATTCCTTAGGAAACCTTTCCGGGATTTCAACCTGGGTTGGGTAGTCTCACAGTTGTGCAGGCAGTCCAATGGTTAGTGTTGGGCTTTGTCCAGTTTCCCGCTACATTGCACCTCACGCCTGGTGGTAGAGGGTGCTACCCCTGCAAGGCGGTACAGTTTGCAGTGATTTTTTTTCTATAAATATGTTTTATTTGTATATTTTTAAAAATAGAATGTACTAACTACATATACAAACTGTACACGCAGTCTAGTTAAGCAGTTATCTTTAATATGTTTACATTTTGTAATATTATGGACTAAATAAACAAATATCTAATAAACGAAAATGATAAAATTATACACGGTGGTTGTTTCTTTGTTTGTCGCTTTAATTGTCGCATTATAATATTCAAATTGGCGTTAACTGCCACCGGAATATTCATGAGATAGCAAACCTAACCGGAGTACGCTCTGTCATATTTCACACTTATCCCAGACAAACGGAGGTTTCGTAGAATATGAAGTATATAAATTATCAGCGGCGAAAGGGTACCCCAGTAGCAAACACTGAAAAAAAAACGAGTGGATTGTGACCAACACTAATCTTTCAATTCCTATACAACTAATAATAATCAAAATATTACTCACTAGTTCTCTCATATGTATTGATAAGAATTTCACAGTCATCTAGCCCGTCGGACGACACAAGGAACTACTATCAGGCATATTTCATATAGAGCTTGTAGCTCTGTTCATCCCCGGAGCGGCTGCTCGTCGGCCGACACAAGGAACTACTATCAGGCATATTTCATATAGAGCTTGTAGCTCTGTTCATCCCCGGAGCGGCTGCTCGTCGGACGACACAAGGAACTACTATCAGGCATATTTCATATAGAGCTTGTAGCTCTGTTCATCCCCAGAGCGGCTGCTCGTCGGACGACACAAGGAACTACTATCAGGTATATTTCATATAGCACTTGTAGCTCTGTTCATCCCCGGAGCGGCTGCTCGTCGGACGACACAAGGAACTACTATCAGGCATATTTCATACAGAGCTTGAACTACTATCAGGCATATTTCATAGCACCGCCCCTACAGAGGGCCCACCGAATCAAAGATTGGATCAAGTACCGATAAGTCATGATTATTACTTTTCAAAGAAAATATTTCTATTCTCCTGTCTCTCTGTCTTCGCTCTTCTGTTATTTTTTATTTGAAAATTGTACGAAATTGCACAAGCATTTATGTTTAAATTAGGGAATGTATATATACTTGTTACAAGGACATATTCAATATTCATTATTTTTAAAATTATAATAATTTAATATTAAAAATTATATTAATATAGAAGCAGAATAGCAGAAGGCAGGAGAGGTAGAGGTCGACCCAGACTCACATGGTAGAGCCGGATGGAGAAGGAGAGTTGAGAAGGGCACACTTGGATGAAACGATGGCGCAAGATAGAGAGGCATGGAGAATACAAATAAGGAGAACCGACCCCAAAACAAATATGTGAGAAGGATGAGGAAAAGAAGAGAAGAAAAGCAGAATACCCACGCCCAGAACAGAAAATTTTTCTCTACATAAGAGAATGTCATATAATGTTGACATTCTTGAGGATTCCTTAAGGTATGTGACGTAACATTCACTTTGAATAACGAAATGACGAAATCGAAGCCCAAGATTATGTCTGTATATCCCAAATATTTCATTCTGTGTGACATCAGCTTAGTATAGTGCTTCAACTATTTTCTGATAATATCATCGTTTTCGGATGACCGGGTATTCGAAAATGCAAGTGGCAAAATAACATCTAACATATTTCAGCAATGAGGGTTGCCCATTCTGAATGTCGAATTTTTAGATGAGACGATACACGCATATATCGTGCTTCATATGAAAAGGTTATTCTCACCCGCACATCCGTCGCTGGTTTTCCCACTTAACGGGATATACCGTGATGGATTGAATGAATGAATTTAAACAAATATTTTCATTAATATCCGTGAAATATGAATGTGCCCAATTTTTGGATCATTTTTCTTACATTATTTAAGAATAATGTAAGAAAACGTTGAGGTCCAGTAAGCAGTATTCTCGCAGTACGAGACCTTACCTATTTCTTACATTTTTTTCTCAAATAACTCTTGTAATACGACCCATAACCCTTCTCTATTCCATAGTTATGGAGTGTAAAAATACGAAAGTGACCAGTGACCAGAAAGATATTTCAAAACAAATAACATAAATAACCGAAACAAAACGAGCAAAGCCTGAAATTTTATACTTTTGTGTCCGTTCAGGCGATAAATTTTATTAATCTATCCGGTGGTGTATTATTCGTTCGGATAAAAATACGATGGACGTGATTATTATTTTTTTTTTGTTGGAATGGGTGTCAAACGAAAACAAAAAATGCTTTCATTGTTTACGAACCAATTTTTTAATAGATGGCGTTAGAAAAAAGTTTCCTCGTCACTTTTATATTATATGGCGATGGTGTTTTCAGCTTGTTTTCAAGCGAACATGTATTGATGAGTAACATATAGAAATTTCGAAAAATAGGATTAATAAGGAAACTCAATAAAAAACGTGTTTTTTTCTATTTTTTCTTTGTATCTTCTCTATGGAAAATAATATGATTACACATACATATCAACTTTATGTATAAAACAAAAATGTATAAGTATATGTGAGGAGTAATTGTTTTTTAAATAATAAATAAATAAAAAGATAAACAATACATTCTCGGTACGGTATTTTGAAAGACGGAAATTTTTATAAGACGATGTATGAATGTTGACGAGGCGATTATTGTATGTCAAGATAGAAGTAAGTGGCGTTCGGTTCTCTCTGCCTACCCCGTGATGGACATGGCGTGATGGTATGTATACATTCTCAGCTAAGATAGACATATTCAACGCGAAATATTATAGATTTAGACATGATGTTCTGAAGGTGATGTGCAACCAATATCCCTCTATCCTGTCCTAGTCTCTCTTCTCTCCTTTCTCTTCCCTTCCCTAGTTTTTGTATATATGTGTGTATATATTTGTGTATGTGTGTGTGAGGGTGTGTATGAAGGTGTGTGTATGAATGTCTTTAACTGTTATTTGTTTTTATATTATGTTGATTGAATGCTTTTTTTGGCTCTAACACTGTAAAAATAATATTGTATCATTAAACTGTAAATGAACTGTAGCTTCCCAAAGAAAATAAATAAAAATGAAAAGCACTGCGCAAGCGCCTAATGTGATCACAGGAGGAATCTTGTCTCCACTCTTATTTTCTATATTCATCACAACAATGACTTGTGGCATCTCCTGTTCGTATCATTTGTATGAGGACGAACTTCAACTATATTCTCACTTTAAGTCCGAAAACATAACCTCATCAATTAACTCAATGAATCTGGATCTTCATCGGATTGGTCTGTGGTGTTCTCGGAATGGTCTGCTTGTGAATCCTACAAAGTCGCAGGCAATTATTTTGGGAAGCCATAGAATGATTTCTCACGTCGATATGACTTATTTGCCCATGCTCATGCTTAATGGCTCAGCCATCTCTTTCTTCCAGTCTGTAAAGGACCTGGGAGTTCACCTTGACTCTAGTCTATCCTGGTGGAAGCAGATTGGCGAGGTTAGCCGTAGGACGTTTGCCACTCTTCACTCTCTTAAGAGACTGCAGCGGTTTCTATCTACTGAGATAAAAACCCTGTTGATCCAGCCCTTGATTTTTCCTATTTTTGATTATGCTGACGTCTGCTATCTCGACATCAAATCTGAGTTCTTATCTAAATTAGACCGTCTGCAGAATGTCTGCATTAGATACATCTTCGATCTGAAAAAATATGACCATGTATCGGAATTACGCATAAATCTGGGCTGGTCTTCAATGGGCAAACGCAGGGATGTTCACACACTCTGTCTTCTCTATAGATTTTGTATAGTGAGGTGGCACCAAAGTATCTCAGAGACAGGTTTCATTTTTCATCGGAGCATGGTCTTCCTCTGAGATCGGGTAATAACGGTCTTCGTGTGATTCCCTCCCACCGATCGGACTTCTACACTAATTCTTTTACTGTCCATAGTGCCAGGCTCTCGAATCAACTTCCCGTTGATACTCGAACCTTACCATCATTTTTCTCTTTTAAACAGCGGGTGAAACTCTGATGTCCCTCTTTCCTCCCTGCCTCATTTTCCTCCTTACCACTATTTCCGCCCCTTCCTTTTTTCCCCTTCCCATCCCCCCTAAATGCATATTTGTGTATGTATGTATGTGTGTGTATATGTATATATATATGTTCTTATATATTTTTATATTATTTTTATTCTCTAAGGTTGACTGGAAGATGTTAATTTCATTAACAAGTCCGCCTTTTGGCTTTTTTAATGTTTTATCTTGCTCTTGTTTGCACTTATTTTGTAATGTTATTTAAGCCAATAAAGAATTATTATTACTATTATTATTATCACGTAAATAAACCGATGATTGGTCGTTAGCCCTGTATGTGCCTTAATTTACTTGTTCTCCTTATATTGCAACTTTGTATTGAGATATTAATTTGTCAAAAAAAGATTTTCTTCGTCTTCTTCTAGTACCGCTCCTAACGAAGATTGGCGACCAGACTTGTCACGATCTTGGGCCAACCTTATTAGTGACGCCGCATCTGGAATCCCGAACCACTGATTTTTAAGCCACGACATTCTTTTACGCTCCATACTCTTCCCATGTCTTCCCTATATCTTTCCATCCACTGTAAGTTGTAGAAGGGCGCATTTATCACTACAAAATATGTAGCCAAAGTATGCAACTTTGCGTCTCTTGACAATGGTCAGCAAATCTCTTTTTCCACCGTATTTAAATAAAATTCAATGGAGACTCTAACGAGCCATGAAATGCGTATCAACCTTCTGTATAGCCACATCTCAATTTGAAAGCTTCAATTTGGATATTGTTGAGAATTTCAGAGTCCAACCTTTACTGCTACACCGCTAATCTTAATTAAAGTTTAAATTAACTATTTCAAAAAGCTTTAATTACTAGCTTAAATATAGCGACATCAATGCCCCTATGTACAGACTAAAATACCCACTATTACATAACTCATTACATCATACTTTGAGCTTTTACTCCGCTTGACCTAATTGCGGTACCCATTTAGATATACACTTGGCTGTCTTTGTGTCGGTCGCTTTGTACTAAATGCACCGCACGTTTAACACAAAAGCCTCTTCACAGTCAAAGCACAAAAGATGTCCCATCCTTCCGTAGCCGCCATGTCACCCGTGGGTGGACGTGGGCGACTTCAGAGGAAGCTCAACTTCCAACATTATGAATGAAAACGACGGAAAAACTCATACATGTTTCATACACGGTCGCTAGAAACTACCTTGAGTCTAAAGAACACACCCGAAGCATCTCAAGGACTCATGGAACAAAAACATTTTATTATTTTACCTATTATAATATATTATTAATAATTATTTAAATACAGACTGTAAGACACCCGCTTAGAATAGTGCTTCCAATCATTGCTATTGTCATTTTTTGGGATGTTTCGTGAGAGCAGGGTACACGAAAATACAACAACTGGCAAAATAACATTTCACATAGTTCACCACCAATTCTGGATGTTACTTTTTTTAGGAGAGACGAGACTGTTGTGTGGGTATACACATATGCGTTGTGCTTTCTTTTAGAAGGGAATGAACATCCTCTCACCTGTAGCCGGTTATCCCACATTGTGGAATACACCGTGATGGTATACCATTTAAATACAAAACATCTTAAAGGTTTAAAATAATACCAGTCAAAGTTGTTACACCGTAACTTACATTTAAGAGAGTATCAATAATTTTGGAGAGATTTTGGAGACCATTATTGAGACTACAAATCCGGCTCAGAACAGGTTTTTCTAGTGAGACGGTGAAAGAAAAAAATGATTAAACTTATGTTTTTTTGAAAAATAAACGTTGGGTTGCCGGCACTAAAACTAAAAAAAAATAAAAAAGTTCGCTTATTCTAAAAACTGCGATTTTTTCGAAATCTTTTCAGTTTTTTTCGGTAATCTCTCTAATATGCGCTTATTCTAATTAGTTTTATGTAAACACCTTTTTACTCCTCACTTACCCAAAGGGATATAGTGGGGAGTTATGTTTTCGCAATTTTTAAGGGTATTTTTTTTGCAGATTATCAACTAGTATCATGCTGAGATTGTATTCTGAAAGTTTCATCACAATGTATCTGTGTGTGTGTGTGCTATGTACGGCGTGTTTATTTTACTTTATCAACTATAGACTAAAGTATTCATTCGATTCTATTCAAATTTTGCAAATATGTATATATAATACTCGATTAGATCCCATTAGATTTTGAACGATATATGAATAGTGCTTCTCAATTTTTTTAACTGTCAAATATTTCAAAGTGACCCCAAGCTCAGGAAACTTAAAATTTGAAATTTTTATTTTCAAATTCGTAAAAAGGCACATCACTTTCATAAAATGGCATTGAAGAGTTATCAAGTTTTCATAATAAAATATTTAAATAAAAAATAATTAAACAAACTCATTTCATGAAAATGTTGGAAATTTTCCATACAAAATTTGAATACTTTATAGAATGACTTGTTAGTGAGGAGTTTAGTGTTGGCCACAACCCACTCGTTTATTTTAATATACAAATGACATATTTTACATTATTACATTCTTTTTTTTCATAGATATTTTATTACTCTTTCTATTAATAAATGTTGCCCTTATAATAACAGATGTGCATTGCCATCAACACTTATTGGAAAAATTCTGTTTACACTTTATAAAATAATTACAAGATGAATAAAAAAATATTTTTATAAAGAGTCATCAATTGACCCTTTTTTTCCAAAATGTGGAAAATTTCAGATTTCTTCATATTTCCAATTAGATTTTAGCAAACCGACAACACGCCATACAGAAAAATGAAGGAAATTAAGGTTTTAAGTCATTTAATTTGAGTTACTACTGGTACTTGTAGTTTATATATTATAGTTTTGTCAGAAATTAAAAAAAATCAAAATGATCCCTCGCCCGTAGCTATGGTACCACATAATATGTAGGTACTGTACTGTACAATAGATTCACATTCAGGTGGTACCCTATTCCTAAAATGCACTGTTAAAAAAGTGCTGGACAATCAAGTATCTCGATCGACAAGGTACTCCACGATCTCCCAGTCACTGCTGAAATATTATCCATGGCACATGGCACCAGATCTCGTTTGGTCATATGGAAAATGGTGAAACACTCCAGACATATTAGGAAGCAATTGGTTTCATAGAGCAAGCTACTGAAGGCCTCCAGTCACAACGTTCAAAAGTAATTTTCTATCATTCATTCGGGTTCTACCAAAAATTATAACACTGCTAATGAGAGTGTACATGAGGTATGTAAAATAAATGAACTTTTAAATCCGTAGGCCAATTTTGATGCCTATAGTAAAAATACATCCATGAACTTCTAGATAAACACAAGTTAATTTCTCACCTTCTGCAGGAGTCTCGGGGTAGAAGGGTTGGGCTGCACAACCTCCGCGGTGTCCTCCTTCTGGACCTGCTGCTGTGCGGCCTTGGAGCGAGGCAGATCCTGGGCCGGCACCCTCTTCCGCAGGTTCTGCAGGGCCTCTCTCTCCTCCCGCCTCCTGCTGGGGGCCGGGCCGCCCCCGAGCGCCAGGGGGGGCACGCTGAACTCTTCATTCTTGAACACTGCCTGGTTGCCGAGCAGCCTTCAAGTCAAATAAACATATTATTGACACAAACTAAATTAAATAACTAGTTGCATGTGTGGCGAGGATGTACCTCTCCATCATCGATGCCATCTCGCTCGGACGATCTCGCATCTCACGAAGATTGCCGAAGACGACCGAGAGACAGCGCATCGTATTTCGATCGATCGACGAGGCGAATTGCCATTCGCTCGTCGGCCCAGCGTTCAAACACAATGTTCAATAATTATAATATTTTATCCCGACCGACCCTAGTATCGCGAAACAATCCAATTACATTTATTAACTGTTTTAATCTGAAAATATAATTAATCTGAGTAAGTTTTCTTTTATTATGAAACCTATCATCATTCTATTATTTCAATTATAAATAAATAGCTGAGTAAAACAATTGCAATATCTAAAAATAGTTGTATGTGTTTTGGGAGATGAATTTAGAACACGCAATAAACTCGCAACCTTTTCTGATTTCTTATTAATAATCTTATTAAATATAAAACATCCTCCCAACGCACATACCGCTAAATTGGTGACCCACGACAGTTTTAATATATATATTTTTAAAAATTTTAGCACATTTTTTAGTAAATTTTTGTTACATGTTTTGTTCAAAAAGAAATAATTGTCATTTTAACATTGTACATTCTTTTATATTCATCGCTATTATCTTTGATTGGTGATTTTAAACAATTTTTAATATATTTTTATGCATATTTTAGCATTTTTTAGCGAATTAAAATTTTTATATTTTTGTTACATGTTCATAAAAAAACATTTACGTTCATAATTTCAATCTACTACAATGTTATTTGAACAAATACTAATCTTAAAATTGATAATGAATTATTTAAATGAAATTTTAAAAATAAAATGTGTAATATTTAATTTCTTTCTACTTTTTATTAACAAATATATTGCCTATTCTATGAAAGATATGTAAATAATCAGCTTTGCAAGAGTGATGAATTGTTTCGCATAAAAGTTATAAAAAAGAACGTGGCTGACGGGCGGATCAGTGGAAGAAAAATTCTGTATATTAAGGTATTGTAAATTTTTAATTAACTTCACTTCCACTTAAAACAAAAAATATTGTTGTAGATAGTCATTTTTTTCATGTGTCATTTCATGTAAAACTTATTTGATTAATCGTAAAATATTATTATTGTATTCGTAAGTACTAAAAAAAATCTATTGATTTTCAAAAATGTGGAAATATTTTATTCCAACAAGATTCTATAAATTATTAAACAATTTAATTATCTTTTGGTAACGCTATCCACTTATTGTAATTTTTGCTAAAAAAAACGATTTATTGTGTATATTAAGCATGTCTTACAACATTGTAACATTTATATTTTTTATAAAATAAAGTTGCATTTTTTTATTTTTAAGAAAGAATTTCATTCACATTCAAACATTTTATTTGAAAATGAAATTTTATTTTGGTTGCATTAAATATAAATTGTAAATTAATAATTAATATGATGACATTTCACTTTGATCATTTATGTTGAAAAATAAAAAAATAATATTCAGGTCCCATTTATACTTCGTTTAGGTACCTAATAATAATTTCATATTGTAATCATTTTTGTATTATTTTTTTTTCATATTATCAACTGACGAGACGAAACCCGCATAGAGAGAAACACAGGATGTTGAAAAATAAACCTTCATATTGTCTAAATTGCTGCAGTAAGCAAAATATCAACCGCCAGAGATCATTACTTTGGAGTACTTATTAAAAAAAGCTAAGTTTTTAATTTAAATTAAATTAATCTAACTAGAAACATTCTTTGAGAAATATATTTTCAAAATGAAATTTAAAAAAAAATTGATTAAGTAATTTATTAAGATCAAATTTTTAATATAGTAAAAAATAATTGATTGTAAGAGGTACATTTTTGTTCACGAAAAGTGATTTTATTATATATACATACATATTATTTTTAAAATTGATTATACAAAACAGAAGTTTTATAAAACAATTACTTTACTATCTCAATATTATGTAGTTAAAATATCCGCATATTAAAATGCATAAATTGACGAATTTCATTAATACATTATTTTGAAGTCATATATAATTTTTTTTTTGGTTTAATTTTTGAAATATTTTGTATCAATTTAAAATGAAAATTTACAAACAACCTGTATTTAAAATGTAAACAATGTTCCGTGACAGTTTTTTTTTTTGGCGCGAAACAAAAGAATACTATGTCACGATGTTATTGTCGCCTATTATTTGTGTGAAGGTACCGATTGATGTTTTTGAGTGCACAAAAATATTCGATTGTGTACATTTTGCACTTTCATACCAACAAACATAAAGGACGCAACCAACCATGTATAAAGATTTTATTTTGAAGAAAATTATCATAAATTAATTTTGTATTACCTAGCCATCTTTAACAGTATTCTAATCATTCCATTTAATAAACTCAATAACATTATTAACGATTATTTTATAACATAAAAAGAATATTACTTTAATCTAAACGAGTTTCAATAATTCATATTGAGAATATTTATACCTATGTACAAGCAAATTTTTTAAATACCTATATACTTTACTTATTTCGAAATAAAAAAAAATATTTCACATTTGGCAAAGTTTTAAATACCTAAGAAACACTTAGAAAAATAACGATACCTAAAAGGACTTTAACAAAAATTGAAACATTTTGGACTTAGAATAATTTGATCATTTCCAACACTTAGAAAAATTTTCAAAAAAAATATTTTTATTTTATTAATGCAAGGTACCTACTTTTATGAATTGAATATACTATGCCTACTATTATTATATATACTCATATACCAGATACAACGGTAATCATTTATATTTGAGAAATTTAAAGTTTACTATTGTCAATCATGTTTATTTATGTCAACAAGACAACAACCAATGTATTATTATGATCATCATCATCATTAACGAAGACTTCAAGCTATCAACAAACCAAGACTCCGGATGACCCTGTTCCCGTAGATGTCAGAACAAACCAAGACACCGGATGACCCCTCCCCGTAGATGTCATAACAACAACTGCAACGATCTACAACGACTTGCAACTATTTTCAACGACTTGCAACTATTTGCAACGGCTTGCAACGGCCTACAACTGCTATCTACAACCATCCAAACATCAAACAACAGCGTAAAAATGGACAACTACAGAGGATTCACTCACCTCTTCAAACCAAATACAACTTCGAGAATTTCTACAATTGTAAACAACGATTTTGACTCATCACAGAATATCAACTCGCCTCTTCACTTCATCGTAGCCACTGCTTGACCATCACTGCATCAACAAGATGTCAATCAACCATCCACCGTGCACACACATATATACATACAACCCTACGAGCGCACAAAACCGTCCCCGTATCACCGATACTACTGCCTTGAACGAGGAACGATTTTGGATGATGACTGTTTACGTCTCTAGCCGCTCCCAATTTCTACGTAGCTGCCTTGAGGAGCTAATACTGACCTCCTCCTGTTACTGGAAATTCATCAGGTTATACTGGAGTATTGGGTTTCTCCAAAGCCGTCACATCTTGACGCACCGCAAGCAATTTTAAGGCTAACTGGATCAAATTTCCAAAGATGTCAGTTCACGACACGCCGCAACCCCCAGACACCCTCGTGTTTCGCCCCTGTACTGGCACACGCAGGAAGCTGTCGGATTTATATATATTTATTTATTTATACGCACACTTATGCACGCACGCACGGATGCAACATGGCAAGCTACAAATGACAGTAAAAAATTTTTCGAAGAGAGCATCAAACACATCGTCTTCACATATTTATGGTATTCCCTGCAACGTACTCCAGGATGCCCTAACTATAACGACGAACTTTTTATCTGTGATAACCCATTTGTAAATAATATTATCTACTGTGTAACATAAATTTAAATTTTTTTTTTGTATAATTACAGATTGTTCAGCGATGCTGAGGGTCGAGGGCCTATGTTCAATGCTCGATGGACATAGTCTTGATATCGTCTTACAGACTTGAGGGAGGCTGTGTGGCGAGGATGTACCTCTCCATCATCGATGCCATCTCGCTCGGACGATCTCGCATCTCACGAAGATTGCCGAAGACGACCGAGAGACAGCGCATCGTATTTCGATCGATCGACGAGGCGAATTGCCATTCGCTCGTCGGCCCAGCGTTCAAACACAATGTTCAATAATTATAATATTTTATCCCGACCGACCCTAGTATCGCGAAACAATCCAATTACATTTATTAACTGTTTTAATCTGAAAATATAATTAATCTGAGTAAGTTTTCTTTTATTATGAAACCTATCATCATTCTATTATTTCAATTATAAATAAATAGCTGAGTAAAACAATTGCAATATCTAAAAATAGTTGTATGTGTTTTGGGAGATGAATTTAGAACACGCAATAAACTCGCAACCTTTTCTGATTTCTTATTAATAATCTTATTAAATATAAAACATCCTCCCAACGCACATACCGCTAAACATGTAACACATGAGATCCAACTGTCGATAGCGATAGTATGTATAGTTAAAGAATAAGTACCAAACTATAAACCCATAAATACAAATTATTTAATATTTTAAGATATTTGGTTTTCTATACAACACATGTACCTAGGTATGTATGTCAAGATAGGATAGTATGGAGGTCAGTCCTTTGATCCTACCCAGAATGTGAAAACAGCATGATGGTATGTATGTATGTTTGGAGATTAGTATCAAATTATTAAGTCTTCTTAGATATTGTGAGTTGGCTACTTCCATACAAATTGTATGAAACAATGTCGTCACTAAATTCAATTTTTATAAAAATTGTTGAAAAAAATTTGCAATGTGCTAATACAATTTTAATATTTTTTATAGAAAATTAAATTTTCTAGTTGGGGTGTTTCGGCTTTTTTCGATATTTTAAAAAAATGGAAATATAGGCAGTTAAACTCATAAATTTATCATAAAAAAAATATTTTTCTTAATAAAAAATGTTTGAGAAACCCTGGAATTTTTTTAAAAAAACTGATTTTAGATTTTGTATTTGTCTATGTTTATACCAATTTTCAGAGTTCTAGCTTTTACGGTTTCTGAGATATATGGATAAATAAACCAAAATTTCAAAAGTTGATAACCCCTGACTGAAACAAAAATTCACAATTCTGAGTATAAAAGTTTTGTAGGCTTATAATTTTTTATATATTTTAAAATTTTGGGCTCTGTAAATTGAGCGGATCAAAAGTTATAAGGGGGGGACAGACAGACACACACACACAGACACACAGACACACACACAGACACACACACACAAAACTCACATAAAATGTTCTACTCCGAATTCTGAGAAAATCCATGTATGGGAACATATATGCTGCGAGGCCTCTAGTTGGTGCTATTAGCATGCAAAAAGTCCACTACACCATACAAAATTTTCCTTCGTACACGCATCTTGGCTTAATTATGTTGATTCATTAAGAGAATTGAATTCTCATGAACGAATCGACAGTTGGATTATGTTGATTCATTAAGAGAATTGAATTCTCATGAACGAATCGACAGTTGGATGAGTGCAATATATAACAATTTATTATTTTAAAATCACTATAAAAAATTATACACAATCCTATCAATTCTTTAATTCTATCAAAATTTAAAAAAACTGATGCACTCTCATGTTAGTTCTAATTTCGTAAATATGCTTGATGTTTTTAATAATGTATATGTAATACAATAATGCATGGTCACTCTATCTTATTTTGTTTGTATAATAGTGCTATTTGTTGATTTGTATATGGTGAGACTACAGTTGGGATTAAAGAATTATTGTGGAGACACAGTTTTTAATTGTGTTTTTAGTCTGGATCTGTGAGACGATTAATATCGTGAGTCTCCAGAATGTGGCAACTTATTATTGGGAGCGTGTTAAATAATTATTTGACATAGCACCTGTTAGTTGCCCGAGAAGCTACATACTTAAAATAAAAATGAAATGAAATTAAATTAAACGAAACGAAACGAAATGAAATTAAATAAAATTGTTGCAGTTATCACCACAGGTACAATAAAAAATATCCAACTATGGATAGCTGCGGCATGGTTTATTATAATTCTGGGGGGCAAGTCAGGTTCAATCGGCGAAATCAAAACCCTCGTGATTACCCATATCATGGATATAATTATTATATTATGGAGTTCTACGATATCTTTAGATGTCATAGAACTACATATGATAATTTATATCCATGATATGGGTAATCACTAGGGTTTTGATTTCGCCGGTTGAACCAGACTTGCCCCCCAGATCTCATTTTACATTTTCATTTGATTGTATTGTAGCGGGTGCAACCAGCCGAGTTGACCACCCACTTCAAGGAGTAGGGGGACGTCAGCCGGCTATTTAAGGTCCTGCACATCACGTTCTTCAGATAAATCTCAAAAATAATATCTTCATGTAACGATAGATGAAGGAGTCAGGAGTCCTTAGACTCGGTACTCCGTTGAACAGAATGACAAATGACAAATGTTCCCGTCGTTCAGTTTAACCAAGGCCAGCGGTAGATCGTCACTCTGCTCGACTCACATTTCGATTCCGCGCATTCATCGATCTATTTTATTTAAATTATTTAATAGTCAATTATTGAAGTATATACCAATCTTGAATTATAATTAGAGTCAAACTATCAAATAAACACGTAAGTCAAATTCAAACTATTTTAATACCTGTCTGTAATATCAATTAATTTATATTTCATATGATAAATTTATAAATGTTTTATGGTGTGGCGTGGGTACCTCATCCTGCTGTGTAACGTTCTTTAATTAGCTTGCAACTAATTACCGAGTTACGCACGGCAGGATCGAGTACACACGCGACATCATTTCGCGTTGGATTTGGGGAACAGGCGACAGGTTATCACCTAGTGCCTTTCTAGACCGGAGCACCCTTCTGTAAATAAATAAATTAACATTAAAATCCAATTCCCAACCTAGCGCGAAAGTATTTTGTTAATTTATGTTTATTTTTGTTATACACTGTCTTTACTATTTAATGTCAAATTGTGGACCTCAATACAGGCCAGTCCTAGTGAGGTCGACAATTATACATATATTATTTTGTATTATGTAACCTGTAGGGATAATTAAATAAATAAATTTAAAAAATATTGTGTTTCAAGTCTGGAAATTTTATTATTTAATAAATTTCATTATTAAAAATTGAGTTTCTACCGGGAATCTAACCCGGGACTTTAGCTCAGCAAGTCGACTTTCGTCATTTTATATAATGACCCATACAAAATGTATACTTGTACTTTAGTCATACATAGTAGTAAGGCTGCTTTATTTTTCTGTTAAAGGAGATATACCACAGCAGGTGACAACGATTGTATTATATGAACCCTGAGTGGTGGCTTTCGGATTTTATACCCTTCAAAGTGTTGAAAATTGCAATTTTAACACGTCACTTATACTATAAAGCGTTAAAGAATATAACGTGATTTTTTATATTTAGTAGGTACAGAAGACTATTAGAAATCACACCTTCGATTGACACACTTTGGTTCGTGGAAACCCTCCGCCAGACACCTTTAAAGAAACACTTTTTATTTTTTTTTTTTTATTTAGTTGGAGGTTTTCCATCAGCCAAAGTGTCTGTCAATGGAAATTGTGATTTTTAATAGTCGTCCGTAATAAATTTGAAAAGAAATCACGCTTTATACTATAACTGATGTGTAAAAATAGCAATTTTCGACACTTTGATGATTGTTATCTCCGAAGCCACCACTACTCAGGGTTCATATTATACAATCATTTTTAGCTGCTGTTGTATCCTTTTACAGAAAAATAATCACCCATTGATGTAAATTTTCTGCCGCTGGCTCTTCTCTCCTGCCCAACTAGGAACCCTGTTCTAGAGCTAATAGTTATATCCTGTAATTAATCAAATCAAAATTGGAGTAAAAATATCCATACAATTCTTGTTTACCAAATTATTTGTTTAAGATATTGTATCTCACCTACTTTTTATTTTTATTTTGTACTACAATTGGATTAGTAATTAAATAAAAATAAAATCTGTCATTTCTTTATCGTAAAAGTTTTTAAAGAAAACATATACACGCGTTAATAATGGCTGGATTCGCTTATAATTTGGTATATATTTTAAGTATTTTACACAAAAATACATGAAAAGTGTCTACATTTATATATATTTTTTCTATCACCGGAAAAAAATACGTATAAACTAAATTTTTAATTCATAAATTCGTTTTTTTACATAACAGTACACAGGCAACAGTGTTTATGATTGTCAAACGTGCTACTGTGGGTTTGAAATAAAAATTCTCGAAATAATTTAAAAAATTCGAATAATAAATAACGTGATTGTTCCTTTTTCAAAAATGCTGCGTTCGTTTGAAGCCTTTTAAAAGTGAATTTTGTTTACCTTTTGGATACGGTTGCCCTCTTTGACAGGAACGGATATTCAAAGAGACTGGACGTGGACGGATGGTTTGCGTTAGGATTTTGAAAGCTCGAATTGTTTTGCGTGCCATTGTGGTTCTGATAGTTGTTATTATTATTTACGATGGCCGGCTTCAGCGGCGCGAGTTCGACATTTTCCAGCCGCTCGCGGATATTTTCCATTGTCGGTAAAACCGATCGCGACAGAGCCCGTCTGACACATCGTTGGTCGAAACGAAAACTGGCGAATTTTTGCCAAGCGAACCCCGAGGGGGCGGAGAACTGTCAGCCTGATAACACTAGTGCAGTTGTTCTCTAACTTGTCTCGTGATGCGCCCCTTGTATATGGCTCAGGAGTCACTGGGCCTAGTCAACGTGTCATTTAACGTCGGAAAAGAAAAAGAAAAGTCAATGCATGGAGGTGACAGTTCTCACGTAACTGAGGCTGTCATTACACCACAGCTCACATCAACAAAGTTGGATGAGCTGTCAAAGTTAGGGTTACCATATATCAGGATTTGTCCAGAGATTTCAGGATTTTTAGACTTTTTTCAGTATTGCGGCCGGAATTTGCAAATCTCGTGATATCTCAAGATTTTCAATAAAACACAGCTTACATTTTAAAGATCTCTTTAATTAAAAGTTAAATAAACTTAAAATAATCTTCCTTTGGTAATAACCCAAGTAGGTACTTAATCAGTTTTATCGTACTTAATATGTGAAGATATATTTTTAAGTGAGGTTTTTTCTTTAATTATTGATTTTTTAAATACCCCACATGTTAAACTCTTCAAATTATATTGAACTAAAAGTATAGCTCGAACTGAAGACACCTTTAGTCGGTTTCTTTCTTTCGACCATTGAGCCCCCATGATAGAAAAAACTCTTTCTACGTTTGCATTATGGGCTGTAATTGCAAATATATATTGACAAATAATATCTCTGGTAATCGTGATATACCTATTGACTTGAAAATGTTTGCCCACAACGCATAAAATCTGGATAGCCTAGTCTTCACACCATTTTTTTTAAACATAACCTACAAAAGTTTGGTAAAAATACCAATTTAATCATTTATTTTAAATTTTCAGTTACTTTTTTTTTAATATATAATGCAACTGATGAGCGAGCAATTTAAAAAGTATTCAATACGAAATTTTGCACAAGTACATAAGGACAAAAATGTTTTGAAATCCCTGAAAGGTGTAATGCAAAATGCGCATGCGCGAAAAATTGCAGAAGAATGTTCAGAAAAACGCGGGCTTTTACATCGTTCCATACTGCGCAGGTTGACCTTCAAACTTGATTCAAAATTTCGTAACGTACGTAGAAGAACATATTCATAGAATTATTATATAATATGTATGTATTATACGCATATATGTAAAGCAAGATACGGTGAACGCCATACTTGCGTCTAAAGACTATTAACGTATTATATAACTATTACGTATAAAGACTGATTTTTACTGTGTAAGTACACCACAATACGTAACAACGATTGGCTACTATAAATTCTGAGTATTGGTGGCTTTGACCGATAACATTCTTCAAAGTAAGGAAAATTGCTATTTTAACATGTCAGCGTGATTTTTTTTACAATTTTTCATGGAAGACTATTATAAATCACGTTTTACATTTACTCCCTCGACAGACACCTTTTTAATTAAATAAATTTTAATTTTCCTTACTTTGTGTGCCATACACGTTGCGTACCGGAAAATGACAGGCGCAGTGAACATACCGTCACATCTTTCTGTGAAAGCTATATATGTAAATTTACTTAATAAACTCCTGGTTTCTGCAATGTGTACAACTTTTCAGTAATATTTTCTTTTTCAGCAGACTTAAAAAAACAAGTCATCAATTTGACGAGAAATTTTTAATTTCCTTATGAAGGAAGAAGTACTACAGAAATGATCCTGTGAAGTACAGTGACTACATGATCTCTCCAATATCTTCTTCTGAATCTACTTCATCTTACAATTAGAATATCTTATTAGAATTCAGTACAAGATAAGCTGGATGGTGCACAAAAATATTCACGGACAGCTGTTCATGTGAGCCTGTCACTGTTCATTCTGGATACATTATATCTCCAATATCTTCTTCTGAATCTACTTTATCTTATAATTAGTATATCTTATTAGGATTCAGTACAAGATAAGCTGGATGGTGCACAAATATATTCACGGACAGCTGATCATGTGAGCCTGTCACTGTTCATTCTGGCTACATTATCTCTCCAATATCTTCTTCTGAATCTACTTCATCTTACAATTAGAATATCTTATTAGAATTCAGTACAAGATAAGCTGGATGGTGCACAAAAATATTCACGGACAGCTGTTCATGTGAGCCTGTCACTGTTCATTCTGGATACATTATCTCTCCAATATCTTCTTCTGAATCACCTTTATCTTATAATTAGTATATCTTATTAGGATTCAGTACAAGATAAGCTGGATGGTGCACAAATATATTCACGGACAGCTGATCATGTGAGCCTGTCACTGTTCATTCTGGCTACATTATCTCTCCAATATCTTCTTCTGAATCTACTTCATCTTACAATTAGAATATCTTATTAGAATTCAGTACAAGATAAGCTGGATGGTGCACAAAAATATTCACGGACAGCTGTTCATGTGAGCCTGTCACTGTTCATTCTGGATACATTATCTCTCCAATATCTTCTTCTGAATCTACTTTATCTTATAATTAGTATATCTTATTAGGATTCAGTACAAGATAAGCTGGATGGTGCACAAAGATATTCCCAGACAGCTGTTCGTGTGAGCCTGTCACTGTTCATTTTGGCTACATTATCTCTCCAATATCTTCTTCTGAATCTACTTCATCTTATAATAAGAATATCTTATTAGGATTCAGTACAAGATAAGCTGGATGGTGCACAAAGATATTCACGGACACGCTCCAAAATACCTTATGGATCTTTGTGGACCGATGTTCTGGACCAAAAAAGATCTATGCTTCGATCTGCAAGAAATATGTCCAAGCAACGTCTTCTTCTTCAGCTCTCCTTCGTCCAGTAATAGACTTAGGCCTCCCCCTGAGACCTCCACAACTTCTTATCCTGGGCAGACAGTATCCATCCGTCTCCAGCCACTCGTCTTATATCATCAGACCACCTTGTTTGACAACACTTCTTTTGCCCGTTCTAGGTTGCCATTTCAGCACTTTCTTAGTGCATCTGGAGTCTGTGGTTCTGGCAACAGGCCCTGCCCAGCTCGGCTTTTGGACAACGTCGATTATTTTGGTTTTCAGTTAGTTTTTTCTATATCTTAACGAAATACCCAGCATTCTCTTTTCCATGACTGCTAAGTTATGTAGCATTTTGTTTGTCAACACAAGAGTTTCACAGCCACAGTTATATATTATTATGTCAGTACAGGGAGAACTCAAGCGCCAAAGACTTCCTTTTAAGATAATTGGAGTACTTTGAAGACTTGAGGATGTAAGATAGTTTACCAAACGAGGCCCATGCTAGATCTCTTCTTCATATATCGTCTATCAATTCATAATCTTTATATATAAATCCTTACTAAAAAAAAAAATCCGTATTATTTTTCATAATCTTTTTTTTAATTTATATTTTATTAGTTTTATGTAATTCATATTTAATGCTTTGTTTGCATATTCATTCAATCAATTAAATAAGTACATATTATGCTATTCCAATTGACTGTGATGGCTATTTTTATTTGTATTGTGTATAACTATTAATTGTAAATGGCCTTCAGCCGAATATTTATATTAATTGTAATGATGAACTTTGGTGAAAGAGCATTTGCTGTAGTGGGTCCAGTTCAGTGGAATAAGCTTCCATATAGTTTAATATCAATAGACAGTGAAAGTGTATTTGCTGTAGTGGGTCCGGTTCAGTAAAATAAGCTTCCATATAGTTTAATATCAATAGACAGTGAAAGTGTATTTGCTGTAGTGGGTCCAGTTCAGTAAAATAAGCTTCCATATAGTTTAAGATCAATAGACAGTGAAAGTGTATTTGCTGTAGTGGGTCCAGTTCAGTGGAATAAGCTTCCATATAGTTTAAGATCAATAGACAGTGAAAGTATATTTGCTGTAGTGGGTCCAGTTCAGTGGAATAATCTTCTATATAGTTTGATATCAATAGACAGTGAAAGTGTATTTGCTGTAGTGGGTCCAGTTCAGTAAAATAAGCTTCCATATAGTTTAATATCAATAGACAGTGAAAGTATATTTGCTGTAGTGGGTCCAGTTCAGTGGAATAATCTTCTATATAGTTTAAGATCAATAGACAGTGAAAATATATTCGAAAAACAGTTCAAAGCTTATTTTTTTATAAGTGATTAATACCTAGTGATAGGTATTAATCACTTATAAAAAAATATTTATTTTTAATACCTAGTTTTATTTTTTATTTCCAGGTATTGTTGTTAAGCGCCCTTGAGGTGAAAACAAAAAAATTCGCCATACAAATTATCCATTTATTATTATTATCCTCTATTTCTTGGGTTATAACAAAATTAAACAACCAAATGACTAAAATTAGTTTTATTTTACATAATATAAATTTGATTGAAATTTATATTATGTAAAATAAAACTAATTGGTTGTAAAATAAAAATTTTGGTTGGGTATCTGACTGCTGATCCAAAGGTCCCGGGTTCGATTCCCGCTGAAGACACGGTTTTTGATTGTGTTTTCAGTCTGGATCTGTGACACGAATGATAAGTCGTAGGTCTTCAGAATCTGGCATCTTGTTATTGGGTACGTGTTGAATTAATATTTGAAATAGTACCTGTTAGTTGTCTGAGAAGTCATATAAAATAAATACATTAATTTTATTATCTAGTGATAGACTGACATATATATTATGTGTGATTGATTCCATTTATGAAAGATAATCGCTATACAGTCGAGCCTCGATGATCCAAATACCCTGTTCGGATGTAAGAAGCATTCAGATTATTTAGACATTTTGAAAAGCATTTTTCGAAATAAAACAATGTATTTTGTAACTGAAATTATGTTTTAATCTTCAAAATTATTGTAATCACACTTATTTAAAGAATGTCAATAAAGGTGCTTTGATGAGTGGTATTTAACATCATAGAAAACAATTTATACTTACTATTCTGTGCTGCACTGTGAATTACTGAGAAACAGTGCATGTTTAGAGGTCTTTGATTATTAGTCATTTATTTATTTACCTTTTATCACACCATATTTATAATGACAACAATAAGTAGATTACTGCTGCCCAACTAGGAAAACCTGTTCTAGGACTAGCAGTTTACAATTTTTATTGACAATTATATGCAATTATGAACCAGGTGATTGTTCCCGTTCCATACTAAATAGTCACACAATCTCAACTTTCTGCACTCACAATTATTAACTCAACAAACATATGGACTCACACAAAATAGATTAACCAGGTCCTAATGTCTGCCATAGTACCTGTCATAAATCCTATCTCTGACGCAATTTTTATTTCAGAATCATAGAGACTAGTTAACTATGTTGGTGTAATTAATATGAATCACATTCTTCCCAAATTAATTCCGATTTAATTATCAATTGTTTTTAATCTCTAAAGTCTTTTACGTTATGCCCACATCTGCCAGACCCAATGGGCACATGCCTTAACGGTTGAATATGTAACGAAATATGATTTATTTAATAACTTAAGATCAGCTATCCTTTGGTTTGTATTCTTCATCACTCATGGTTTCTTTTTTTACGTTGGGTATCATTTTGGATTTACTTTCCGATCTCACTGCAGTGGTTTTCTCGGGCTCACATTGTTCCATATACTTTTTGAATTTGTCATAAGCCTCTTCAATTGATGAAGCATGAGTCTCTAATTCAGGATATATGTTCTCTGTTGTGTGCTCAACGGCTAAAAAAAAGCAAAATAAAGTAATATTCTATAGAAAATAAAATTGAAGCTTTTGAGGTGTGACTGCAAAGAAGATTGATGCATCTCCCATGGGTCTCCAATGAAAGAGTTTCAAATATGATGGGGAACGACAGAGAGCTGCTGTCCACTGTCAAGAGATACAAAATCACATACTTCGGCCACATACAGGACAATAATAAAGGACATACAATTGATGAAACATGATCAAGTAACAAGAGCTTGACTTTTTATTTTATAATAGGTACATTAAAAAAAATTTAACAAGATCAAATTTTAACAATATTAACATGACATAATATATTTCATAAACATAATTAATCAAGTAACAAAAGATTATTTTTTACTTTATAATAGATATAATATTGTTAAAAAATGTAACAAGTTTAAAATGTTTTTTCTATGATATATATATGTAATGCAAAAATTTTCTAACTCATAGAAACAGGCTCAGCCTAGTGGCAGAGTTGATTTATACAAAAAAGGCATTATATTTTCAATTGTATTTTTTTTCTTATATTTATAATTTGTAGTTTAGTTTTCATAAAAGTATATATATAATTTTATTCAGATAAATAACTTGGTATTTAAATTACACAATTTACCTCATCAAATGGATATGGATGGTTCGAAGATATTGCTATATGGCAATTGGTCCGCCATTTTGTACTTATTAAGTAATGTGTGCAAAATGATTAAAATAAATAAAAAAGTACCTGTCGGTATTTTTAATTTTCAGCGGAGTGGGGGATGGTTTGCTTAACTTAAAAATATAATTTTATTTTATAGCATTAATAGCATAAAATACCAAGAACCAATAGAGAATGTTTTGGATTTTTATACTGGCATCAAAAAATTTTAATGTCCTTCCGAGATAATTGAAAAAAATACATACAGTAAAGACTCGATAATCAAACCCCAGCAAATCCCAACTACCCCCTACACCTACAGAACCACTGTTTTTAAATAACTCGCAGCGCATTGCAGTCAGTACAGCGGGGATAAAAAGTTTTCAATTTCAAAAAGAAAATCTTTACAATTATGTTAATAAATAGCATTTTGGTAAATTAAAATATATCGAATATATTCTTTTATAGTTGCATAATATTATTTATTTTAATTTTTTGTCGGCCTTCGTGGCTCAGTTGGTTAGGTATCTGACTGCTGATCCAAAGGACCCGGATTCGATTCCCAGTGGAGACACAGTTTTTAATTGTGTTTTCAGTATGGATCTGTGAGACGATTAATATCGTAAGTCTCCAGCATGTGGCAACTTGTTATTGGGTGCGTGTTAAATTAATATCTGACATAGTACCTGTTAGTTGCCCGAGAAGCAATATTAAATATTAAATAAATATTTCTGGTGCAGTTCAGGGGTGACATCTACGTAAAAACATTGTTACCTCATGTATAAGAACTGTAGCTTTCAGTGTTTACGAACCAATTTCTCAAAAGAGTGTGTTAAAAGTAATGGTACAAACAGCTTATTTTCACGAACAATAATATCTATGAATAAACTATATAGAACTTTCAAAAAAATTGTATTGATAGGGAACTCAATAAAAAGGTCGAATTGGTGAACGAATAAAGTGATCACGTAAACCAGCCAATGACATGTTGTAAGCCCTGTATGTGCCTTGATTTCCCGGTTCTCCTTTAGTATTTCAGCTTCGTCGCTATTGAGATATTAAAAATTTGTCATGAAAATATTAAAATACACTTTTGATTACAAAAAACACTTGTTTTATTTCAAAAAAGTTTTTCAATTTAACTGCATACTATAATCCCAACGCTTTGTATGTCCGAACAGTGTATAAATTTTGCGTGTTCGGATAATCGAGGCTCTACTGTATATGAAAAAAATAAATAGAAATGAATTGTTCATTGAAAAGTTAAAATAAAGTTTATAAAGATCCATATATTATCTTACAATCTGTGTCCTTTGGTGTTAAAAATATCCTCTTCATGTTCAAGACTTTTCTTGTCTTACAAAGATATTTAAGGGGCACTTCGGGGACGTCAACAAATATCGGATCCAGCTCTGGTGGGTTTGAATCTTCCATAAAAAATAAATTTGTACCCAAGCAGCGCTCGTACTTTCCTGAAACACAAGTAATTGGGTTAGTTAGTTTATTTTCGTTTGGCCTTCTTCTCTCTCCGGTGTAACGCCCGTGTGTGGGTTGCGTCACAAAAGTAAGTTAAAGCCTTGGCACCAGCCCCGCCAGCCATTCGTGGATGTCCTGGAGGTCACCATTGAACTTTTAGAGTCGGCAGTCCCGCACTATATGTCTTAATGTCTACTCGGCTCCACACTCACAACCAGGGTTATCCCTTTTCCCCCACCTCCAGAGTATATAATGGTTGAACCAACCTGTTCCGTTCTTACTCAATTTTGCTGTACCTAAATTTTTCGCGGCTAAGTAGTAATTGGGTAGTTTCATATTTCTAAATATTTACAATCAATTTGGGCCATAAACAAATGTATTGGAATAAATAAGATGATGGGTGTTGGCAGAGTGGTTAGCGCACTGGGTTTGTAATCCAGTGGTCGCGAGTTCGAATCCTGCCACAACTGATTTTGTTCACCTATAATACAAACATTTATATTTTTTTATTATTGCATATGCGCAAACATTGGATTTTTTCCCTGTCGGGAGTCAAAGATATTTTTTAACAGATTTTTAATTATCTCAATAGAGACGAAGTTGGAATATTTATTGTAGGAGAACCGGGAAATCAAGGCACCTACAGGGCTTACGACCTGTCATCGGCTGGTTTACGTGATCACTTTATGCGCTTGCGCAACGTTCACCAATTATGCCTTTTTTAATGAGATCCCTATCAATTCAATTTTGAAAGTTCTATATATTGTAATACTGAAATTCTTTTCGCTTGAAAATAAGGAATTTTTACTACAGCCATCTATGGGTGAAATTATGAACAACAATCTTATTATTTTTATTTATTTTGTTGGAACGCCATCTATTGAGAGAATTGGTTTTTTGTAAATAATGACTTCTATGCGAAAAATGCATTGTCACCTCAGATATAAGAATTGTAGCTTTCATTATTTACAATAATAAAAAATATTCGATTACTTACACATTGGTACAAGTAGGTAAATAAGACAAAAATGACCTTATAAGTCTGGTGCAATTCAGGGGTGACTTCTATGCGAAAAATGCATTGTCACCTCAGATATAAGAATTGTAGCTTTCATTATTTACAAAAAACCAATTCTCTCAATAGATGGCGTTCCAACAAAATAAATAAAAATAATAAGATTGTTGTTCATAATTTCACCCATAGATGGCTGTAGTAAAAATTCCTTATTTTCAAGCGAAAAGAATTTCAGTATTACAATATATAGAACTTTCAAAATTGAATTGATAGGGATCTCATTAAAAAAGGCATAATTGGTGAACGTTGCGCAAGCGCATAAAGTGATCACGTAAACCAGCCGATGACAGGTCGTAAGCCCTGTAGGTGCCTTGATTTCCCGGTTCTCCTACAATAAATATTCCAACTTCGTCTCTATTGAGATAATTAAAAATCTGTTAAAAAACAAACATTTATGCTTAGTTTAGGGAATGTATGAGGATGTATATGTAGATACTTGTTACAAAACATATTTTCATTCTTTAAAAAAATATATCAATGTAGTAAGAAAATGTTTTCATCATTTGATAATGTTTAGTGTTTTCTACGATACTATACCTAATGTTAATTTTGTGGAATCCACTAATGGCTTCATTGTCTTATCTTTACTAATTGTATATATATTTGTAGTAAAATGACAGGATAGACTCCAAGGTGCATTTTGGATGCTCATTATCCCGTACTATTAAAAAATTACGTCTTCAACAAAAATATATATTATTCTCTCATTATTTGTCTAGATATATTGGTCCGGTACACTTTTTTTCATTTTGTGTAGGTACTTTTTTCGTAATACATTTTTATTTATTTATTTAGGGACAAATACATACAGTCTTAAAATACTAAAATGGAATAATACACTATAAAATAAAAACAAACAGACCAATTACATATGTCCACAGATATTAAATATAAAACATTTCAAACATCATAAATTTAAATATAACTAAGATGTATGTTTGCCTGTGACGGGAAAGGAAAAGGATGGGAAAAGGATTATGACAGTTAAATTGTTATATTTTTGTTACAAACAACAACTCAAAATGTAAATAAAAGTATACAAAAGATAATATTAGAAAAAACAAAAATAACTAATAAAAAAAAAAAAATTCAACATACGAGTTCATGCTATGCACTTATAGAGAGAATTTTTGTATGCGTTATTACTTTTTTTTAATAATACCTGTTTTCTCAGATTTTTATCCATAACTCAAAACTTAGAAGGCTTAGAAACATGAATGTTTTTTAAACAATAGGTATTTTATAAATCTAAACATTGTCTCGATACGTTTTCACACAATGGCCCTGAGTCAAATTGAAAACGCTGTTCGTTATCGCCAAGCGCTATTTTCTTTTTGTATGTGATTTGACGTTTGTTGTAGAAATTTTTTCTACAATAACAAACAACAAACGTCAAATCCCATACAAAAAAAAAATAGCGCTTGGCGATAACGAACAGCGTTTTCAATTTGACTTGGGGGCAATGTTCTCACTTTTTTGTAAAATCAAATAAACCATAGTACTTATTTTATGTAACACTCGATTCAAATAAAAATAACTCGGGCGCACGCGAATGTAGTCATTAATGACTTACATTATCATACAGTAGTTTCAAAGTTTGCATTTGATCCGCCTACATTGCCTTACACGAGTAAATAGAAGTTACTGTCTTCCACAATAAATTAAAAAATATATATATTACGGGCAAATAATACACGAGACTTCGCCACTTGGCGCTGACGCAGCCCACCTCCTCCACCACCGCCGAATCCCCTATTTATGAATGCATGGAATCAACATAACCTCAAAACTGTATTCTGTATAATATTGATAACGTACCTTGAAAGAAGAGATTATTTAATTGTATGATAGGAGACTCAGAATCGATGCCAACGACTTTTACTAATTTCAAATTACCCGGCATTACAATATCTCTGTCCGTAAGATCCTTGAAATCGGCGTAAACTAACATTTCTTCTTCAGAATCGGAATCGTCTTGGGAACATTGCATGTTGTAGATTCGTGAACACAATGATGAATTTATGATTATTTAAAAAAAAATACCCCAATAATACACAAAGCAGTGACAGCTGTCAAAATTTTATTGTGAATATGACGTACTGCGGTAATTGAACTTATTCCATATTCGACAAAAATAGAACAATGTGCATAGTTGTGCATTATGTAAAATGAGAACGATTGAATGGTAAGATGAATTCAAATTAATTTAATATTAGCTTTAATGCTCAGTCATTGCACGAAAACATTAATGTGAAGAAATACGCATTCAAGAATTTATATATGTATATGGTCACTATTTGCAAGCATTGGATTTTTTGTCGGTAGTCATGACATTTATTTGAAATTTTTTATATCTCGATAGAGATGGAGTGGAAATAATAGGAGATTATGTAAATATTATATTCCCGCTTCGTCTCTATTGTGACAAAAATAAGCTATCGTTTTATTTTATTTTACAAAGGACAGCACACAGTACATGCATACAATTATTATAAAAAGTAAATACTTAAGTAAAAGTACAAATTTATCATGTAATCTTACGCACTATACCTAATATCAAAAGAAGACAGTAAAAAAATGTGAATTAGTGTGGGTGCGCGCATGAGAGAAGAGTAATAATATGTATGTGTGCCTGAAAGAGATATATAGAAAGATGATGTTTTGATGCGATCTCTTCTGTTCGCATTTTCATTTTTTAATTCTACGCCAAAATCGTCAGGCAATACAGATAGCATCAAAAAGAAAAAAATATTATTCTTGCAATTCTTATAAATGCAGCCATTAGAATAGTATCTGCTGCTACACATAGTTGGTGGGAGCATTTCCCTGGTATCCAGTCTCCATCAGCCAACGTCGACGTCCGTCCTAGCATTAGATGTGCCCATCATGGCCATGAAGAGAGAAGACAATATGTGCCCATAAAGAAAAAATAATATTGTGATAATACTTTTTCTGTGATATTTTCGACTGTGTTTAAGTGCTTTTATTTATTTATTTTCATTTAAACTTGTGACGTCCAAATTTAACATTAATTTACATTCATCGTTTGTGATGTCCTAATTAACTAACCATATTATTTATTTTAATATTTCATTTATGACATAATCGTTCTGTATGGTATTTTACAATGTTAATTATAGTCGGACCACTTCAAAAAACTCACTCAAAAAATTAAAGATATAAAAACAAACTGTTCTTTTTTCAAATATCTACGTATCTTTTATCAGTCGTTCTAGAACTTTTTCACACTTTTATATGTTTATTTAAATATTATATACGTACATACACAATATAAAATAAAATGGTGTCTCAAAAATAACTAAAAATTGAACATTCAAGAAATTGACACACTATAAACCTTTGTGTCCGCCATGTTTTTTTCATGAAATACATATTTACATCGTTCTATATTTCATTATTTTTGAGATATGTGAAAATATATAATAAAAATAAAAATGTTGATTACCCCTGACTGGAACAATATTTTTTTATAAATCCTAATCCTAATATGTTGAATGATCGCAACATATCAAAGGCTGCCAAAGTTGCCATTCATAACGCTATCTTAGTGCCAACATTGACGTATGCAAGTGAAACCTGGACATGGCAGAAGTCGCACGAAAGCAAAATAAATAAATAAAAATAAATAAATAAATGCTGTTGAAATGAGATCGCTAAGAAGAATCTGCAATAGAACGATGTATGACAGGGTAATAAATGAGAACATAAGGAAAGAATGTAAGATGAAGAAAGATATCATTAATAGAATGAAAGTGAACACACTGAGATGGTTTGGCCACATGGGTAGAATGAATGAGGAACGCCTGACGAAGAAAATATACAATGCGGATAGAAATGGATTGAGAGGCCGGGGCCGCCCAAGAAAGGGATGGCACGACCATGTGAACGATATTCTGAAAGACGGAAATGTTAGAAGCATGTACAACAGACGAACATGTATGAGACGATGCATGAATGTTGACGAGGCGATGAATGTGTGTCAGGATAGAAAGATATGGCGTTCGGTTCTCTCTGCCTACCCCGTAAGGGACATGGCGTGATGGTATGTATGTATGTATAATATTTTGGGCTCTGTGCATCAAGTGGATCAAAAGTTATAAGGGACATGCATATAGATACACACATAATAGTTTCTACTCCGAATTCTGAATTCATTCATGCACATAACATACATTTTGCGAAGCCTGTAAGTTTGTGATTTATAAATACAAAGTTGGAAAAATCGTGCAAAACAACGAACACTTTCATTCGTCTCTGTTCTCTTTCGTCCCCTCTGCATCCAGGTTTTACCTGCCATTTGGACAATGTCGTCAGACCATCTTTTAGGGGGTCTTCCAACTCTTTTATAATTTGTCCAAGATCTCCACTATAGTATTCTAGATGACCAGTATTCTAATATTCCCATTGTCTGGTCAAGTGTCTAACCTAATTCCATCCATCCATCAATCAATACGATGCATAATAACGGCAACTTCAGTACGTCGCCTAATCTCTTCGTTTCATATTTTGTCACATAGACTCGTGCTAAAAATTTGCTGTGCAACTTTCAACCTGCTGAGACTTTTTGCTGAAATGGTCGTCGTTCCTAAACCATATTTCATTTCGAGCAAAACTTATGAATCGTAATTTTTTTTAAACACAAAGGAATTTATTAAGAGAAATTTATCCTCTTGAACAAATCGACAGTTTGATAACCTTAACGTTATTGATTTTGGAACAAAATATTTCCCGTAATTTAAAAATTGTTTATGGTATGATTACAATTTGCTTGCGCAATCCTTGTCCATGCTCGAATGTTGTTTTTGGAAATTATTGTGATTGGATGTCAAAATCATCGTTTTATCGTGTGCTGTGCTGTAAATTTATCGCAATTTTACGCGTGTACACATAAAGTGCAAACATGTCAGATTGGGAGGTTCAGATGTTGAAGAGGCGGTTGCCTAAAACGGTAAATATGAAATCAGAAACTGCAATAAACGCGGCACGTCGCCAAGGCGTAGCTGTGGAAACGCAACAAAAATATGGAGGAGGTTCGAATAAGCAGCACGTAGTCACCAAGAATACTGCTAAACTTGACAGGGAGACTGAGGAGCTGAAGCACGACACGGTACCCCTGGATCTAGGGAAGCTGATCATGCAGGGGAGGCAGGCTAAAGGGATGAGTCAAAAGGATTTGGCAACTAAAATTTGCGAGAAACCGCAGGTGGTCAACGATTACGAAGCCGGTAGGGGTATACCAAACAATATTGTCATTGGAAAAATCGAGAGGGCACTTGGAATAAAATTGCGTGGAAAGGATCGCGGCAAAGCGCTGCAGCCTCCTGGAGCCAAGAAGTAACAGAGGGCTTCGGGGGGCGCGCGATTCTCAATCATTGTTTTTTTCAGATATAATTTTTTAAAAAAAAGTTTTTATCAATGTTCTTTTACTTGTATGATAATAACGAAATAAAGATTTTTCATATTATTTTCATGTTTTCTCATTTACTTGCGTGGTTTTAACTTTCTCGAAGATTTGCCCAGTGTTGCTATAAATATAAATATTCCCCATTGACAATTGGTACTTTATTGGTTTTATACCTGCTTTGGGAACTGGTTGAATATTAGATGGGTGGTGGCAGAGCGGTTAGCGCGCTGGATTAGTAATCCAGTGGTCGCGAGTTCGAATCCTGCCACGACCGATTTCGTTCACCTATAGTACTAGCATTTATGCTTAGTTTAGGGAATGTATGAGGATGTATTATATGTACTTGTTCCGAGGACATATATTCTTTTTACTTAATATAAAAATAAAATTATTACAAGTATGACACGGTTTTTATCAACGTTAAAAACAAGTATGACGCAGTTTTAAGTCACGTTATAACGTGGATTAAAACTGTGTCAGACTTATAATAATTTCATTATGAACTTTCACTCTGTGAACGAAACAATGTTAAACTTAATGAATATAAAAATATATGCTTGGGAAAAAATTGTGTTTCATTGAAATGAACCTATAAGAATTGCGAGTGTAATTAATATTTATTTATGAAATAAAATGAGTATAATTAATCTTGAATCAAGCCCTTGCATCTCAGCGGGACTTTCTACGTCTTCTACAAATCTCTCTGAAAGCCGTCCGGATCATTTAAGTTTGAAAAATAATTGGAGGAACGATATTATAAGAAAGGGCAAGTAGTGGAAGAGGGGAGAGAAGAGTAATGCAGCTGTTTTATTTAGTTAACATTACTTCTCGGGTACTATAAAATATTAATTTAACACGTACCCGATAAAAAGTTACTTGATAGAGTGTTGTTTATCATATCACATATCCAGACTGAAAACATAATTAAAAACTGGGAATCGAACCACGCAATCTTAAAAGTATATAAGCAAAAGATTAGCCCACCACTAATGAATGGTATGAAGGAAGGAACTCTAGCAAATCAATTAGCGATCCATAAAATGTTTCGTCTCCAATATCCAATAGTGCTTCCAACTTCTTGCTTTTTATTCATGCAAGCAAATATTTTTTATATTGTATGTACATAAAGCAACCACGCGATGGTCTAACGACAAAAATAATTGCTGATAACTGAATGCAAAAGGCATTGGGGAAGCTTATGATCAAAAGTGGAGTAACTAATATTAAGAAGAAGAATTAATTGAATTTTTATTTTACGATTCAAATTTATTTCAATAATAATGTGCAAAAGTTCATTCCATTCCTGTTTGTTGTTTTTCCCGAAAGCATTATTTTTTAATGTTGGCAATTTTATATACAGCTGTTCGAGTTTTCTGTCTCCGGAGTGCATCTATACTGTCAAAATATTCGTGTATTAGAAATTTACAATTTTGTGGGATAAAAATTTAAAATGATAAAATTATTTTCACTCAAACAGCAAAAAAAGGACGAAGAAGGCACATCGAGGCCCGGGGGCAACCAAAAAAAAGCGAGCGCGGCACAACTACGAATCACAAAAGGTGTCAACATTTTTCACAATTTTGGATATCATCAATTTTATTCTCACACATTAGGCCTTGTATAAACTTGTTTTCTTTTTTTTAATATACTTTCTCGTTTATAACAACCTTTGCTTTTATCTTCCTATGTATTGTTTATTTGAAAATTTGTGCAATGTTTTCCGTCCTGTCATATTATTTCTACGTCATGTGTATTATTTGATTTTTTTTTCAAGTTTCTTGGACATATTTGCATGATTCACACATCTCGTTTCATTGTTGTGTCGTTAATTCACAACTTATGACGTTTTTGATAGCATTTTATTTGAAAATTATTAAAGTTCTTGAAATTCGCATGATATGTATAAATCTGTTTTATAAAAAAATCAACTTAAATTATAAATTTATTACTACTACTAATAAATTAGTTTTTTTATACCTTTGTATTGATTCGTTTATATTGATAGCAATTTTTATAAATCTTCTCATACTGAATATCAGTATATTTTGCTATTTAGGTTATGTTCAATGAAAAATCTATTATAACATTGAGTCTACTTGTTGTTAAAGAAGTAGGTAAACTTTTGTGGTTTATCAATGTAGTTATACAGTTGAGCTTTGATAATCCTAACCATAGCTAATTGAAACAATCCCGTACCAATAAGCAACTTCCATTTCTCAGTAATACGCAGTGCCACGCAGTCAGTATCATAGGAATAAAGTTTAGATGGGTCGGTGGCAGAGCGGTTAGCGCTCTGGGCTAGTAATCCAGTGGTCGCGAGTTTGAATCCTGCCTCGACCAATTTCGTTCACCTATAGTACAAGCATTTATTTGCTTATTTTAGGGAACGTTGGAAGATGTATATGTACTTGTTTAACAAGGACATATTCATTTTTTAATTTATGAAAAAAAAAGTGTTTTCTGTTGCTAAATATCACTCTTCAAGCACTGTGTTGAAATTCTTTTAGAAATTGTGATAAAAAAAAACATAATTTATTGTATATACCATCACGCCATGTCCCTTACAGGGCGGTCTAGGACATTTGGGTGCGACGGACACTTGGTCGTAACTTATTCTATTCAAAACCTAACCGAATTGAAAAATGATTTTTATGAAAATAATAAAAAATTATGATATAAATACAGTACTTATATAATGCAACTCGCTCACGTGTGTCGCAAACCTATTTTAATCAAACTTTTGGTAAGAATAGGTTGGTTAGGTTAGGTTAGGTTTTTATGTATAAAAACACTTTGTGTTTTGGAGTCATTGCTCCTAGAACATTCAATAAGCTCGACAAAAAAAATTAAGCAAATGTAAAATAGTCATGCTTTTAAAACTAAAATAAAGGAATAGCTCTGAGTATCAGACAGAGACTCCATACTTTATTTTGCTCTAAGTATATTTGTACATTTTTTTATATCATGTTTTTTTTTGTATTTTCATTGTTGTTTGTGATATTATCATTTTTTATATACGATTGATGTTGACATCAACTAATACAGTGTCACTGTCTCGAGATGCATTGGCCCCGACACAGGTTTTTTGCATTATGTATATCAATTTTGGTTTCCTTTAAGATGCTTGGATCGGACATTACTGGTCTGAGTGCTCCGTTTATTCTATTACCTGCCATAACTCTTCTTTCAGTATCTTTATCAGGAGTTCAATTCCGTTGAAACATACTCCCCAAGTATAAATATTACTCTACTTGTGCTAGCCATCAGTTCTCTACTTTTATCTTAAATGTTGTTATACTTTCAGGTTTTTCGAATACCAATATCTTACATTTAATCACTTTAATTCTCAGGCCTTTCTGCAAGCATCGTTCATACACTTTATTCACCAAATACTGTAACTCATCCGCATATTCCACAGTGGAATGTATTTTATTTTGAAAAATGGCTTCTTTGTACTGTATTACACTTACATTATCATTTTATTATCTTTGGTTTATTGTTTTATGAAACTTACCTCCTTACCTCATCTATTGTTATAAATATTTTTTTATATCACACATAAAATGAACAATGAACATGCAAATCCTTCCCGTTCATCCTTCATTTTCTTCTCCATATCCTAAATTTTCCCTTCCTAGAAAAATCTTCGTACTCTTTTAACTAGAGCCCCAGAGCTTTCAATAGCTGAATGTGCAGAAAAACATAATTTCAGTTTTAAAAACATTTTTTAACAGATTTTTAATTATCTCAATGGAGATGAAGTTGGAATATTTACTGTAGGAGAACCGGGAAATCAAGGCACCTACAGGGCTTACGACCTGTCATCGGCTGGTTTACGTGATCACTTTATGCGCTTGCGCAATGTTCACCAATTATGCCTTTTTAATGAGATCCCTATCAATTCAATTTTGAAAGTTCTATATATTGTAATACTGAAATTCTTTCCGCTTGAAAATAAGGAATTTTTATTACAGCCATCTATGTGTGAAATTATGAACAACATTCTTATTATTTTTTATTTATTTTTGTTGTAACGCCATCTATTGAGAGAATTGGTTTTTTTGTAAATAATGAGAGCAACAATTCTTATACCTGAGGTGACAAATGCATTTTTCGCATAGAAGTCACCCCTGAATTGCGCCAGACTTATAAGGTCATTTTTGTCTTATTTACCTACTTGTACCAATGTGTAAGTAATCGAATATTTTGGTGAACGTTGCGCAAGCGCATAAAGTGATCACGTAAACCAGCCGATGACAGGTCGTAAGCCCTGTAGGTGCCTTGATTTCCCGGTTCTCCTACAGTAAATATTCCAACTTCGTCTCTATAATTAAAAATCTGTTAAAAAATATCTTTGACTCCCGACAGGGAAAAAAATCCAATGTTTGCGCATATGCAATAATAAAAATATTCGGTTTAAAAACATTGTTTAATTTCTAAAAATGGCATTCAAAAATATGGCAACTGTTTACTAGGAGGCCCGACCCGACCCTGATGAACTGGGATAGGGGGGCAGGAAATTATGACAATAGTTTTCAACAATCTAATTGTTTTGATATACTTTCAGATCTTAATGAGCTGAACCTTCCGAAGACATGCAACACAGAGTTCCCCAACCCGGATGACTTATTAAATTTTAAACTAATCATTTGTCCAGATGAAGGATTCTACAGAGGGGGAAGATTCGTCTTCAGCTTTAAAGTAAGTCACATAACTAAAATTGTTTATATTTTGCCTTTAACCCATTGAACGCGTTAAGCAAAAAATAAAATTTGATCTGTAAAATGCGGTTAGCGTGCTGGGTTAGTAATCCAGTGTTCGCGAGTTCGAATCCTGCCTCGACCGATCTCGTTCACCTATAGCACAAGCATTTATGCTTAGTTTAGGAAATGTAGGAAGATGTATATGTACTTGTTTAACAAGGACATATTCATTTTTAAAAAAAAAAAATATGATACAGATACCTAGTCAGCGTAATGAATGTATGCCAACTAAAACTACGCTGAAACAGACGAATTTCTAGTATACGTACACCTACCTATACGCACACCTACATAATACGTATACCAACCCATCTACCGCCTCACACACACATGTAAAAAAAACTTGGCATACATTTGAATTCGAAATTTGTACTACACGCGGCTTCTGTACATTATAATTCTATGATTCTATAAAATTACTTTTAATTTTTTTTAATCAATATCTTGATTTAATACACCAAAAAATATGTTTTACGTTATATTTTGGGGGGAGGGGAGCTTCTCAAAAAATTTTATTTAAATATATTTTTTTCGCATCCAAAGGTAAAGTTTTTTACAAGCCATGGAGTATAGTCGATTTACTCGTCGAAAGGGGAAAAAAATTTGGGAGACTTTAGTCAATTTACGCGTTCAAAGGGTTAATATAACTCACAAAATACTACAACGAACCACTTAAAATATAATACAGGTCCAATCTCTGAATAACGAATACCAGAGTAATGAAATTTTCAGTAGAGCATATAATATGTAATTTGTCCCCGATAAACTTTCATACAATAATGTGCTGAACCAAAATTCACTGTAGCAAATTCAATCTCAAAATAGCAATTTTTTTTAGAATGATGTTTCAATTTTATGCTAACTCAGTCTGTTTTTGACACTAGGTGATGCAGTACGCATCTATAAAATATTGCATTGGTAGCACTTGGCTTACATGTGCTAGTCTTTACCCATCTTTGGTGTTTCAGTGTTTCTAAAGTTTTTTTTATTCTTTGAAAATGGACAAAAACAAAATAAAAAACTAGCATTCATTATAACGAATTTTCAGTATAACGAAATATTTCCTGTGGTCCCGTGAACTTTGTTCTACTGAGGTTCGACCTGTGTTATGCAATTGTCCGTACTCCAGCTATCCTAAACAGCTGACTCTTACAGAAATCACATAGAATTATGATAAAAAAAATAATGTATAATTTTTGTTCTATTCCATTCACCGGTATCGCTCAATGCCAATGCTCAATGTGATTATGGAGTTCTACCATCAAGTGACAGTTAAATAAAAAATCTTAAAGAAATGTTTAAGAAATACTTACTTTACTTTTTGTATGGCTCTGGTTATTTGCCCGTATTAAGAAATTATTTAAGTACTTACTGATTAAAATGATATAGGTATTACAGTATTTTTTTTATAACCATCACATGGATAATAATTGAATTTGCATGCAATTTTTCCAGGTAGGTCCAAATTATCCACACGAACCCCCAAAGGTGAAGTGTGAGACATCAGTGTACCATCCCAATATTGACCTGGAAGGTAACGTCTGCCTCAACATACTGCGAGAGGATTGGAAACCAGTACTCACCGTCAACTCCGTCGTATATGGACTGCAATACCTCTTCCTGGTAACATATTTTATTATTACTTGTAAAATTAAATAAAACTAAAATGTTCACTATGGCTGTCGTTTGCCGGGAACACAACATGTATGACACACAATGTAGGTACAATTACTTCTTCTTCTTCTTCTTATGTTAGGCCTAAGGGCCTGTTATTTGCAGAGACGTTGTTCTCCTGCGAGGTTGAGTCCCAGCTGTCCTTCCACCTCTTTGGTGGTCGTCTTCCTTCGGGTCGGCTGTGTAGTGCTATGTAAGGGATCCTGGATGCCTCCATCCTATTTACATGGGCATACCAGAATCTCCTTCTTTGCCGACCCCATCTGACGACATCTTCAACCTCGCAGATCTCTCTGACTCTCGTGTTTCTTATTCTGTCTCTAAGCGTGAGACCGGCTATTGCTCGAAGAGTTCTCATTTCTGACACTCTTAGTGTACTCTTCGTCATGGATGTGTCAGCCCTACATTCGATTCCATACGTCATTATGGGTCGTACACAGGTCTTATAAATTCTAACTTTACTTTTAAGTCTCATGTCGGGGTTTTTCCATATTAAATTCTTTAAGCACCCTGAGACAGAAGCAGCTTTGTTAATTTGACCCACAATTTCTTCTGGAAGGTTACTGTTACTGGTACAATTACAATTTATTAATAAACTTTAAAAGTGTCTGTCGGGAGGATTCCACCAACCAAAGTGTCTTTCCCTTCATCAAATTCATCAATACGCGTGTAATATTTAAGGATAGGGTCAAGTTTTTGGGTGTTACACTGGATAGAGGCCTAACTTTCCAATACCATGTTCGTGCTGTATCCGATAGTGAAGAAATATCCTTCCAAAAGATTTCATGCCTTGCTCGAGCTAGTTGGGGCCTTAAATTTCCAGTAGTAAGACTGTTTTACAACGCTACCTTTCTGAGTATTATGTGTTATGCCGCTCCTTGTTGGGCTCATCGTTGTGAAACCCAATACATTAGACGTCTGCTGCTTTCTGGACAGCGCTTCGCTCTAATAGATTTAGCAAAGGCTTTCAGAACCGGCGTTACCGACACACTTTCTATTCTCACTGGTATGGCTCCCCTTGATCTGGAAACACAGCAACGAGCTTCAATTCACAACCTGTATAGAGGCCAAAGCTCAATTTTGGGTGGTGTTTCTCTCCCACCTGTAAATTTACCCACAGTTCGTGGAGAGATTGAGAACTTTGCCCGGAGTTCTCTTTTAGATGCTTGGCAACGTCGCTGGTCTTCTTCTTTCGTGGGCAGACTGACAATTTTATTTCTTCCCGATGTGAGGACTCGAATTTCTTCCTCGTGGATTGTTCCCGATTATTGGACCACGCAATTCCTTACTGGACACTGAAGTTTCAAAAGTTATCTCTTTCGTTTTCACTTATCCGATTCGTCCTCATGTCAGCTTTGTCATAACCCTGAACAGACTTCTGAGCATATTCTATGGCAATGCACTAACTTCTCCGTGTCAACTTTCTTATGTACGAGAACTCTACGACGATGTCCGAGGGAATTTTTTTGGACCCATTGGATATTTGCGGACCTTGTAGTCACGAAGAGAAACTTTAGGCCATTCAAGACTTTCTGTCTTAAATTCGATGCACTCTTATCTTCACTATCACTGAGCAGTGAGGCAGTTGTTTCCACATGATTAGCTCTCTTTGGCACATTAAGTGCAGTGTCTGCAAGGTTTTAGAGTTCTCCGGACTCTTATGTTCTTTATGTGTTCTTTCAGAGTTTTGCAAGGGGCCGTATAGTCCCCATAAGCAGAACGGGTGGTATTGGGGGAAGAACAACCAAAGTGTCTGTAAATGGAAGACGTGATTTCTCATAGTATTCCATAGAAAATATAAAGAAGTCGCGTTTTATACAATAACACTTTATCAATTTTAAAATATCAATTTTGTTAACCTTTGCAAGCTGTTATCAGCTAAAGCAACCACTACTCAGGATCCATACTAGCCAATCGTTGCTACCTGCTGAAGTGTACTTGAAAAAATTTCAAAATTTCAAAAAATTTCTAGTCTGGTGGTCACAAGCTCTAACTCTATAATGTATGTGGTGTTTGTCTTTGGGGTTTTTCGCTACTCCCACCACCACCCGTTCCGCATATGGGGACTGTCAACGGCCCCTTCGCAGAACGCATTGTCTTTGAGGGTTATGAGTTGATGACTATGGGTCGTTTTGTCAACAATTTGTGTTTACTTTTCAGGAGCCAAACCCTGAAGATCCACTTAACAAAGAGGCCGCCGAGGAGCTCCAGAACACGAGGAGATTATTCGAGCAACACGTCCAAAAGGCCATGCGGGGGGGCTACGTCGGATCAAACTACTTTGAGAGATGTCTCAAGTGATGCCCTCTGCGGCTCGCGCCTCTAATATTATTTATTCTTCATGAACAATAAAGCAAGTTAGAAATACAACAGCGTGGCATTCCGCGGTCTTTACTACACTCGAAACCTATCAACAAAATCACCAAACTACGTTGACAATCAGATACAACAATATTTTTATTAAATTTAGATTTTCGACAGTGGATCATCATCATCGTAAACAATGGCGCTACAGCACATCGTGAGCCTTGGTCTTCTTAAGAACTTACTGCCGCACCTTCCAATAAGTCACACTGATTGTATTCAAATCTCTTCCTATACCATCCACCCACCTTAATTTGGGTCTTTGACTTAATTTGGGTCTTGATGGGATTCCATTTTAATTTCTTAACAATATTGATTATGAAAATAAAACTTTATTCTACAGTAAATTTGTTAATACTATAAATGATTTTGTGCAATGTACATTTTCGAGTAGATACTTCTCGATTTTTTTTTTATTATTGAAACTAACTAATTTACAATAAATATAAAAATATATACAAATTTTTTTTTTTTGTTTATCACTAGGTCAGGCCAGTTCTGAGGTTATGGCGTGTTATTTTCAACTATTAAAGCAGCTGTTATTTAGTTTTTTTGTAATATTCACATTCTCAAAAAAATTAGCAGAATTGTAAATTGACGACGGTATCAAAATAAAATGCAATAAACGCAATGATCGTGCTTCGATTAGGAATAATTCACCCATCCAGATACTTAAAATATCAAAGTTCCAATATCACTTATCAACTAAATATGTAGATTTCTGAAGATCAATGCTTAAAGAGACTGTCAACAAAATCGAATCAGCGTTTGGAAAATGGAGTTATCATAATTTTACAATAATACAATGTCATTAATTTGGCATGTCCAGTAATCTGACGCCAAAGCCGGTTGCAGACCGCAAACTATGTGAGCTAGTATGAAAAATGACCTCAGCTATGCGAGCTAATTTAAACTAACTTAGCTTAGCTTTTGTTCTGCAACCGGCTTAAAGATTTTATCAAAAACGGATAATAATATGTAGCTACAAAATTTTACGAATTTTCCTCTTTCATACCATCACGACATATCCCACAGTGGGGGGTAACTTGTAAAAAGTGTGCTGGTATGCATTACCTTATCAAAAACACCAGTCCCCCAACACCAGTCTCATCTCACCCAAAAATGCAACATTCGGAATTAATAGTGAATTTCATTGGTGAACTTCATATGTGATATGTTATTGTTGTCTGTTGTATTTTCTATTACCCGGCTCTTACGTGACAATACTCGAAAACGATGATAATTGAAAAGTGTGGAACCACTATTCAAAGCTGGTCTCACAGCCTACTTATTTCAGTAATCCAATTATTCAATCAACTTATTTTTCTATATAACTTGTTTTCCTACATTATTGCAGTATCAGATTAGTAAATATTATTATCCATAAATGTATATGTACTTTTTTAATTAGTGGAGTGCTGATGTTGGTCTCAACTCATTCCTTCTTTTCTTTAGAATAAAAAAGTTAGATATGTTGTTTTAAAATATAAATGAAAACTGTTTGTGTTGTTGTTACACGACCCAATATTATCTATACCAATGAAATATTTTTTTTTTATTTGATCACTCTTCCCTTTTACAATTAATGTATTTAAAAAAATTAAACCTTGCTCATAAACTGGGTGGATTGGAAGAAATTGCCTGTGTGCACTCTGCTGAACAAAAACTTGTCAAAAATAAGTAAAAATAATAACAAAGTTTGATTGTACGTAATGTTTTAACGTGTAGGTTGTATAGTATTGACCGTGCGCCGCCATATTGATTTTGGTGGGGCGACAAAGCGTGAAATTTATTATTGTAATGTTGGTAACGAACAGTATCGTCATGTTTTCAAAGGACTCTGACATTTGAACTATGTTTATAAGCATTTTATTATAAATGTCTGTACAGGCTGAACATAAAAACAATCGTTTAATAATTAAACCAAATTACCTAACATATTTAAATAAAATTAAATCTATAATGTGGATTTTATTTATCTCTCAGTGTAAAAAAAATACCTCGACAGAACACAAATAAAACTGGTCTTGTTGGAACTTCAGCAACACATTAGAAAAATCCCTGAATTTTTTTTATCCTAAATACTTCTAAATACCATGGACAGCCAGAAGGATGAATGTGTCAATTCTAGACGAGCTGAAGATCGAGGATCGTCTGTCCACAATATGTTACAGACGTATCCTTCAATTCTTTGGACACATTGCCAGAAGGGAACCAGACTACCTCGAAAAACTTGTGATGGGCAGCGTGGAAGGACGGAGATCTCGTGGTCTCTCACCGACCAGATGGACCGATTTGGTTAAGTCCACAATGGGGTCTTCGGTGACTGGTGCTCTGCGTTCAGCCCAAAACAGATTGGCATGGAGGCGGGCCATACATGTGGCGACGGACTACAGCCGCTATCCTCAGTCATGAGGAAAAGGACGAATATAAATACTTCTAAGCATTGAGATTACAACCTGAATGCACAGTCCTAGATAACTAAATTACTAACTCCTAACCTCACTGGAGTATTTAGTATTCTTAAGTTAGCGATTGTGTTGCAGAGACATCACTAAATAAATACTTCGACAAGCTTAAGGTCGATGGTGTAGCATTTCGTAATATTGTGTATGAAGAAAAGAGATAGTTAGTTTTGTATGGGTTTATGCTGACGTTATGTTTTGTTGTCATAACAACACAAACACATGTAACCAAGCTCGATGTCACGATTTATCTGAAAATCCAGCAAATTTTCGGCATCTTGTATAGATCGCTGAATACTCTGGTATTTGATTTGATAAAATTACCAAATACATATTTGACGAAGTCGCTAAAATCATCATCCATTGAAAACATCTCATATTTTAGTATCAAACCACTTGTAAAGTTCCTCGCGATCAACCTTACTTTTTGACAGATCGCCAATGTTAGTTTACGCCGAAGCTCATGCGCTAAGTATTTAGATATGTGTGTCTCTGCAATGCAATTCCCATACAAAAACCTCGTAGCAACCTCCAGTTAGGAAGCCACATGATCTCCTTATTTAAGTGAGCGACTATGCAATGAAAACATGGATAGTATTTAGGTCGGACTCTGCATTCGGACCTATGAAAGGAAGGAGGGAATTGAAGAAATCAAACCGTCACATGTCTATCGTTGCAAACATTTATGACTTCAATAATCCTCAGGATTTTGTATGTTTTAATTCCAATTATTTCATGTTTTTTTGTATTCTTAAGTACGATTGATGTTGGCATTCACTATTACAGTGTGTCACTGTTTCAAGATGCATTAGCCCCGGCACAGGTTTGTTCGCCTAGTGGGGCATTGCAGATGCAATTCTTTTAATATGTCAATGTACATATATATAATAAAAATGAGGTCTATATAGAAGGCGGTCTGTGGCAGAACAACGTCTACTCACTGATATATAATTGGGATTGTGGGTTTAGGAAAGAATAAAACATAATAATAATTAATGCCTTTAATTCATTAATAAACATTTAAACGTGAAACTATATTGACAACAAAAACACTATTATTAAGATATATTTATCACAAACATAATTTATTATACCCATATATATCTCGGAATGATATTTTTATTACACGGCAATACAAAAACATTTCAATAAATTAATTTTTTTGACCAATAACATTTATTACAACTTGAACACAAATAAAAAATACTTTGACCAGTGATTCAAATTTATTAATTTTTAAACCTCTCTAAAACCAACTGTTTTATACATCTGACCTGTAAATTTTTTATATAACCTCTAGATTCAACCATGAAGAGAAATTATTCTGATGATTTACCTTGCAAAAAATGCATCTATAATCCAACATAATAAAGTATTTTCATTTGTATTTAAGTAAAAGATAATTATGAATGGACAAAATTTTTTAAATAGGCACTCTTATGTGTTACTATTACATAATAAATATTTTAATTTTTTCCGTCTGGCAAAGATTTATCTATTGGAGATTGAAAAATTTGGTCATTAGTTTTGAACATAGATTTTTATGATAATATACTAGATGTTGTAGTTAGTAAATTGAAATTTTGTATGAATCAAGTGAGGCATTTTTCCAGGGGATTGAAATGTAAGGAAAACTGAATTATGTTGCCAACCAAAACGTCAAACATGCGATATTCCATGACTCACTTTTTGCACAGAGTACTACATCTAGCATATTACAATAAAAATTATGGTTTTGATTCAGATATCAAATATAATATGTATATATATAAATATACCTATGTAATTTAAAATAATTCTTTGTATAGAAAAAGTAGTAATTTTTGTCTATTTTTTTAATTACAATAAAGCTATATTATGTTTTACACTATTAGGAATGTTTCATTTTGATACAGGTCACTTGTAGTTTAGGTCAATATCATCAGTTCTAGAACAATGGCAAAGAATTGTAAAGTTGCCATTGCGATAAATTGAGTGTTTAAAAGTTTCCAAAATATTTTTTTTATACATGTGATATTGTAGGTAGGCATTGTAAAGTTGCCACAATGATAAATACTAAACATTGAAAAGAGATATAAATCTCATTTAATATATTTATTTATTAGGCATGTATAATTGAAAATTATCGACGTTTGAAAAAAGTCAAATGACAATTTTATTTTATTAAATACTAACAGTCTTACTAATCAAAATCTACTGCACACCCGTTGATCAGTGTTTTAGTTACACACCGTGTAAAGCCCGTGCAGCGATTATTTGAAAATCTTACTAATAGACGCTGTATAACGACTGTGTAGTTGCAACAAGAGTACAACAAAAAATAATCCGACAATGTTGTAATTTCGCACTCGCACATGCGCAGAGCCGCCAGCTGCTATCCGCCATTATTATATTTTGACGTTTGTCGTACTTAATATTTTCATATGTTTTTCACATTTCAAAATAGAAATTTTTTGACAACTTTTCGCTCCTGAAATGCACAACTATCGAGAATATAGTAATTTGTAGAGGTTTCATCATATTATTCCAAGATATAACAATATAAACACACATAAAATTTGATTTGTGATAGATGAAATTTGTCTTAAAACACCGCTAAACTACCTAGAACAGGCGTGCAAGCGATGTGTAAAATTTGTATGAGAGATACACAGTCATTGACCAACTGATCTGCTACACAGTGTTTATTAGTAAAGTTTTTGTCTACACGGGTGTTAAACGTTCGTGTAACTTTTACAACATGTTTATTAGTAAGACTGTTAAAATATAGTACCTATTGATTGTAAAGTTGCCATTGAGATAAATTCTGTATGTTAAATATAGTCAGGAATGTCATTTATTAATCAATGGACATATAAAATTGAAGTTATCGTGGTGATGAATTATTGACATTTTATAAAAATTACAAATCTTCAATGTTTTTATTAGATAAATAACAAATAATGGTTATCTCAGTATACAATTTTTGTGATTCTATTGCCACCGCACAAATCTATTCAAGCATTCTAAATATTTTATTGCACTGACAATTAATGCTATATTTGTAATGATAATTATTTTAAGATCTAATCCATGTCTTAAAAAAACAACATGGCTCTGTTGCATTATATTAGAATAATCTTTGATCCATTTGAGTTATACAAAATAACTTCAGTTCCACAATGTGACAATTGTATAATATTCTGTCAGACATATATTAGGTATGTCAAAAAGAATAAAAGAAATGATGTGGTTTAATATTATATTCATTGTATAATTATTGGTCAGCAAAAACTTTTAAACCTGTGGCCAAGTTACCTTACAAGTAAATATACTATAATATTAGTCAGATTAAATTTCTAATATGATACATAATATATAGTTATCAAAGTTGCACACATAATTGATTTTTAAAAGTCTTAACATTGTCATTCAGGTGAAACAATCAGTTCATATTTTCAAATAATTCAGTCATCAACATTTCATATTTTCAATCAATCATCTGTCAAAATGATTCAACTGTTATAATTATTCATTACACCGTATTCAGTAACTATTATAACTAAATTAGGAACGTTCTAAAATTGTAGATTTTAGATTTACGTTCTTATTTCAGTGTTATAAAATATCAACTTGGACTAAATGGAATAGGAACGTACCTATATTGGCCGGAACGTTCTATGTAACATTGAACATTTTATGTAAATCAATAGGATAAATGCCAAACATTCAACAATTTAGCTCTCAAAATATCTGTCCTCGTTTCAACCCTAAGGATTATTTATGCAGCAAAGCCACAAATCTTTTCTTCTATTCAATTCTGTTCTGTCTGACTTTTATCAGCTCCCCGTAGGTGCTGCACCCTATATCTTTGCACAGATCCTCAATTTTACATTTTCTATAATCCAGTAGGACAAATTTCTCATTTGCAATCGTTCAACTGTCAATAATTCACACAATTCTGTGGTAGAAGCTTACAGTCTTACTTATTAGATTTCACAAGCAAGACTAAAATAGTTAAGATCGGTATTAAAAAATCTTACTTACAAATGATATGACTTACTAGTTCACTAAATTGTTTACGAACACCCTCATTTAGTTTTTCATATGGCCGCATTGGCTTCACAGATGTCAAAAAATAGAAAAATGCATGCAATTTTTGGATAGCTGACATCGAAAAATGAAAATAAACACCGCATTGAGTCAAATTAAACATGATTGCGATGAAGAATAACAAGGAAATCGGAACATATGTGAAAGATCAGTTATTTTGAAATATTTGGTATGACGCGTTAGTCAAGCGTTAAAAAACCTCTCCCAACTTGACGTCTATGAAATAAAGGTGTAATAAAGATAGTCATTGTTTATAAGTTAACTTTTTTCGTTAATCACGTTCTATTACCAGGTAACTATAGATAATTTACGTTTATAAGTAAGGCGGTTAAATTTCAATAGACTTCAAGATCAAACGTTGTTTTTCCGTCAATAACAGTTAAAACTACTGGAAGTCAAAAAGTTTAAGCTGACAACACTTTAAAATTACATATATTTGAGGTAACTATTCACATTTATCACAGACTCTAGTTGAAAAATTAAAAAATCACAATTTTCTTCTAAAATAATACTTGTTACTTTGTGCATTTTAGTAAATATATTTGGTTGTATAATAATAAGATAGAATAATAATAAAACTATAGAATACTCATTCCCATACAATACCTCGCTGAAAAAGTGAAGCCGTTTTATTGGCCGGCTCGTGTCAATATATGTATGACTCTGCTGGTAGACATTGTTCCTATAGTACTACTCGTTATGACTGCGTACATAATTTTGCAAGCAGTTAAAAAATTACCTATTTGTAAAACGTATCACGCTGACGGTCAAATGATTACTGAATGCTCGTAGCAAAATGTTGACCAAATTAGTCAACATAAAGCAGTCGCGTTTACTGCAGACTAAAGAGTATTCTATACTATTATTATTATATGAATAATAAGATAATTTTTATATTTTGACAAGGAACAAACAAACAATGCATAATAACAACTCACAAATTACAAACTATAATAATATTATTATGAAAACTATAACAATATAAAAAAATGGGGTAACTATACCATAATGGAACAACTTATTTTTTATTTTTAGAGTAACACGATTAACAATATGTATTTTGAAATTGGATTCAAATAAGACAAAGTCAACTTTTGGTTAAAAACATTTTCAATTCTTTAGAGTCAAAGGATTCAATTCTTCGATTCAATTTGAGTTGAAAAAGACTTAAAACATAATTACATTTAAAAACGGAATTAAGAAATGGATAAAAAATACAGTTAAAACTTTAATCAATAAATTACTCTACGAAAACATACAATGACAGATACACATGCTCAATAAAATCATAAATATAACATTATATAAAACCATAAACTGCTTCAGAACAGGTTCTTAACAGAGTGGAGCAGTTTACGTTCGCATCAAGGTTTAATAAATTTTTCCGTATAATTATTTGTATTGTTTAATTAACTGGATGTAAAAATGCTGTAATATAAACTATGTTTTTTCAAAAAAAATTACATATATTTATTTCCACAAAAAAAAATTCAATATAATAAATGGAGTGCTCACTGTGGTAAGATTGATGTCGAGCTAAACAAGACAATGAGGACTATAACGGGTACCATAAAATCGACCCCAACTCAATGGTTGCCGGTACTGTCTAATATTGCTCCACCAGATCTCCGTAGAGCCCACTCCACAGTCAGAGAAATAAAAATCATCAGGAAAAAATCCCAATTACCAGTATTTAATGATATTTTTATTATTTGAGGAAGATGGTTTTAATTTAGAAGGAAAATACTGTAGACAAACATTTAATAGTAGACCTTGCAACTCGAGTACCTGGTTTCGACCTGCCACGGAGGGTTTAGGTACGGCAAAACAGAGTAAGGACAGAACAAGGCTGCTGTAATTACTTACTCTGGAGGTGGGGAAAAAGAGACAATCCTGACTGTGAAGAAATTTAGCGGAAGCCTCCAAAATATACACGAGGTAAAACTAGAGGCGGTGGACTGGCTCTCAGTGCTGGAACCAAGACTATAATCTGTTACACAATACGAAAAGTAAAGTAAGTATATATAAATAACAATTTTTAAACCCATTTATATTGTAGGTATGCATTAATTAAATATACATATAATAAAAACGAATAAACCAATATATCAAAGTATTTTTCAAGTCAGGAAACCAACCATTTTTATTATGGATTCCTTCATACTATTCTCAAAATTTTATTTTATTTTTTATAATTTTTTAAAGCATGACCGCCAAATAAAATTTATTTTCACGTAATATACACGCATTTATCTATCTATTGATATAAAAATTATTGAGATCGGCCAGGGACAGTACTTGTAAACAATTACCAAAAAATATATTATACATTACAATACTTTGAATGTCAGTAGGTACAGTGTTAGTTTTTTTTTCCATTTCTCAAAAAACATAAAATGCATGTACTGATTATATATTTTTTTTTCTGGTGTGCAATTTTATTAAATTGGATTTGTTTCTTCGTACATTAAAAATGTTGCTGACAGCTAATTTTCATTGTCATCAATTAAAATAAAAAGTGCGATAATTCAGAATTTTGTTATTCTATGAATCAAAATGGATTCCCAGAAAATTTAAAGCAAACATCATCTTTTTTTTTTCGAGTATAAGTTTCATATAATTGTCACCGATAATAACAATAGAAATTTTTGTGCAAATCAATCAATGTTGTATGTAATAATACAAATGATATTTTTTTAAGCTATGTGTATCATTAATTACATATTAACAATCAAATATAACTACAAAATTAAAAAATCATTAATAGACAGAATGTCATCATAAGTGACAATCCTACATAGTAAGCATTTAACGAAATTTAATAAATAAGACATTATTTTAAGTCTTTTAAGCTGAATGTGGGGTTCACAGTTGTGGAATGCATCTTAAATGCATCATCTGCTGAACGTACTACACTAGCTATCCCCATTCACAATACAGAAGTTTTCAGCTCATCTTTTCAAGTACAATCAGCTAGACTATGGAATGGCCTAAGTGATGAAGTAACGTCATCTCAATCCATTCAAATATTTAAAGGTAAACTAAAAAAACTTTATTTGTCAAATAGTTCCTGAATTCCTTCTATATCCTTCCGTAACCTCCTTTCCTTATTGCTATGTGAGGTGTTATTTTTATTATTCTTTTTTTTTTTAATTCTTTTCTTTTGATCTCTTTGTATTTTTTTTCTTACTAGTCTTTTTATTTTTTATCAATTTATTTCACACTAAATAAGTATTGTACCAATTTAACTTCAGGTTGCTCTGGTTGGTTAGAAGAAATTGCCTTATGGCAATAAACCCGCCTTTGTACGCATGTACATAAATTATATAAATAAATAAATAAATTGAGAAATGACACTAATTATCACAAAGATGACAAAATAAAAATAGTAATTATGTTACGACAACAATAATAATGTTATGACAACAATAAATATGACATACTTATAATCAATCGGTAACAATCAAAAGTCAATATGTAAAAAGAATGTAGCTATGCCCTCCTCCACCCGCTCCGCATATGGGGACTGAAAATGACGCCTTCACAGAACGCTAGAAAGAATGCATGGCACGAAGAGTAGCTCTAGAAGCTCCTCTAGACTCGTGGTCTCGGCACAAAAACGGAATGTATGTAACAACATTTTTATGTCATTTTGAAGCACAAAAGAATACGGAATAAAAATGAGTGGGTTGTGGCCAACACTAAACTCCTCACTACCAAGTCACTCCACAAAGTATTCAAATTTTGTATGGAAAATATTCTGCAATTTCATAAAATGAGTTTGTTAAGTTATTTTTAATTTAAATATTTTATTATGAAAACTTGATAACTCTTCAATGCCATTTTATGAATGTGATGTGCCTTTTTACCAATTTGAAAATAAAAATAACAAATTTCGAGTTTCCTGAGCTTGGGGTCACTTTGAAATATTTGACAGTAAAAAAATTGAGAAGCACTATTCAGAATATCCTTCAAAATATTATGGTGTCTAAGTGAGTATTAGATACAAATATTTGCAAAATTTGAAAAGAATCGAATGATTACTTTTGTCTATAATTGATAAAGTAAAATAAACAAGCCGTACATAGCACATAGTACACATCACACACAGATACATTGTGATGAAACTTTCAGAATACAATCTCAACAGATACTAGTTGATAATTTGCAATAAAAAAAATAGTCTTAAAAATTGCAAATCCATTACTCCCCCTTGGGTTAGCGAGGAGTAAAAAACAAATATATCTTAGTCATAGCTGAGAGTTTTAAGATGGAGATTGTAAATCTAGAGTAAGAAAAAAATGTCAAAGATGACCATCTTAATAATGAAAAAAAAAAACATAACCTCCCCAATACGGGACGCCTTCTTTGTAATAACTTTGTTTCTCTCCATAGTTATAAATATATCAATTGATTTATTCTTAACTTCCAGATCGTGAGATCTTTTTTAAAATTTTGATATAAAATCAATGGATATTTATGGAAAACTAAATATCCGTTGCTCAAGTTTATGGACTATGATATGATATCAATACAAAGTCAATAAGACTTGGACCTCATATTTCGGCACATGTAGCATGTTGCAAATAGTTTAAATTATTTATATAAATATATTACTAAAAATATAGTATATTTTGGATATGCAGAGATTATTGTGGTGAACGTAGTGAGCATACACCATACCATTCACAAGCCTTCATTGTTGTTTTTGTAGACGATAGACTACGAATGAAGTCATTGATGTAATGAAAAGAAAAAGGACTACAAGTTAACGAAATACAAAACCCCTGGACGGTAAATTATTCAAATGTTTTTGTCAAACGCGTTCATGATCGTTTAATCTACTGTAGTAGATTAAATAAACACCTATGCACAATGAACTTAGCAGACATGTATCTATGCAGATTCTGCCTAGACGAACATGAAACTCCACTACACCTGCTAAAGGACTGTGGACCATTGATGCAAACAAGAGCCAGAATATTTGGCACTCACATCGCTGATGAAACACAAATCAGAGAAGCCAGCCCACTGAAGATCTTAAGATTCATTCGAGAGATTGGACTATGGGAATACCTCTAGAAGCCAATCATTCACAATGAGCTACATATCAAGCTGACGTGAAGAAGCCTCTAGAAGGATTTATATAAAAAAAAAAAATCTACTATAGACTGCCACTAACACTGAGTTGATGTGCTGTCACCAAGAACAGGTTTTGTTTGGTGAAATGAAATTTCAAGCTGAGTGCATTTAAATGATGATTTCTGCATTGAGAAACTTTGTTGATATAGGCCGTTCCTGCAAGGTTTGATTTTAAAGGCATTCGTCAGTCGAAAACAAAAATATAATATAATTTCACAATAACATTCCTCTCCGTCGATAAAAACGTACAAAATTACAGTCACGTTGTTTCTCCTCCACGCAACGCTATACTTAAAACGTAAAAACTTTAACAACTACACAAAAAATATACACATAGTTACGCTCACGCAAAGTGCACCCCCTGTCAATTTTACGATTTGCTTTAAGGTGCTTGTTAACGTCTATGACCTTGGGCATACGGGTTGTACACAAAATGCACACTTAATACCTTCTAATGTATGAAACACAAACAAATATTGTATGTGACATACAATATTTTTTCATAAATTTAGAGGGTTTTTTAATAGTAAACATATGAATTAAAAAATCTCAGTCGATAGATTTTCATATTCTCTTTCGATTGAAGTAAAAATCTACTTTATGGATCTTATAGTGTTTCAGTTATTTACAATAAAAAATATAAAAAGTGTTTTACTAAAACTTATTTTACAAGTATTTAACAAATTCAAATTTCAAAAAACACAGTCAATAGAATAAAAATGTAAAAATAAACAGTAGTATCTTTTGAGGTTCTGGGGAAAAGATTTGGTCTATTATAGCGACTAATAAACTTTTTTGTAACGCACTCTATTGAGAAATTGGTTCGAAACAATGAAAGTCACAGTTCTTATACACGAGATAACAATGCTTTCGCACAGATGTCACCCCCTGCACCTGTAATATTATTTCATTTTTGGCTTGTTTACCTACTTGTACCAATATGTGTATGTAAATGAAATAATTTTTAAAGTTGCATATTTTTGCATAAATGCAACTTTTAAAAAATATTTTATATTTAAATAAAAATATTTTATATTTAAATAAAAATATTTTATATGTAAATAAAAATATTTTATATTTAAATAAAAATATTTTATATTTAAATAAATAAAAGGTCCTTTACTGGGCATTGAATGGAGTCACTGATATTTTTTTGGTAAATTTTTTAATATCTCAATAGAGACGAAGTTCAAATATTAAGGGAGAACTGGAAAAACAAAACACGTAAAAGGCTTACGACCTGTCATTGGCAAAAAAAAATATATTAAAGGTCGCAGTGCACGGTACCATCCTAATTGATAACAATAATAGAGGGGATGTTCAGAGCGTGAGCGCAACCACGGTAAATCTATAAACATATAATCATACATATCACTCAATGTCATTGTGTCATGTTAAAACAACATGTAACAAGTCAAATTAAAGAAATAATGTCTGTTGGTTTATCAGAGTCGCCGGCGACTCACTGCGGAAACGTACGGTCACATCTTGGGTGTCACCGCGCCGTTGTTATTGTTGGCCTCGGCCTTCATCATTTCGGCGGACGTCTCCGTGTAGGTCTCCTGCATCAGGGAGTAGCACCTGTCCACCAAGTCGGGAATGTCGGCCTTCACCAGACCCTCGGTGGAGACGGGGGGGAGAATCGAGATGACAAAATGACCTGAGGATGAAATAATAATAATGATAATAATAATTTGGCTGCTCAAATCTTGCACCGACGGAATATACAATAAGACACGATAACATCTGCAAACACATATATTTGGAACTAGCCCATAAACATAAACTCATCGAAACACACCCCAAGTGGTATCAATACACACCCTCAGCTGTAACAGAAAATGATAACTACAAACTATACTGGAATAGAGACATAATTACAAACAGAACAAAGCTACATAACCGACCAGGCATTACATTAATCGACAAAATACATAAACACACATACCTATAATAGAAATATCTATACCAAATACAGCAAACTTACAAAAGAAACATTTAGAAAAAATAGATAAATACATACCATTAGCTGAACAGATAAAATCACAGTGGAAACAAGAAAAAGTAACAATAGTCCCAATAATATTATCGTCTACAGGCATCATACCAAAAACACTCCAAAAAAATATAGACATACTAAAGTTACCCCCATACATCATCACCAACATACAAAAAACTACAATAATCAACACATGCATAATAGTCAGAAAATTTCTACAGGTACCACTTTAAACAACTACACACAACCACACAGACACACAAACACATGGCCTCACAACTTGAGTACGCTCCGTTGTGAAGGAAATTACAGGATCATAACCGAGATCAACATGTTTGCAATAATAATAATTTATTTGGCACAATACATAATACAGCGTTAAGTAGGTACCTATAACAACAAAATAATTTCAAGATTACAGTGATAATATATCCTAAATTTAATGCTAGGTTACTATTAAAGGTTTAAAGTAAGCTGGTACTAGCAAAAGTGCTCCAGGAGGATACATAATTAATATATGAACATAAAATTGTGTAAATGAAAATTATAAATGAGTAGCGAGCAAACTAGAATATGAATAATAAAATATATTATATTTTTGTTTTATGTTTCTCGAGTTTATCTGATACTTCGGACTTAGTCCAGCCGATTGGACATGATTTTCGAAAGCTGGTTACTAAGGAAAGCTGGTTAAGAGTCGGAGAGAGAATTGACATTTTTTCTAAGATAATAATTCTACACAGAAAGAGATCTTTTCTTACTCCCGGCCCTCACAAATACTTTATTACACATATCCCCATATCGTCCTCATATCATACACATGTTAACACACCCTCACAAATACTTTATTACACATATCCCCACATCGTCCTCATATCATACACATGTTAACACACCCTCACAAATACTTTATTACACATATCCCCACATCGTCCTCATATCATACACATGTTAACACACCCTCACAAATACTTTATTACACATATCCCCACATCGTCCTCATATCATACACATGTTAACACACCCTCACAAATACTTTATTACACATATCCCCACATCGTCCTCATATCATACACATGTTAACACACCCTCACAAATACACTTGGTTTTTAGTTCTTGACCGGCGGAATCAAAACCATCCGTGTTTATCCATATCATGGGTATAATTATCTTATGGAGTTGTATAATATCTTAAGATTTTATAGAACTCCATAAGATACTTACATCCATGATATGGGTAAACATGGATGGTTTTGATTCCGCTTGTTGACCAGACTTGGCCCCAGAACAGGCTTCACCTAGTCAGGTAGGTAATAAATCCCATTATAATATTTAATAATAATAAATACTTCCTTGCACCCTGCACAAGTGGCGAGTTTATTGCCGTATGGCAATTTCTTCCAACTAATCAGGGTTTCCAGCCCAGAGAAGCAATATTTGCGTGAGAAATGAATTTAAATAAATTTCTCCTCTGCTGGGAATCAAACCCAGGACGCCCGCACAGAAACCGAACAGCTTACCAACTGTGCCAATGCCGTCGGTATTTAAGTTTTTTTAGATTTAAGTTTTGTATTCTATTCTGGAAATAAATAGTGAAAAAGTTTTCTGAACCAGGGTACTTATAACAAATATTAATTCAACACGCACCTAATAAAAAATTGTTGCAATGAAGAGACATATTTAGTTAGTTACCTGATGAAAATCTAGGTCTTTTTGCATCCAAGAAGTAGTATCTAGATATGACTACAGGTTGAATAGGACAGCCAGCGTCCAGTGCCGCGTGGAAAGCCCCCTTCTTGAACGGAAGCAGCTTTTCTCTACTGTTCCTGGTCCCCTCGGGAAAGAGAAGAATTTTAGCCTGGAATAAAATAACACCAAACAAGACTTATTTTCTCTATTTGCATCTCATTTTTTTGTAGTATAGACATTTTAATTTATAATTTTTATAGTATAGAAATTTTAACTAATCATCTTTGTAGTATAGACTTTTTAATTAATAATTTTTATAGTATAGAAATTTTAATTAATAATTTTTATAGTATAGAAATTTTATCTAATCATCTTTGTAGTATAGACATTTTATCTAATCATCTTTGTAGTATAGACATTTTAACTAATCATATTATTTGTAGTAGACATTTTAATTAATAATTTTTATATTATAGAAATTTTAATTAATAATTTTTATAGTATAGAAATTTTAATTAATAATTTTTATAGTATAGAAATTTTAACTAATCATCTTTGTAGTATAGACATTTTATCTAATCATCTTTGTAGTATAGACATTTTAACTTATCATCTTTGTAGTATAGACATTTTATCTAATCATCTTTGTAGTATAGACATTTTAACTAATCATCTTTGTAGTATAGACATTTTATCTAATCATCTTTGTAGTATAGACATTTTAACTTATCATCTTTGTAGTATAGACATTTTATCTAATCATCTTTGTAGTATAGACATTTTAACTAATCATCTTTGTAGTATAGACATTTTAACTAATCATATTATTTGTAGTAGACATTTTAATTAATAATTTTTATATTATAGAAATTTTAATTAATCATCTGAGTAGTATTGAAATTTAAATTAATAATTTTTATAGTATAGAAATTTTAATTAATGATCTTTGTAGTATAGAAATTTTAATTAATATTTTTTTGTAGAATAGAAATTTTAATCAATCATCTTTGTAGAATAGAAATTTTAATTAATCATCTTTGTAGTATAGAAATTTTAATTAATATTTTTTTATAGAATAGAATTTTTATTTAATCATCTTTGTAGTGTATTTTTAACTAATCATATATATTTTTTAAAAGCCGCATAAACGCAAACATTGGATATTTTTCCCGAGTCAATGATATTTTTTGACATATTTTTAACATCTCAATAGAGACAAAGTTGTCAAAGAAACAAGCCAAAACTGAAACAATATTTTGGCGTAGTTCAGGGGTGACATCTGTGCGAGAGTATTGTCACTTCATGTAAAGGACTGTTGCTTTCATTGTTTACATTATCATTTATGTAAGAAAAAAGAAAACAAATATTAAATACATGAACCACTTCTATATTAAGTCTTTTATTAACAACAAAAATAAATCATGATTATAATTATAATTATGCATAGTTATTTGTAGTAAAATAAAATACGATATTAAAGCGTATGGCGATTAGTGCAATGCGCCGCCTGGTGATAAAATACTAGAAACAATACTTAACTTAAGATTAAGATCCGCGATCCGCCAGAAACATTGAATTAAATATTTGTCATTTAGTGACGTATTAGATACTGAAAGATACAATATTTTTGTTAAACTGTAGTTAAACTCTAACAGTGTTATTTATAAAAATAAATTTGGTTCAATTGAACCCGGTTCAAAGTTTTGTTTCAAAGTTCAAAGTTTGAACCGGGTTCAATTGAACCAATTTTTTTTTTATAAATAACACTGTCAAGGGCTAACTCAAATACCAGGCCATAATTTAAAGATGTTAAAGTTTCAACTGTTGAAAATATCTACAAAAAAATCTCATTGTTCCAAATTCATAAAGATATTCTTACAAATTCAAACCAATTGTCATTATCTATAAGCAGCAGAATAAATTTACAAGGATGTATTACCATTCCTCTTTTACGTACAACTGCCTCACAACATTTCTATAAGTATATAAAGATACTAAGTGGCTTAACGAACTCTCTTTGAGTCTTAGACTCGAAAAAAAATTATAATATACTAGCGAACCCGACAGACGTGTCTTGCCCAAACTATTTGTGAAACAAAAAAATATATGTAACATTGAATCATATGGATGGTATTATTCGCTGAGCAAACTTTGAGGTTAGATCGATTGTCATTTCGTATATAATTACAATACAGTATATAGATGGTCTGGACACGGAAACAAACTAATTGAAATATGAATAATAATGAAACAATGAACAGAAATTAAAATTCTATGCACATGTATGTAAATGAAATATTAATAATCCCGAAACAGCGAAAAGAACTTTAAATGTCAAAAAAGCCAAACTACAACGCAAGTGACAGATTTCTTAGTGTTGTCAGATGGAAAAAAAACTAAACATTGCCAATTCGAAATTAGCGCCACCTAGTAAGTATAATTATTAGTTATAAAAAATCATGTTTTTTTAATTTTCTTTGAATATATTAATATTTAAAATCTATTTTGTGTATCTAAACCATTCAGAGACTCACACAAACACACACAACAAATTTTTCCTAAATCGGTTCAGCCGTTTAGGAAGAGTTCAGTGACATACACACGTACAGAAGAATTATATATATACTTTGCACTGATTTATTTTTATTTGTTGTTTCATTCTTGTTTTTGTGTAGCTTCTTATTTGTTAGTAGATTTGCAATGTTTTGGCAAATGTAACAATACAAAATAGATACTACCCCCCTCTTTTAACACGAAATTTTATCTCAATTAAAGAGGGTTATTATGAATTATATGATGAAAATTGTAAACCTTTTTAAATTGTGATTTATATGTAATTTTGTATTGATTTATAATAAATACATTAAATAAAAAAATTACCTTTCTATTTTGGATGGCCTGCACAGTCTTGTTGAGGGTCTCTTGCGCTTGCTGCTTTCTGTTTCTGTCAATGAAAACTGTCCCCCAAAGCCAACAACAGAGACCAAAAGGCCACAGGTAGAACAGAGCCCTTTTGCTTATCACCGCCGACTCCTTCATGAGCGGCCAAAGAACTGCCAATGCTGTAAAATTGAACAAAATAAAAAATCAAACCAATTGACAACATGATTAAATTTGTCAACAAGACCTCAGTGAGAAGTTCACAGCCTGACCCAGAGATGGCATTACAGAAATTAATAATTTTTCACATATTATTTTGGCACACTTCAAAAAAATTTAATGTTTATTTATTTATTCATTAAACGCCCAGTGAAGGACTTATTTATTTATTTATATCAATAATAATAATGAACACTTCCTTGCACCCTGCGCAAGTGGAAAGTTTATTGTTTCCAGCCCAGAGAAGCAATATTTGCATGAGAAATGAATTTAAATAAATTTCTCCATTGGTACAAGTAGGTAAACAAGCCAAAAATGAAATAATATTTCTGAAGCAGTTCATTGTCACCTCATGTATAAGGACTGCTGCTTTCATTGTCTTAACTAATTTCAAACTTTCAGTTTCTCATTATTAAAATATATATGTACAACTTTCAAAATAACATTGATAAGGGAACTCAATAAGGAGGTATAAATGGTAATGTTGCGCAAGCGCTTAAAGTGATCATGTAAACCAGCAGGTTGTAAGCTCTGTAGGTGCCTTGAGTTCCTGGTTCTCCTATAATATTCCAACTTCAAAAGAATTGTCAAAAAAAAATATTTATCTGTTTATTAAATATTGTTTCTCGGGCAACTAAAGGTAGGCGCGCATGGAAGCTAATTTCATCAGCTGATTAATTATCGGTGAGCTACAACATACGAATTACATGTAAGAGCGCGTATGAAAGCTAACAGAATCGGCCGATTTAAAAATCTGTGACGAGACACAAAAAAATCGGCCGATCGAGATCGGCCGATTTTTTTGTGTGAGATTTTTTTGTTTGTTTTGTGTTTGTGTTTTTTTTGTGTGAGATTTTTTTGTTTGTTTTGTGTTTGTGTTTTTTTGTATGAGAAAGCGCACATGGCGCTTGCTCACCGATAATTTAATCGTCCGAACGCAGTAGATCGAGAAGTATGTTGTCAGTGTTGTCAAACGAAATGTCAGAAAATATGTATGAAATAAATATTGATTCCGAACAATTTATTACAATAGTTGAAGCACGTCCTTCATAGTATGATTAAATATTAAAAAAATATAGTGACCGCCAAATTAAGCAAAAATTGTGGTTGGAGATTAGCGAAATTTTAATAACTGGTTGGTGTACTTAAAAAACTCCTCAAGGTGTGATCTTAAATCTTCGTAGGACCGGACAAATTGTCCTTTCGGTAATATAGCACTTAGTAGCGGATGAACCCAGTGATTTTTTTGACGTTTCTTTTTACGCATTTTGAGGACAAGAGCACAAACACATGCTACTTCAAAAAAATCCATATTTCTAATCATATGTATATTAAAACTTATGAATATACATATTGTATTTTAAGTATGTGAATGTTGACCACCGTGGTATTTCCAATCGTACGATTCTATAAGCTTCCATGCACGTTAGAACCGATCGTCCGATTATTATCGGCCGATAAAGTAATCGGCCGATGAATTTAAGCTTCCATGAGCACCTTACCTAACAGGTACAATATCAAATATTAAAATTTTGAATTTATTGTCCTATTCATCCCCAAAGTGGGGGCTATTCATAAAACACAAGGACTACTGCCAATAATGTTTCAAACCTCTGCCAAACGGGTCCGCCAATCAAACTCGGACCAAGTATTGCAAGTGTTGCAACCAATGGCGGCCGCTCCTTGGGTGCGCTGGTGCGCTGAACCGGTGAAATAAAATGAAAGCCAAAACCAATTTATTTATCAACAAACATGATTAAAAAATACCGAATTACTTGCAACGTCAGTACAAGAAAGAAGACAGAAATTTTGAGTATCGCGTTATTTAAATAAACGCCTGAAATTATGTAACTATGTTGACTCGCGGTGCGTAATTAAAAGCGCACCACAAATGCTATTAAAAATGTATGGAATATAGAGAAAACAGTACTGGCCCGTGAGATGGAAGATATCTCATACAAATGCTTACAAATATATGATGAATTCGGTGCGGCGCTCCGTCTTGTTTGTACCTACCTTAGGCACATAATTTAAGTTTGCCGATTCTATGATAGGCGGCGCTTGAATCGTTTTGTTTTACCGTTTTCAGTCACAAGGCGATATCCATCGCCGCCTCTTGGAGTGGCAAGGTCTAAGGTCCGGACCCGTAAAGTAAGTAAGTAAGTAAGTTGTCAAATTTGTGTTATTGTCATTGAGTTTGTTTGATTATAAATTGCAACACATTGGTTTTTGTATAATTATTCTACGTGATTGTATGATTATGTTCAGTGTGAGATTTTCGTGTTATTTAGCCTTAGGGCCATATTTATAAACCATTTTCAGTGCTTAAGTCAATACTTAGCACACCAAAATATATGGAATTTTTCATGCTAAGCATTGAGAAAAATCTGAGTACGTTTTATAAATTCGGGCCTTATAGTAATAATTCTACTAGTTAATTATTTATAGAATTTCAAAAACTTTATACTGTTTGTTGTGTCGGATGAACAAATTCAAAATTTGCAACGATATGTTCATTGATTTATATATACTACGTACATGTCATTCTTGTATTTACAGCGTTTTTTGTTTTTTTTTAACCGCCAAACTTATTAGTTAGCGGCCGCCACTGGTTGCAACTATGTCCCAAATTAGACAGGGGTTGGATTAATGAGGGTCCACTCGTTCAGAATTATGTCAAAGATGATACTTACTGACAAAATCTATTGAGCTCTGATGATTCATGATACTTAGTGAAAAGATCTATTGAGCTTGGATGGTTCATGATACTTATTGACAAGATCTATTGACCTCTGATGGTTCATGATACTTACTGAAAAGATCTATTGAGCTTGGATGGTTCATGATACTTATTGACAAGATCTATTGACCTCTGATGGTTCATGATACTTACTGACAAGATCTATGGTTCATGATACTTAATGAAAAGATCTATTGAGCTCGGATGGTTCATGATACTTATTGACAAGATCTATTAACCTCTGATGGTTCATGATACTTACTGACAAGATCTATTGAGCTCTGATGGTTCATGATGACGATATTTCCCCTCGTGTTGTCAATGTTGTGAGTCCCCCTCACCTCCCAGGACATGCCGATCACCTTCGCACACTGACGACACAGAAACGCTGGTATTCTAAAACAAAAAAGTAATATGTTAAAAAGGAGCTATCGTGTTCCGAAAATAATAAACAATAAATTGGACAAAGATTTTTTTCAACAAACTGCCACTGGTTAAATGTTAAATGAGTGGATTGTGGCCAACGCTAAACTCCTCCTTACCAAGTCACTCCATAAATATAACATCCTTTGTTGGGGTTGTAGTAGATATGATTTATAATCACAATGCGATACGACAATATACTATATGGTGAACTCGTCGACAGCCGTAAGAATAAGGATGGTGGTCGCCCAACATATCTTCCTTATATATCCTCTATCACTCATGCTCTGGATCACACTCACTCTTTCACACATCTCAGAATAAAGTACCTATTCAAATTTTGTATGGAAAATTTTCAGCATTTTCATTTAAATATTTTATTATGAAAGCTTGATAATTCTTCAATGCCATTTTATGAAAGTGATGTGCCTTTTTAGCAATTGGAAAATAAAAATATCAAATTTTAATTTTCCTGAGCTTGGGTCACTTTGAAATATTTGATAGTTAGAAAAATTGAGAAGCACTATTCAGATATCCTTCAAAATCTAATGGGGTCTAAGCGAGTATTAGATATACATATTTGCAAAATTTTAAAATAATCGAATGAGTACTTTAGTCTATAATCGATAAAGTAAAATAAACACGCCGAACATAGCAAACACACACACACAGATACATTGTGATGAAACTTTCAGAATACAATCTCAGCATGACACTAATTGATAATCTGCAATAAAAAAAATACCCTTTAAAATTGCGAAATCATAACTCCCCACTATATCCCCTTGGGTTAGTGAGGAGTAATATCTCTTTATTACATATAGCTGTAATCTGTATATTAATGAACTGTGGTGTATTTTTTTCTTATCTTAATATTTGTATGTATTTTTTACAATGTATTTATTGTAACAATGTATTTTGGTTATTTATTATGATAATAATTTACACATTAAAATTGCCCTACTTCAATGATACCTACATCATGTTTTCATTGTATAACATTAAAATTGCCCTAATTGAATGATAATTAATCTTATTTTCAGTTTATAACATTAAAATTGGTGATACATCAATACTGATGAACGTAATCACAAGAAAACATTGGCTGATGTAAATATTTCCTATGATATGTATATTTTTGCTTACATTCAGTTATTAATTTTATTTTAATTGGCATGATAAAGAAATAATATACACACTGCAAAATATAAATTAATAATTATCAATAAATATTTCTCTTATCTCATATACCTATTTATGTCAGATATTAATATTTGAACAGAGTACTTAGTACGTTATTTAAATAATAGGTCATGATTCTTAATTTTATCTTTAAAAATCTTACCAACTAATAATATTTATTTACCTATAACACGACATTTCATAAACAACAAATATGCAATATATAACCTCACTTTACAATATAAAAAGGAAGGATTTTAATGCTTATGTACAAGCTATCTAAAGCTGTGTCTCTCAAACAAAGATTAAATTAAAAGTAGAGTTAAAATACTTTGATTTCATGAAATTGTTCAAAACCTTTGGTTATTTCGTTGAAATCTAATACCGTCAAACGACACAATTTTGAACAACTTTATGAAATCAAAGTATTTTAACTATACTATTACTGATACTTTTGTTGAAACAGCACATCCTAAGCGTTATATTCTCTACAAAGCGCAAATACGCCCAATTATTGAATATGGTAGTCACCTCTGGAGTGGCGCCCCTCAATACCTACTGAATACCCTCGATGCTGTACAAAGGCGTGCTGTATGTCTGATTGACTGATGGATTGCAATCACTAGACTACAGACGCAAGGTCGATATTCTAAGTTTATTCTATACACTTATAAAACCACGGGAGATGCTCAGAAGAACTTGCATACCTGGTCCCTCTTCCACCCATTCACAATATTCATAGTCACTCGTTTTACTCAATATCAACGACTGTTCATAGAAAACGTTCAATATACACGAACCAGTCGCTTTCCCAACTCTTTTATTAACACAACAGCAGCCCGGCTGTGGAACGATCTTGCGAATTGTGTTTCCACCTTCAAACAACCCGGATCTTTTTAAGATCCGAATTAATAGTTTCCCGAGCAGATTGCAAAATCTACCCAACGCTACATAGTGGGCTTCTTTGGAAGACTATAATGGACCCAAATCCTAACAGCTGTTATGATGTAGCCATTAAAAAAATATGTTGATTTCTTGTTTTGATTGTTCTTAAGGTGACGGGATAGGCTTCAAGGTACTTTTTGGATGCTCATTAAGCTGTACTCTTAAAATTTCAAATTCTAAGTTTCCTGAGCTTGGGGTCGCTTTGAAATATTTGATAGTTAAAAAAAATTGAGAAGCACTATTCAGATATCCTTCAAAATCTAATGGGGTCTAAGTGAGTATTAGATATACAAATTTGCAAAATATGAATAGAATCGAATGAGTACTTTAGTCTATAATAGATAAAATAAAATGAACACGCCATACATAGTACATAGCACACATACACAGATACATTGTGATGAAACTTTCAGAATACAATCTCAGATGATACTAGTTGATAATCTACAATAAAAAAAATAGCCTTAAAAATTTCGAAATCATAACTCCCCACTATATCCGACCGCCGTGGACAGTTGGTAAGCCGTTTGGTTTCTATGCGGGCATCTTGGGTTCGATTCCCAGCAGAGGAGAAAAATTTATTTAAATTAATTTCTCACGCTAATATTGCTTCCCCCTTGGGGTAGTGAGGAGTAATAGCACCAAATGCAATCATACCAACTTAACATACAAACTATACAAACAAGTAATAATAATAATAATAACAGTAGCCAACTGTTTGTTAAAAATTAGAGCATGTAACGACCTTGAACTAGCAAGGAAACAAAACAGCACATTATTCATATACCTACTTAAAACTCATATAATTTCAACACACTATTTTAACCTTTTGTATAACCTTGACATATGTTAATGGAGCTAAAAACAATGCAAAAAGAGATTAATGTTTTGAAAACAATCATTAAGAGGGTGACTGCTGCCAACGTACCTATTTTTTCAATTTGATATACCATCATAATTACTAAACGAATCATTTTGAAAAAAATAACCTAGTTAGTTTGGATATTAATAAAGAGAAATATACCTTAACTTTTTGATTATGTCCTGTATATATTCTTGTAGAAAAATAATAAGCATACCCCGATTTTAGACATTTATCTTAAATTTCTAAAAAAATATAAGGTATAGAGCAATATTTTTTTTTATAAATTATAGAAGAACAAAATACCTGGAAAAATATGATATGACGTTGCATTAACGCATCAGGTTAAGTAAATAAACCAAAAAAACTTTTATTGCGCAATGGCGCTGAATGGAAAATAAATGTTTTTTAGGTTTATTTACTAAACCTGAAGCATTAATGCAACGTCACATCATATTTTTCTAGATATTTTTGTCTTATTTTAATTTAAAAAAAAATATATAACTCTACGCCTTATAGTTTATTAAAAATATATGATAAACGTTGAAAATCTGGGTATGCTATTATTTTTCTACAAAAATTTATACAGAACATTATCAAAAAGTTAAGGTATATTTTTGTTTATTAATACCCAAACTATCTAAATTATTTTTTCAAAACGATTTGATAAGAAATAATTATGGTATTTCAAATTGAAAAATAGGTACGTTGGCAGCAGTCCCCCCCTTAATAACAATAATATTTACATTTTAAATAAGTCAATGTGGAACAGTTGGTATATTTTACTTATTCAAGGTTACATACAGTTTTCTACTCCTCACTAACCCAAGGGGAGATATGATTTCGCAATCGTAAGGCTACTTTTTAATTGCAGATTATCAACTAGTATCATGCTGAGATTGTATTTTGAAAGTTTCATCACAATGTATCTGTTTGTGTGTGATATGTACGGCATGTTTATTTTACTTTATCGATTATAGACTAAAGTACTTATTCGATTCTTTTAAAATTTTGTATATTTGTATATATGATATAATTTGGATGATTTATATAACGCCGTTTTCGTGAATATCTCACCTCAAGGGAGCTGAATATTGATTCATATGTCTCATTATGGCTTTGGTAAGATTTGTGAAAAAGGTGTGTTTTGAGATTTTTCCTGAAGGTAGATATATTTTCAGTTTGTCTGAGAGTATTTGGGAGCTTATTCCATGCATTTGATATAAGTAATAATGTGCGTCACCACAAAGACATCGCCCACCGCCGCCCAGAGAAGAAAGTACCTACCCACAATTTGGAATATTCATTTAAATAATTCGGAACATTTTCAAAAAAAGGAACATTCATTTGTTTTAGTTTGTTGCAATTTTTCACTAGTGTCAGACACATTATAAATTCGCCATTCATATTTTTCAAAAATACTACGTTAGTGTTGTGTACCATTTTAAGGAAGATTAAGAAGCTCTGGTCGAGAAAAGAGAAAGGCAACACCCGGTGCATTGCCTAGAACCTGGGTAAGTCGATCTCAGTTCCTGGTGATAAATTTCTCTTGTCCTATCCCAACCCGACCAATTCCTTCAAAATAAGCGAGTCGGGCAGTATCGTCCTGAGCCAATATTACCAATTTTCATTTGAAGAATGTTAATGAAAAGATAATGTGGTAGATATACTTACAATGCATTTTCTGAACTCCTCGGTTTGAGAAACATGATTGGCATGACTATTGTAGCATTGAATAGACTGGAAAGTATGAAGAACGTGAACTGAAAAAAATATAATATTGTTATTTACATATTTACAACAAACAAAAATTATAACAATACAGGTTGTAACAATTGCCTCTATAGGTATGTGGCAGACTATCAATCTTTCATATGATAATCTTTTTTCTTTTTAACAGACTTAAAAAAAAAAGAAGGTTATCAATTCGACATTTTTACTCCTCACTAACCCAAGGGGATTTAGTGGGGAGTTATGATTTCACAATTTTTAAGGCTATTTTAGTATCATACTGAGATTGTATTTTGAAAGTTTCATCACAATGTATCTGTGTGTGTGTGTGTGTGCTATGTGTTGTGTGCTATGTACGGCGTGTTTATTTTACTTTATCAATTATAGACTAAAGTACTCATTTGATTCTTTTCAAATTTTGCAAATATGTATATCTAATACTCGCTTAGACCCCATTAGATTTTGAAGGATATCTGAATAGTGGTTCTCAATTTTTTGAACTGTCAAATTGTCGGCCTATTTGTCAATGTCAATTTTTTTTTGTTTGCCTTCGTAGCTTAGTTAGTTAGGTATCTGACTGCTGATCCAAGGGTCCCGAGTTCGATTCCCGGTGGAGACACAGTTTAAATTGTGTTTTCAGTCTGGATCTGTGAGACGATAAATATCATAAGTCTCCAGAATGTGGCAACTTGTTATTGGGTGCGTGTTTAATAAATATTTGACATAGTATCTGGTAAAATAAAATAAATAATAAAATATTTCAAAGTGACCCCATGCACAGGAAACTTGGTAAAAATTGGTAAAAAAGGCACATCACTTTCATAAAATGGCATTGCAGAGCTATCAAGTTTTCATAATAAAATATTTAAATAAAATAATAATTGAACAAACTCATTTCATGAAAATGCTGAAAATTTTCCATACAAAATTTGATTACTTTATAGAGTGACATCTTAGTGAGGAGTTTAGCGTTGGTCACAACCCACTCGTTTTATTTTCATTTCAGATGTTTTTCGGAGTCGGTTTTTTTTAGTTACTTTTGATGAGTAAATAAATAATAATGAGATTTATCTGAATTATCTTAAATTGCTTTGTAATTCATAAACAAAAAAAATTGTTGACGGACAATTCTCTGTTTTACAAAGAATAAAACACAATAATAACCATTCTCAGTGCTCAAGTCAATACTAAGCACACAGAAATGTATGGAAATAGTCATGCTAAGCATCGACAAGATTCTTAGTATGTTTTATAAATTCTGGGCTAGTTCAAGACAAAAGTACTAATAATCGAGCTGATGAAATTTTACCAATTTAAATTGCTGAGTTTATAGTAAAAACTGAGCTTGCTTTAAATTAACTTAATTCATTAATTAAAATTGAACTTGATTGAAATATTTTTAAAGTAATCAAAACAGAGCTTGGTCGTTACACTTCTACAAATGAATTACAGCTAGCTAGTTACACTTTTAAATATGAAATTGAGCTGGTTTGGAATACTTTTAGATCTATTAAAATTGTGATTGATTGAAATAATTTTATAGTTATCAAAATTGAATTTTTAAACTAGAGTTTCATTAAAATACTTTATTTAATTCAAATCAAAATATAGCTAGCTTGTTACGCTTTTACAATTAAATTTAAGCTTGCTTAACATGCTTTAAAATCAATTTAAATGAGAACATGATTACAGTACTTTTAAATTAATTCAAATTCAGCTTGATTAAAATACTTTAAAATCAATTTAAATGAGAACATGATTACAGTACTTTTAAATTAATTCAAATTCAGCTTGATTAAAATAGTTTAAAATCAATTTAAATTAGAACTTGATTAAAATACTTTTAAATTAATTCAAATTCAGCTTGATTAAAATACTTTAAAATCAATTTAAATAAGAACTTGATTACAATACTTTTAAATTAATTCAAATTCAGCTTGCTTAAAATACTTTAAAATCAATTTAAATTAGAACTTGATTAAAATACTCTTAAATTAATTCAAATTCAGCTAGCTTAAAATACTTTAAAATCATTTTTGAATTATAAATTAGCTATAAACCACTTGTTTTTTGAATCACTTCGCGACATGTTTCGGAAGCGCTGTCCTTCCATCGACCGGCGTGTCGAGACAAAAAACAAGTGGTTTATAGCTAATTTATAATTCAAAAATGGTTTATATTAACTACCACAAAATATCCGCCAAATCATTAAATGATACTTTAAAATCAATTTAAGTTAGAACTTGATTACAATACTTTTAAATTAATTCAAATTCAGCCTGATTAAAATACTTTAGAGCTATTAAAATGTAGCTTGTATGTTACACCTTCACAATTAAAAATTCATTTAGCTTGGCATCCTTAAAAATCAATTGAAATTGAGCTTGATTAACCTCTATGATAGTGAGTATTGGTATGATGTACATACCTATACAAAGTGAGTTATTTTAAATATAAAAACTTAAAATAATAAGTATTACATTTGACGACTCCCGATACAATAATCAGATAAAAAAAAATTAAGACACCATTTTTCAAAGCTAATATTGACAAATGGTATGATTATTTAAGGTGTCTTCAACTATTGGTTGCGGTGTCAAAAATATTCATACTCTAGTAAAAAAATCTTCACTTCACTTCTCTAGCCTTACCGGTACGGCCATACTTCGATTTGCAATGACATTTCCTGCCGTAAGGGTTACTGCCATATTCACTTAGAGGTTAAAAAAAAAAATTAATGAATTAAATTAGATTCTAATGTTTCTCAATTTAATTAATTCTTTTCATAATAAAATTCAATTTACTCTCGAAATAGATACTAATTAAATTAGAAATTGATTACAATACTTCTAGATTAATCAAAAAGGAGTTTTATTGTAATACTTTAAATGTTGAAATACTAACCTTAATGTAATACCTTCCAGCTGAACTGATGTTATAGATAATCACCAGGAACATCATGAAACAGGCCAACAGTATACTGTAGAGAGCCATCTTCTGGAATTTAAATTAAACAGAATGTAAACCATTTTTTTTTTCGCATTATAAGTGAAGTATAAAAAAATAGAAAAATCACCATTATTTAATGGTTCTTTTACTCTTCACTACAATGAAATTTTTAGACATATTTTTAGAAGGAATATTGTAGAGACAAAATACAAAAACAATTGACATTGTTGATAAAGTCCCCAAGCTGAAGTAGCAATGGGCTGGTCATATGGCAGATGGACTTCTAGCATTCTCGAATGGAGGCCGTGCTGAGACAAAAGAAGTGTGGGAAGACCCCAGAGGAGATGGGCCGACGGCGTATTTACCTTTCCGTGTTGATTGGGAGGCAAGTACTGCCTCGAATTAGGCACTAGTTTGTTGCACTAATGCACTTAAAAACTCGTGTTGAATTCAAGGCATGTGTCCTCCAAATGCACACGCTTTAGCAACGAAAACTGTCCAATCGTACACAGGCTTGGAGGAGTAAATATGATACACAGGTTTATAAAATTTACCATACATATTGATTGAGCGTTACAAGGCTGTGTTAGAGGCATTTTTTGTGTGTGATTGTTTTTGTTTTAATAGATTAATCTACATAAATCTACATTATATCATAAAAATTGGTTAATACATTTTTTTTTGTATGAGATTGGTACTCATGAATTTTACATTGGTAATTATCCTTGTCTCCTTCATATTTTACAATTTTAAAATTGTCCACATACCACCAAGCATGTCCTTTAACAGTTCCATATTATTTAAAGACAAACAAAATTACTGATTACTACCATATAATAATCTGTGAACAAAATACAAATGTGACAGTGACAGATGAAATGCGAGCGAAATGAAATAGCGCGCCAACTTCATGGTTATATATGTTCCATATTCAATAATTAATTGCCTTGAATTGAACACGTATTAGCAGAAATAGTTTGCGTTGCTAAACCGTGCGCATTTGGAGGACACGTGCGTTGAATTCAACACGAGTTTTTTTGCCTAATTCGAGGCAGTACTTGCCTCCTAATCAACACGGAAAGGTAAATACGCGGGCCGACAATATTGTCCAAATGATGGGAAAGTAGTGGAATTGTGTTGCTCGATATCGGAAAGTATGGAAGAGTTTTGAAAAGCCCTATTTAATATAGATAGGGCTTTTCAAAACCAGCAGTTGAGGGATGACGGCTAGTAGTAAGTTAGTAAGTAGGTAAGTATATTGTAGAGAGTGAATACTATGAGTTTCGTCATGATAGTTTTGTGTGCATGGGGTACTAAGAAATTTTGTGCCATTATAAATCAAAAATAATTTAACAAAACTCATTTCATGAAAAGGCTGAAGATTTACACATACGAAATTTGAACTACTTTGTGGAGTGACTTGGTACTGAGGCGTAAGGCGTTGTCTACAACCCACTCGTTTTTCATTTATTTTTAAATCTTTCCTTTACACACAAGTGCCTTTACACATGCACGCACAATCAGTCAATATTTGAAATGTTTATTTTATCTTCTTTTTTCTTTTAAAATTAACCAGTTGCCAGTCTCAAATTTGTTTGAAGTTGATTGAACCACACCACCCCATTGTGCGTTTAGTACAATGTATGTTATATACCTACGTAGTATTGCATAATTTACAATTTTCCAACTGTCGATTCGTTCATGAGAATTCAATTCTCTGAATGAATCGACATTATTAAGCCAAGATGCGTGTACGAAGGAAAATTTTGTATGGTGTAGTGGACTTTTTGCATGCTAATAACACCAACTAGAGGCCTCGCAGCATATATGTTCCCATACATGGATTTACTCAGAATTCGGAGTAGAACATTTTATGTGAGTTTTGTGTGTCTGTGTGTGTGTGTGTGTCTGTCTGTCCCCCCCTTATAACTTTTGATCCGCTCAATTTACAGAGCCCAAATATTCAGAATATATAAACAGTTATAGGCTTACAAAACTTTTATACTCAGAATTGTGAATTTTTATTTCAGTCAGGGGTTATCAACTTTTGAAATTTTGGTTAATTTTTCCATATATCTCAGAAACCATAAAATCTAGAATGCTGAAAATTGGTATAAACATAGACAAATACAAAATCTCAAATTAGTTTTTTCAAAAAAATTCCAGGTTTTCTCAAACATTTTTTATTAAGAAAAATATTTTTTATGTTAAATTTATGAGTTTAACTGCCTATATTTCCAATTTTTTTAAAAATATCGAAAAAAGCCGAAACACCCCAACTATATAATTTTATTTTATATAAAAAATATTAACATTGTATTTGTACATCTCATTTTATTTTTAACAATTTTTAGAAAAATTGAATTTAGTGACGACATTGCTTCATACAATTTGTATGGCAGTCGCTTATACACAATATGTAAGAAGACTTACTAGTTTGATATGTGCCTACTTAATATCCAAACATACATACAGAACCATCATGCTGTTTTCATATTCCGGGTAGGAAAAGAGGACTGACCTCCATACTGTCCTAACTTGACATACATACATACCAACATGTATTAAAATTTTCAATAATTTGGATTTATGGGTTTATAGTTTGATTCTTATTCTTCAACTATACATACTATCGCTATCGACAGTTGGATCTCATGTGTAACATGCAACTAGTAAATAAAATTAAGTGTTTTTCTAGTTGTGAGTAATATTGTTGCATTTAATAAAATACCTAACACCTCTGTAGTTAATTATTATTTATGGATGTCTATTCAATCCTCCAAGGTTAATAGACAAAAGGACTATTTACACGTAAAGCTCGACAAGTGAGAAAATGCGAGTGACAGTTTTATACAGCACGGTCCAAAGGTCAGGGGCTACAGCAACACGTGATATACATATACATTACACAATGTTGAACGTCGGCTGACTTTATTTGTTGATTCAAAATATATATCTCTGTGCAAAAATTGCTAGAAATACGTTTCGCTTAAAAGTGCACTTATTGTAATGTTGGTTCAACTGTCAGTCATGACAAACTGAATAATATAATACCATATCATCAAATTCCGTTCATCAAATCTCATATTTAAAAACTAAATAATAAGAAATTGCACAAGAAAACGATCTATTACGAACGACGTTGTAATATATTAGAATTAAACTTAACTTCAATAATTATTTTAAAGAAAATACACTCGTTTTTTTTAATTATTTGTGCAGATTAATCAGAAATAACTATTACAAAAGAAGAAGAAAAAATCCCTAATTGTAGGTGTTCAGTGTTGGAACTGTTGGAACAAATCCTTTCCTCACTTTATTCCTTTCCCCACCCATCCGGGCCTGACCATGTCAAGGCTGTATCGAAGTCAGTCTGCGTCCGAATGCGCTCCGGTTGACACGTCGTGCGTGTGACGTAATCTCGTAGATTATCGCAGCGAAGCGTAGTTTTGGAACATATTGCTGGTCGCGAAGCATCGTGTGAAATTCCCGACGGCAATTAGAATTGGTACCTTCCGGGCTGCTCCTGGAAAGTCAGAAGACTCGTCGAACCTCCTCAGTGTCATCTGGAAACCGGCGACGGAAGACAGGTCAGTCCTTATTCCTTTCGTCACAATCCCGCGACTCTCATAGGGACGCGACAGTAGGGAATATCCTGTTTTAAAAGCATACAAATACCATATGCAATCACACCAAAACAACCTCAAAGTGCAATGTTTAATGAAACATACCTACACTATGTGCACAGGTGACGTCGCCCGCATTCTTTCGCCTGGTGAGCTCTACCATGCATCATCATTTTACAGTCATGCATAGAGTCGAGACAGCCAACCAGGAACAATAATAACTACTTTGAAGGCTATCAGCTCTTCCGCGAAACGGTCGATTTGTTCAAGATAATTTATTTCTCTTAACAGATCGACAAAATTTCAAGCCAAGATCCGCGAGATTTTGTATGGCCAGGTCTACATTTTTCATGTTTTTTTTTCCGACTTTGAAGTAAAAAAACACCTACTTATAAACATCCTAACTAGATAATCTCAAACTCTTGTTTAAATTTTTTGTAAAAAAATGATTTAGTGACTGTATTGTTTCATACGATTTGTATGGCAGAATACACAATATGGGGACTCTCAATACTTTGATACTCAATCCTCATATTATGTATGTATGCATATGTTGATATAGCTTAATGTTCGGGGTAGGAAAAAAAGACGGTTCTCCACATTATCCTATCCTAACATACATGTTTCGTATGGATATTTTGTATCTTAAAATATTTAAAAATTTGGATTAAAGGTTTATAGTTTGTTATATATTCTTCAACTATATATTATACTATCGCAATCGACAGTTGGATCTCATGTGTTACATACAAATAGTATAATGAATATAGAAACGCGTTTTCAATTATTGTAAATACTTTCGAACAAACATGTTTTGTATAGAATACAAATTATCTTAAAATATTCAATAATTTGGATTTAAGGGTTTATACTTAAGTACCTATTCTTCAACTATGCATACTATCGCCATCGATAGTTGGATTTCATGTGTTACGTGCAACTATTAAAAACACGTCTTTAATTATTCTAAATACTTTCGAACATAATATAAATTATATGAATACAGTATTATTATTTACCTATTCGGGAAAAAATATTATAAAACATTTTTTTTAACATAAAAATCTTATTATATGCAAATACTTCCAAGACTTGCAAACAAATAAAACAGGATTTGTCTTTGCACGGGCAACAAGGCATACAAAAATTTGTTGTTCCAGGGCATACGAAGCTTAAACTAAATCGACTTAGTGACTGATACCATGATATATTAAAAACACCAAATACACTATGAATTCCGTGTTAGTAAGGGAACAATCGCGTGCTTGTGAAATAAGTTTATACCTTTAAGTATAAGTTTATATGCAATTATATCATGGGGAGGCGCTTACCATGTTACAATAGACCCTTTGAAAAACTACAAAAATCCGTTTTAAAGATAATCTACAAGGTACCTACCAATCCGCACTCCATCCGACGCATTATTTAATGACTTTAATATACTAAACATATCACAATTATATGCAAAGAACGCTTAGAATAATAATATAAAAACATAGACAAACTTGACTCTACGCAAACATCTATACCAACTAGACAGACCGAACAGGCTAAACTCCTAATACCTAGACTCAAGACAACTTTTGGACAGAGAAATTTCCTGTATTTTGGAGTCAAATTATACAACGAAACTACCTTTAACACTTAGACAAAACAGTAACTTGAAAATATTTAAGCGAGACATTAAAATTGGGATTAAAAAAAAGGGCAGAGACTATATTAAAAATAAATTAATCACCTGAACTCATAAAATACTCCCATAGTTACTAACCAAAACTGAAAACTGATAAGACATCTATACACTGTCTCAGAACAGGTTTTACCTAGTGAGACAGTTTATCACGATAGTAAAATATCTGGTAACTATTATGTAACCTAAGTTAAATATATTATAATGCATTAAAAAACAAAATTGAAAATTGAATCCCCATATCTTCTTCTTCTTTTATGCTCTTTCACTTCACTGCTGGATATAGGCCTCTTCCTGGGTTTTCAATTTCTCTCTATCCTGGGCACTCTGCTTCTACCCATGTCCCACCAGTTCGACAATATCGTCAGTCCATCTCTGTGGTCTTCTATTATGATAGGGTCTCCAATTAAGAATTCTGTGGGTCCATCTATTATCCCTCTGTCTTGCCACATGACCTGCCCATTACCATTTTAGCCTTCCCACTCTTTCTGCAATGTCTGTGACCTTCGACCGGCGTCTTATTTCCTTATTTCTTATTCGGTCTCTCAAGGATACGCCCAACATTTGTCTTTCCATTGCTCGTTGAGTACATTTAAGTTTGTAGAGACTTCTGGAAGAAAGTGACATGATTTCAAGAATCTCTACTCCGGGATTCAAAACCCGATTGAACCTAAATAATAATACCACATTCATATATGTTACAATATTAATCGTCTCACAGCTCCAGACTAATAACACAAATAAAAATTGTGTCTCCCGGGTACCCAGGACCCTTTGTTCAGCAGTCAGATGCCTAATCAACTGAACCACAAAGTTCGACGATCTGTTCATTGACATTGTTTTTATAAAATATTTTTCGTTGAAATTTCCTTGATTCTTGAGTAACTATCACAAATAAATTGACGTAATAAAGCTCTTACGTATCGGTAAATCAGAATAAAAGTTAATAATATGTAAATGTTTAAAATTCATAATAATAAAAGAAGATCAACGTAAAAAATATACGCTTAAAATTATAATAGAATTGATTTGCATCGTAGTGAACGTTACAAAATATTTAAGACAAAAGACAAGTTTTATTTAACCAAATATGCAGTTATAAAAATCGTACAGGCGTTAGAAAATATTTCAGACAAAAGAGAACATTTAATAAGCAGCTAAGAACGTCGCCGTCGTAGCGAGCGTTACAAAATATTTAAACAAAAGAGAACATTCAATAAGCAGCTAAGAACGTCGCCGTCGTAGCGAGCGTTACAATATTGAAGACAAAAGAGAACATTTAATAAGCAGCTAAGAACGTCGCCGTCGTAGCGAGCGTTACAATATTGAAGACAAAAGAGAACATTTAATAAGCAGCTAAGAACGTCGCCGTCGTAGCGAGCGTTACAATATTGAAGACAAAAGAGAACATTTAATAAGCAGCTAAGAACGTCGCCGTCGTAGCGGCCATTACAAAAAATTTAAGACAAAAGAGAACATTTAATAAGCAGCTAAGAACGTCGCCGTCGTAGCGAGCGTTACAAAATATTTAAGACAAAAGAGAACATTTAATAAGCAGCTAAGAACGTCGCTGTCTATTGGGATATAATAATATAATAGTTTATTGGGATATAATAATATAAAAATGCAAAAATCGGCAATAGTGAATACATGTAGAATCGTAAAAGACTTTTTAAACATTGATAATCAGGAATCATTAGGGTTGATATGTAGTATAGAGACCTCCTCAGAGCCTAATCTTTTGATATACGTATCTGGATGGGTGGCTTGATCGGTGCGTTTGTTGCATTTTATTTTGATCTACAAAATTACATAACAATTTACAATTTACGCATTGGTCTGTTAAGTGCATAATGGTAGTAGGTAGTATAATTATTGAGTGTTATTATTTGTAGTAGGTACTTAATTGTTATTAATATCATTACAAAAATCAAGTATTTATCAATGGTATGTCAGCAAGACATTTGCATTATTGAAGCTATGTATTTTTTGCATGGGTTGCATCTGGGTTGGTTCTCTTTAGTGAAGCACCTACGACATTTTTCGTTTTGTTATCAGGCGCTAGAACAAATAAAGCGGATGGTTTGCCGACACCTGAACATGCCACGTACAATTGACCATGAGAAGAACATGCATTTTCTAGATTCAGACCACAAACACTCAAGGTCTTACTTACTATTTGCAATTTGTGTTTAAGCTAATACTTACCCAGTTTTTTGTATGGCCGAAACTGACTTAGGGCCAGTCTTATAAACGAGAGACCAAATATTCGTAAGTATGTTTACGATTTACTAACGGATGGATGTTCCTAAGTAGATATTACTATCGGCGGTATTATAAAACTATTTTAACTGTCCGTTTATTTGACAGTTACAGTCTAACAAGACTACAATGGATTTTCAATGGATTTGTATTGGACTATAATGGATTGTAATGGATTAAGCGGGGCTGTCATTGCAATATATAAACAGAGTGTTTAATTTTTTGCGTACTTCAAACAATATTAAAAATTACAAAAATGGTGATAATCCTTTATTATTTAACTAGCGCGCTGGATTAGCAATTCAGTGGACGCGGGTTCGTTCAAATCTCGCCTCAACTGAAATTCTTTTTTTTTAAAAAAATAATTAATATAAAATAAAACGAAATTCAGTGTCATCAATGTCATGTTGAAATAATTAAATATTTGGTCAAACACAAACTTGTAATCAAATTCGTTTTGGTTATTCAAAATCACTGTCGGACGACATTTTTTACTGAAAAAAAGCAATTCAATATAAAAATCCAATAAAATATAAAACAGTATATTTCAAAATATTCGTAATATTGAAAATGTACACCACAACATAAAAAAAACAAGTGTGGTAAAACTCAATCCTTCCATAACTTATCGTTAACGAACGCTTAATCGGTGGTCCGACCGTCGGTAAAGGCTATCGGTAAACTTTCACTAAAATTTAACTAACGGATTGTTATAAGACGAAATATAGAGCATTTGTATCAAATTTTGGTTTGTTTGGTCTGAAATCTAACTAACGGACGTTTATAAGACCGGCCCTTAGCATCGGATTAAAATCGTATTTTAAATAGTAAGTAAGGCCTTCAATGATTGGCCTTGTGATTTGTTAATCGTCATGGCAAATGCAAGACGAATCGGAAATTGAATTCGTTTAAACTCAAAGGGCATATCGAAGAGATTCCCATGTTCTTTCCCTGCTCTACCAAATCCTTAATAACCCTCTTACATCCACGTACCTCAAAGAGAAATTCGCCCACTTATCCTCACATGGCCTTAACTTATGGTCCCAACATAATAGCTCACTTACAATACCAATACACCACGCATATACTTATACTTACTCGTTCACAGTACATGCAGCTCGGATGTGGAATCTATCCAGCAGCCGGAGAGTATCAGAGACGCCCCTAGTTTGATACCATTCAAGAAGCGTCTCAAGTCACACTTTTTATCCACATAAACACAAACTCACGTCTCTTTCCCTTTGTCCCTCTATCCTTTTCCCTCTCCTATCCCCCATCCAACAAACACAGTGTCTCTATCTGGTGTATTATTATTTTTTTTTATTTTTGTTTTTATTTTTGTTTTTATTTTGTATTTTTAATTTATTATTTTGTATTATCTTGTTAATTATTCCTGTAACTGATTGAATTTACTATGGTGGTTGACTGGTAGAAATTGCCTGCGGGCAATAAGTCCGCCACGTTGTTTTATCACAGTAAAAGTTTTTAATTATTATTATTATTAATTATATCGGTTTGGATTATCGGAATCCTCGGAATGAGAACTTCCTCACCTTTGATTTTTCCTTTGAGTATCGTCGCGTGAATCAGATTGATCATCAGTTTTCTTATCACCAAACGCGTTCCATTGCATAGTTTTGGTTGGTTCAGATATCTAAGCACGATGACTACCGAACCAACCTTCAGTTGTAAATTGTGAGGTGGTAAGACAGGCACATCTAAGGAATTTAAAAATTCAGTTGGAAATTTGGTGGCTTCGTCTTCGTTTGTTACACAGTCAATAGATTTAAATGAATGTCGAGTACCAACAATTTGATTCTGAATTACGGAGTTCTTTGCAACATTCATTCATACAATCTCTATGTGGGTTAATCCACATATCCACAATGTGGGGTTACCAGCGACAGATGTCCGGATTTGCGTGTATCACCACACACCATACTAGATCAACATTATCCAACTGTCGATTTGTTCAGGAGAACTTTGTTCTCTTAACATATCGACAATGTTTCAAGCCAGGATACGCGGGAATTGTATGCAGAGGTCTACTTTTTTCACGGCTTTTCCAACTTTGAAGTCAAAAAACACCAACTTAGAGGCTTCACAGCATATATGTTCCATACACGGATTTACTCAGAATTCGGAGTAGAACATTTCGTGTGTCTGTGTGTGTGTCTGTGTGTGTGTCCGTCCCCCCCTTATAACTTTTGATCCGCTCAATTTACAGAGCCCAAAATTTCAGAATATATAAAAAGTTACAGTCCTACAAAACTTTTATACTCAGAATTTTGAATTTTTGTTTCAGTCAGGGGTTATCAACTTTTTAATTTTTATTTTATTTTTCCATATATCTCAGAAACCATAAAAGCTAGAACGCTGAAAATTGGTACAAACATAGAAAAATAAAAAATCTCAAATTAATTTTTTCAAAAAAATTCCAAACTATTTGAGAATTTTTTCAAAAAAATTCTCAAATAGTTTGATACTTCATCTCCAAACATACATACCATCATGCTATTTTCATATTCTGGATAGGAAAAAAGGAACTTCCTCCATACTATCCTATCTTGACATACATACCTACATATGTTGTATAGAAAACAAAATATCTGAAAATATTCAATAATTTGTATTTATGTGTTTATAGTTTGGTACATATTCTTCAACTATACATACTATCGCTATCGACAGTTGGATCTCATGTGTTACATGCAACTAGTTCTACGAAACATAACATTCAGTCATACCATCACATCATATCCCACAATATGGGGTAACCAGCGACAGGCTTGCGGGTGTGCATAACCTTGTAAAAGTAGATTCACACCACTCTGAATCAACATTAATATGTAAGAAATATTTAATCTTAACAATTATAATTATTTTATTTTGAAAGTAATGAATACTTAATCTTAGTTACTTTTCAACGACAACGGCTTTCTGCCTTCTCCAAATAGGGAAAGGATGTGTATGTTTGTAAAAATATAATTTATCGAAAAAATATGAACGGAATCTCAATATGCATTCATTAGGTATCTTACTTCAAACAAACTATTTCACTAATGTGAAACAAGCATACCTACCTGCTACTACAAAATAATAGTTTTATACATATTATGTAGGTACCTATTATACATACTTCCCCAGCCTCGGAAACGAAATAAATACTTGTTAGGTACCTACCTGTGTATTTCAATTATTATTATTATTACAGGGTGATACATGCCGTGGCGGCACAGTTGGTAAGCCGTTGGGTTTCTGTGCGGGCGTCCTGGGTTCGATTCCCAGCAGAAGAGAAATTTATTTAAATTCATTTCTCACGCAAATATTGCTTCTCTGGGCTGGAAACACTGGTTAGTTGGAAGAAATTACCATACGGCAATAAACTCGCCACTTGCGCAGGGTGCAAGGAAGTGTTTATTATTTATTTATAAAATGTGACCTTTAACAACCGCGATGTACTTACGAATGATTTATTTTATTATTTTTATTTGAACAGTTTATCTTCCTAGTTATTACTATGTTAGGAAGTAGATACATACCTACACATACTTATTTGGATAAATATCTGACACAAAAGATATCGGGTTCGATTTCCGAAAAAAGGATATATTAAAAGCCTCATTGATCTGGAATGATTGAGACCAAAATAAATGTGCTATTTCTTTGAATATTGTCATTGATATTTCTGTACCTGCCCCCCTAGACAACGTGTTTAGCCCAAGAAAAGATAACTCAATGTATGGAAGTGACAGTTACCAGTCACGTGACAACTGTCACTTCCATAATATATTGTTATCTTTTCTTAAGCTAAATGACACGTTGTCTAGGGGGGCAAAGATTATATTATAATGGATATAAGGGGCTGACACCTCAAGTATCAGTAAGGTATTATATACTCTTTGACCTCAAGAACCAACCCCAAGCATGTCAAAATTTTCTTTAATCCATATAATTTTGTTTTTTCAATTTTTCTTCGTAGAATAAATTCCATTTTCAAATTATTTAAATAATAATGCTAATTAAAACAATTTTATTAGGTACCTACCTCGAGTTTCTATTCTAAATTTATAACTAAATCTATAAATTGAAAACCAAACATCTTAAAATATTAAATAATTTGGATTTATGGGTTTATAGTTTGGTACTTATTCTTCAACATTACATACTATCGCTATCGACAGTTGGATCTCATGTGTTACATGCACCTAGAATAATATGTAGATTGACTGCGACATGCATATCCTTGTACTTACCATGTAGGTACATATTGTTTCTGTCAACTGCGGGTATATGCAATATTTGGTGGAACCGCTGTCAGTCTGCTGTTTTGTATATAGGTACATACCTATTGATGTTTTGTTTATAATATAATATTGTGTATGTAGGTATGTTTTATATCTAAGTTGTCTTCTTTATATTTTTACTCCTCACTAACACAAGTTGATATAGTGGGGAGTTATGATTTCGCAATTTTTAAGGGTATTTTTTTTTGCAGATTATCAACTAGTATCATGCTGAGATTGTATTCTGAAAGTTTCATCACAATGTATCTGTGTGTGTGTGCTATGTGCTATGTGCAGTGTGCTATGTGCTATGTACGGCGTGTTTATTTTACTTTATCAATTATAGACTAAAGTACTTATTCGATTCTATTCAAATTTTGCAAATTTGTATATCTAATGCTCACTTAGATCCCATTAGATTTTGAACGATATATGAATAGTGCTTCTCAATTTTTTTAACTGTCAAATATTTCAAAGTGACCCCAAGCTCAGGAAACTTAAAATTTGAAATTTTTATTTTCAAATAGGTAAAAAGGCTCATCACTTTCATAAAATGGCATTAAAGAAATATCAACTTTTCATAATAAAATAAAAAAATAAATAAACAAACTCATTTCATAAAATCGCTGAAAATTTTAATTAAACATTAGGTTTCCGTTGATTTAATTCACGTATAAAACTTTTTTAGCGCACGTGATATTTATCTTAACTAACATGTAACTTCATCGTGTATATTAGGATGTTTTAATAAATCATATATTCAATTACTAGATTGAATTCATCCATAATACCACTATACAATCGTCTATTAAAGTTTTTTCTAAAACATTTATAGGCCAATAAGTTGTTTAGATGTTATAATAATACCCTTTTTATGACGATATTGTCTTTTTAAAAATCTTTATACAACTGAAATGTTTTTACGACTTACAGCTTTGTTAAGTTAACGTTTCAATTAAGACCATTATGTGATCCTTGTATAATTACGTTGCAAAAACGTTTATTGGACGTTGCAATTAGACTATTTAGTTAGACGACTTAACCGTCAGATGTACAACGTCTATACGACTAACAGAGTTAGTTAATAACCACTATAAAACTTCTATACGACTAAAAGTCATAGGTTATTTTTTTTTAATTTAATAAAAAATGAATATGTCCTTGTTAAACAAGTACATATACATCTTCCTACGTTCCCTAAAACAAGCAAATAAATGCTTGTGCTATAGGTGAACGAAATCGGTCGAGGCAGGATTCGAACTCGCGCCCACTGGATTACTAACCCAGCGCGCTAACCGCTCTGCCACCGACCCATCTTATAGGTATAACTCTTATTTATACGGCTTGTTTGCTAGTTGGATTGTCTCAGGGGGAAACATAAAATTAAAATAGTCGCATCATTTCTATCTTCGGCCTTCGTGGCTCAGTCAGCTCAGTTTAGGTATCTGACTACTGATCCAAGGGTCCCAGATTCGATTCCCGGTGGAGACACAGTTTTTAATTGTGTTTTAAGTCTGGCTCTGTGAGACGATTAATACCATAAGCAGATCGTAAGTCTCCAGAATGTGGCAGCTTGTTATTGGTGCGTGTTAAATAATTATTTGACATTGTACCTGTTAGTTGCCCGTGAAGCTACATAAAATAAAAAGTTATAATATAATATTATGCTGATTAATTATTTAAATGTTTTATCAAATGACAGAACGAACGCGTAAAATATCTGTCAAATGACAAATGTCAACCACGGTGGACGGTGCTGCCAGGACTTAAATTTTTAGATATTATTGGAGAGTTGCACGAAAAAAATATGAATCCTTATGAAGAAGGGGTTAAAAAATAACATTGTTTTTACTCCTCACTACCCCAAGGGGATTTATGAATTCGCAATTTTTAAAGTATTTTTTTATTGCAGATTATCAACTAGTATCATGCTAGTATTGCATTCTGAAAGTTTCATCACAATGTATCTGTGTGTGTGTGTGCTGTGTACTATAATATGCTACGTATGGCGTGTTTATTCTAGATTATCGATTATAGACTAAAGTGCTCATACGATTATTTTCAAATTTTGCAAATTTGTATACCAAAAACTCACATAGACCTCATTAGATTTTGAAGGATATCTGAATAGTTTTTTAACTGTCAAATATTTCAAAGTGATTCCCATGCTCAGGAAACTCGAAATTTGTTATTTTTATTTTCAAATTGCTAAAAGGGCACATCACTTTCATAAAATGTCATTAATAAATATCAATTTTTCATAATAATATATTTAAATAATAAAAGAATTAAACTCACTCATTTCATAAAATTGCCGAAAACTTTCTATAGAAACTTTGAATACTCTATAGTGACTTGTTAGTGAGGAGTTTAGCGTTGGCCACAACCCACTCGTTGTACTTGTTTCTTGCCTTAGTACTTTGCTTTATTTTCTTTTTAAATAAATATCTAATAATTTTATTAACAAAATAATTTTGTCTATTTTTAAATTGGTATACGCACAGACAGGCTGTGCCTTGTTATGATTGATATTATGTATACATATGTATATTGTGTGTTAACCGCGTATCAAATCTTAAATAAATAAATAAATAAAATTGCAGTTCAACAATAGATCAATATTTGATCCACGTATATAAATAACACTATAGGTTTACTATACCGATTTACAACATATTTATAATAAACAGTAAGAATGTAACCTTTAAAAACTGGAAGCCATAATGTACTTTACAAGGTACCTAACCTACTACCTGACTACGCCAAAGGGCATTTCGAGGGGAAGACAAGATAGGTAGGTACATATTCGCGTGTAGATTCTTCTATTTCACTCTGATTTGTACCAATCTATTGTGACCGATCGAAGCAAAGTTTTGACATTACTTGGAATTTTCATTTTTTTTTTATTTTGTTGATAGAGGTGTAATAAAAGTAATAACTACACAAAAGTACATACAGGTAGCTGCTTCAGAACAGATTAATTCTAGTGAAGCAGCTATCTTATACAAGTACTTATAGTACTTGTAAAATGTATACTTAGTTATATGATTCAATATATAAATAAAAATAAATAAATAAAATATATGGATTAACTCGGAATTCGGAATAAAAAATTTAGTGTATTGGTGTCCTCCCCCCCTTATGACTTTTGATCCGTTTCAGTCAATTTCTTCCGGCTAACTTGGGTTTAGAACCTCAGAAAAGCATTAATTGAAACAACTTCAATAATAACTTGGTGGTGTGAGGGTGGAAGGGCACTTAAGTTTGTATTTTGTACCAGCGCGCTCAGGCCTGTATATCGTAGGCCACGGTAAGGTCTGTAGTGTCGTCGATTTGGAGAAATTTCCTCACCAGTCTGTATATATGTGTTTAATATGGCTGCTTTTTGCATGGTGACGTATGTGTATTTAGGTAATTGGATGGTTGATTTCTAAACTGCTGAATAATTTTAATGGAATAATTCCTGTGGTGGAAATTACTGGTACTATTATCACAGATTGCATGTCCCAAATTCGCTTGATTTCGTCTTGCAAGTCAGTGTATTTACTAATTTTTCGGTTGTAGTTGTTTCGGTGTTGTGTGTATTTGGTACGGCGATGCCAATTAATATTGTATATTTATCTACAAGTGTAATATCTGGTCTATTGTTATGTATGGTTCTATCAGTTAGGATGGATCTGTCATAGTATAGTTTGTGAGTGGAGTTTTCAAGAACTGGTGTGGGTTGCAGACCAAAAACTAATCTTAGTTCGTTTGGCTTAGATCGCAAACTAACTAACTAAACTAACTTAGCTTTTGGTCACCAACCGGCTCAAGGGGCCGCTTTATGACTCGAGCCCTTTATGATAAAGTAGAATAAACACGCCGTACATAATACACAGCACACACACATATATTGTGATGAAACTTTCAGAATACAATCTCAGCATGATACTTGTTGATAATCAGCAATAAAAAAATAACCTTAAAAATTGTGAATTCATAACTCCACACTATATCCCCTTGTGGTAGTGAGGAGTAAAAAACGTTAGTTGAAAATAATTTTGGTGTACAAAAATAGATAATCTACAAATTATCATTGTATAGACTGTTAAATTTATGTAAATTTTATGCAAAAACAGTCCATGATTGAGGTATTGCCAGTGGCGTAGCTAGACGTTTTGGGCCCTCGTGCAGACTAAGGGGCCCTAACGTTTTTTTTTTTCAATATTAGCATGCTTGCATATATTAATTCATACCATCACGGCATATCCCACAATGTGGGGTAACCAGCGAAAGGTGTGCGGGTGTGCATTGCCTTATAAAAGGGAGCACAACATATCTGTGTATACCCACACACCAGTCTCGTCTCACCTAAAAAGGCACTATATTCAAAATGGGTGGTGAACCTCATTGCTGAACTATGTGAGATGTTATTGTTGCCTGTTGTATTTTCGATTACCCGGCTCTTACGGGACACTCGAAAACAATAATAGAAAAGAGTGGAAGCACTATTCTAAGCCGGTGCCTCACAGCTATATGTATATAAATCAATCTCTTTAAATACAATATTTTCTTATTCATTATTAGACCCAATTGAACATAGTAAATATTGTCATAAGAGTATTTTTATTGATAATGACATCTCAATAGAGACGAAGTTGGGATATTATAGAACCAGGAACTCGGGCACCTACAGGGCTTACAACCTGTCATCGGGTGGTTTTACGTGATCACTTTATGCGCTTGTGAAACGTTCACCAATTATGCCTTTATTGAGTTCCCTTATCAATGTAATTTTTGAAAGTTCTATATATTTGAATAATGTGTAAACATTTCACCTGAATAATACGAAATTATACTATTGCCATCTATGAGGTAACGAAGAAACCTTTTTTGTAACGCCACCTATTGAGAAATTATTTTATTTGTAAACAATGAAAGCAACAATGAGACAAAATAAAAATAATACAGTATTTTATGTTCTTATCTTGCTAACTATAAACCTTTAATAATAACAAAGCCTTAGATTATGTATGATACAGATACCTAAGTCAGCGCAATGAAAGTATGACAACAAAAACTAAGAACAATGTTCTGAGTTTCACTCGCCCGGCCGTATACGTACACCTACCGATACGCACACCTATGTACATAATACGTCCACCTAACGCCTCACACACACACGTAAAAAAACTTGTCATACATTTGAATTTGAAATTTGTACTACACGCGGCTTCTGTACATTATAATTATATGAACCTAGCATTAAATTTAGGATATATTATCAGTGTAATCTTGAAATTATGTTGTTTTATAGGTACTTAACCCTGTATTATGTATAATGTAACTTGTATCGTGCCAAATAAATAAATAAATAAACAGTCAACATAAGAGTAAATAATATGATAGTCCGAGCGATAGCAACGTTTTGGATTAATTATTTTTAATGGCTGTTTTTTGATATCTCATTCCTCGTTGACTATAGATATAAAAAAGATAGCCTTGCACCTGGGAGCGGTTGCGATAATCAGTAAAAGTGAAAACAAAAAAGATAACTTTTTAGAATGCCGTGCCCAGTAATGAATCGCGCTGTCCAATAATCGGGAACAATCCACAAAGAAATTCGAGTCCTCACAGAAAGAAATGTCAGTCTGCCCACGGAAGAAGACGATCAGCGACGTTGCCAAGCATCTAGAAGAGAACTCGGGGCTAAGTTCTCAATCTGTCCACGAACTTTAGGTATTTTTTTATTATTATAAAACAATGAATATATTTTTTATTCTTTCAAATTGAAGCTAACAACATAACCATAGCTATTATGCATAACCGTGTAGACTCGCCTTACTTACTTTCTAAATTAAATTTTTACTGTCCATCACGCAATTTCAGATCTCAGTTTTTGTTCTATGTCGACCGACGTAACACTAACTACTCACAAAATAATTACATTAGACGAAGTTGCTCCAACTACAATTCATATTTTAAACATTTCGATATAGTACATGTATAAATCACAGCTGCGGATTTCAGAACATACATATTACAACAATTCGATAAATAGTCACATTCATTCACAATCTATCTCGCATAAATATATACACAATATTGTTATAATATATAACACATATACCTACATCAAATATAACACATATCCACTTACTTAATACACACTACATACAAGTATTATATTAATTACTTTTAAACTTACTAAATAAGTCAAAAACAAGTTCACACTATATCTTATGTGAAAACATATTATTGGGGTACAATGAACTTTCCTTACTGTTAACTCTTCATATTGTATTTATCCTTATACATAACATTGTATCCTGTTTGTTTTCTAAATAAAAAATAAATAAATAAATAAATAACAATGTACAAAGAATAGTATATATGTGTAAAAATATTAAATGAAACAATTATCATCTCCATACATCAATTATTAGCTTACAATACTATCATAATTTATTACAAAATACAGTCATATATTCAAGATACAAAATCATATGTGTGTGTGTGTGTGAGTGTGTGAGTGTGTGTGTGTGTGTGTGTGTGTGTGTGTGTGTGTGTATGTGTGTGAGTGTGTGTGTGTGTGTGTGTGTGTGTGTGTGTGTGTGTGTGTGTGTGTGTGTGTGTGTGTGTGTGTGTGTGTGTGTGTGTGTGAGGGTGTGTGTGTGTGTGAGGGTGTGTGTGTGTGCGTTTTTAATTTTTGAGCGAGTTTATGTTTTGTGTCACTGAATAGGTCTATGTCAAGGGACTTCTCATATTTTATGTATGTGTTTATAATTCTGTTTATAGTTGAGTTTTTCGCGGCATTAGTTTTGTATAATTTAGGTCGGAAGAGAGTTGTGTGTGAGAGAATATATATTACATATCTAGATACTTGCAAGCGCGTCGGCGTAAACTAACATTTGCGAATCGTCAAAAAGTAATGTTGATCGCGAAGAACATTGCGAGTGGTTTGATAATAAAATACCAGATGTTTTCGATGGATGATGATTTTAGCGACCTCGTTAAATATGTATTTGGTAATTTTGTCAAATCAAATACCACACAGAGTATTTATTTATTTATTTTATTAACGGCGTTTGCCATTTACAAGAATAATTCAAAATATACAAAATATAGTACATAATGTGTGATAATGTACATATAAAAAAAAAACAAACATATCCAATCAATAAACAATATTCAGCGATCTATACGGGATTCCGATAAATCACTGGAATTTCAGAAGACTTGTGACGTCGAACTGTCAGTTTTAGCTTGCTTACATTTGTTTGTGTTGGCATGACGAAAAAACATTTTAAACGTCAGTATAAACTCATAGAAAACTATCTCTCTTTTCTTCGCACATAGAAATGTGAAATGCTACGTCATCGACCTTAAGTTTGGCGTAGTATTTAGTAGTCATGACTCTGCAACGCAATTGCTAACTTAAGAGTACTAAATACTCCGGTGAGGTTAGGAGTTAGTATTTAATTACCTAGAACTGTGTATTCGGGTCTTTGAATATTAATTAGTACTCCGTTCATTTTTACTCCTGCTTTTGTGTTACATGTAGCCTGTTTAAATAATCTGTCGATGTATAGGTTGAACAAAAGTGGCGACAGAATACAGCCTTGACGAACCCTCGTCGTCGACTGTTTTCTTATCTAGGCTTAAGTTTTATTATTAGTGTTTGTTAAATATTCTATGCAGTGGCCCAACCAACTCTTTTTTAAGTAAATTATTTTACAATATTTCCGTTGACATATCAGTAGTATTAAGTAGATAGTTAAATTACGTTTTTTTTTCAATGTCAGCCACGCAAAGTATTGTCACGAGAAAATATAATCATGTTTGTAGGTAGATATGTGAAATATCATGATCATAACAGATAAGTGTAAGGCAGGTAAAGGTCCGTCGAGGGATGCCACACTCGATAGTAAATTTAAAACAGCGGTTTGTGGCCAACACTAAACTCTACTTCGTTAATACTTTCGGAGTTAACGTTGTAGCAAATTCAATTTTATTGTGATAAACAGGTTTATCAATGAATGTAAAAAGTGCTTTTTTTGTGTGAGACGAGACTAGTGTTCTGGGATGCAAGCATGTGTCTTGCTTCCTTTTATAAGGGAAATGTACGTACGCACACCTGTCGCTGGTTACCCCACATTGATTCGAGAACAGTGGTACAATTGGTAAGCTGTTTGACTGTGTGTGGGCGTCCTGGGTTCGATCCCCAGCAGATTATAAATTTATTTGAAAATCATTTCTCAGACAAATGTTTTCTTACACATTGCATTGTGTTTCCAGAATTAAATAAAATAAATATTGCCGTGGTACAATTGGTACACCGTTTGGAAACTGTGCGGGCGTCCTGGGTTCGATACCATTTACATCACGTTTATTATCAGAATAACACTGAGAAGTTATTATCGAATAGGAATTTATACAAAAAAACATGTTCAAATTATTGCAAATGACAGAATGTTGACAAATATTTATTTTTTATTTATTTATTTACGGTATATAACAACCATTTACATAGAAAATAACAAAAAATAATATAAAAAACATATCATAAACACATCATCTAAGTGCATAAAAAAAATTTAAAAAAAATAATCAAGTATAAAGAAAAATAAAATCAACCAAGAATGTTCAAAATAATGACTAATATACAAATACATAGTATAGTAATAAAAGAAAAAAAATAAAGTATTACAAAAAACAAAGTGTATTAAAAGAATAAAACAAAAAATTAAAAATAATTAAGAAAGTTCATAATACATATACATATATATATACATACACACATACAAAACATATCTATAGGTAATAAAAAAAAAATGACAGATAAATGTTAACATTTCGTTAATTGAATAAATATGTACAAGTATGAAAAATGGTTGAAACATAGATTTTCATATAATATACTAGATGTAGTACTCCATGCAAAAAGTGAGTCATGGAATATCGCGCGTTTGACGTTTTGGTTGGCAACATTATTCAGTTTTCCTTACATTTCAACACATCCTCGATAACTGTTCTCTAAACTTTAATAATTAAAATGTTTTTTAATAATTAAATGACGTTCTATATACATATATTATGTACCTACATAAACATGAACATGTAAAATGTGTATAAAATAAAAGTTTACTATTCCGTAGCTGTAACCGTATATGTACATACACCCCTAAGATCAATACAAAAGATGACATTGTGTCAAATGGTCGGTACTTATCTCTCAGTAGATACATACATAGGTAACAAGATGGCAATTGTAATCAATTAACTAACAATGGTGTCACATCACATACTCAATATAACTGTTATCGTTGCAGACATGAACCATATGTGTAATGTACTAGCTTGTGGACATTTCGCACATAACACAATAGGTTAGTCCTGCAATATATTTTCACTCTTTCGTGATAGGCTCTAAGGTACTTTTTGGATGCTCATTACGTCTTACTCTTAAAAGTTACGTCTTTAACAAAAATATATATTATTTTCTCATTATTTGTCTATACATTGGCCCGATATACTTTATTTTATTTTGTGTACTTTGTTCATAGTATTTTTTTTAATAATACCTGTTTTCCAGATTTTTTATCCATAACTCAAAACTTATAAGACCTAGAAACATGAATGTTTCTTTAAATGATAGATATTTTATAAATCAAAAAGGCTTGCAACTTATATAATGTCAACCTCCTCGGCCAGTATCACACATTCTGATATTATATTCACCGCTAGTAATAACGTATACAAAAATTCTCTTTATAAGTGCATAGCATGAACTCGTATGTTTATTTTTTTTTGTTCATTATTTGTGTTTTTTTCTAATATTATCTTTTGTACACTTTTATTTACATTTTTTGTTGTTGTTTGTAACAAAAATATAACAATTTAACTGTCACAATCCTTTTCCCATAATTTTTTTTCTCTTCCCTTCCTTTCCCGTCACAGGCAAACATACAGTAAATCTTAGTTATATTTAAATTTATGATGTTTAAAATGTTTCATATTTAATATCTGTGGACATATGTAATTGGTCTGTTTGTTAATATTTTATAGTGTATTATTCTATTTTAAGACTGTATTTGTCCCTAAATAAATTAATAAATCTAAACATTGGCTGGATACGTTTTCACACAATGTTCTCACTTTTTTGTAAAATCAAATAAACCATAGTATTTTATGTAACGCTCGATTCAAATTCACTAACTTGGGCGCACACGATTGTAGTCTTTAAGGACGTACATTCTCATACAATAGTTTCAAATTTTGCATTTGACTCGCCTACATTGCCTTACCCTGCCCCTTACCCTGCTCAGAATGACCCGAAAGGACTAAAGGCTAGTAGTTGTCGCCGATTAACTTGAACTTTCAGCCGAGAAAGGGGGCGATTTGCACGTAAACCAACGAAGCAAAAATACACAAATTTGCGCACCCCTGCGCAACCGGAAACTAGTTCGAGATGTTTGGCGAAAATTATATCCATACATGCGCAGCGGACGGAGCGCATCATATGGATTTGTTGAAAATTTTACATAGAAAATGCATAGATTTTTATTATAATACTAGCGGACCCGACAGACGTTGTCCTGCACGAACCTCGGCTTGCCTGTTATTAGCTGGTTTAACAAACATAAAAAGGATGGATTACCTTATAAAAGGAAGCACGGCACATGCGTGTATACCCACATATCAGTCTTGCCTCACATAAAAAAGCAAAATACATAATGGGTAATGAACCATATAATATATAAGATGTATTTGTTACCTGTTATAGTTTCGATTACCCGGCCCTGATGGGATACACACTAATATTCACTCTCTCTCTCTCTCTCCCTCTCCCTCTTTCTAGTCACAAAAAAATCGAAGATTCAGAATCCCCTAAAAAATGATTCTTTTATTTGAGATCGATATTGAGAAGTTTGGAGAAAGACTTTTCAAAGAATAATCTTGGTCTATTTTAAATTTTGAAACTTAAATTAGCTATCATTAAAAAAATGATAAAATGCTATAAGAGTACCTATCTATATATGTATATATCTTTCAAACATAAAATATATATTTATAACTTCATTTTATAGTAGGTACGTAGTTGTACATTTTTTTACTATAGAAAATTCACTCTAATATAAGTTTGTTGTTTGATCTTGACGTTTCAATCACAAAATATACCTTTATAACCTCACTATTACGGAGGTTTTTAACAAAATAATATAATATTTATAAATTAATTGAAATATTTAAACAAAAATATTACGAAAACTTACATTGAGATGACTTTGATATACCAATCGTCATAATACCACTTAAAACAGAATATACTTGGAAAAAAAACTAAATAGCTTTGTACAATAATAATAAAAAAACTAAAAAGCTTTGTACAATAATAATAAAAAAACTAAATAGCTTTGTACAATAATAATAAAAAAACTAAATAGCTTTGTACAATAATAATAAAAAAACTAAATAGCTTTGTACAATAATAATAAAAAAACTAAATAGCTTTGTACAATAATAATAAAAAAACTAAATAGCTTTGTACAATAATAATAAAAAAACTAAATAGCTTTGTACAATAATAATAAAAAAACTAAATAGCTTTGTACAATAATAATAAAAAAACTAAATAGCTTTGTACAATAATAATAAAAAAACTAAATAGCTTTGTACAATAATAATAAAAAAACTAAATAGCTTTGTACAATAATAATAAAAAAACTAAATAGCTTTGTACAATAATAATAAAAAAACTAAATAGCTTTGTACAATAATAATAAAAAAACTAAATAGCTTTGTACAATAATAATAAAAAAACTAAATAGCTTTGTACAATAATAATAAAAAAACTAAATAGCTTTGTACAATAATAATAAAAAAACTAAATAGCTTTGTACAATAATATTAAAAAAAATATACAAATAACTTAAAAATTTCATAAAATATTAAAAATATAAAAACAAATACCGTAAACAGCGCGGCATTGAGAAAACATCAAGTTTTAATGTCATAACCAACATTGCATAATATTATGACATCGGAAGCCAATGTTCCCACTATTCAAAATGCGTATTCCGAAAATATTTATAGATTCCCATTTTTATTATTCTTTTATTAATTTC